>PQXI01000069.1:0-160131 GCA_004786145.1 Botrytis paeoniae
AAGAACATAGATTGCCTTTTTCCGAGTCTACTGAAAGAAGGTCTATAAATACTAGCTACAGAAGTCACGTGATTAACAAGGGATGTTTTTCCGTTCACAGTACTTACTTACTTACTTACTAGCAAGCAAGTATCTCAAAAACCCCAGAAACCCAGAAACCCAAACAAATACACCAAGACTAAGTTGAGTTGACTTAAGAGTTCTCAGACTATATATTCATTCATATTCCTCCGTGCATACATTGAAAGCCCTAGCTAATTACCCAAGCACCGTCGATATAAACAACAATATCACCTCAAATCACCTCACTTCACTAACAAGCCTCCCCAAATCCCAACTCGAAAGTTCAAACACAAAACAATATTATACAACATACAACACAAAATATAGAAAAAATAATCTCACCTCCACTCATCCCCCTTTTCTCCCATATAAATAAATCATAAATATCGACAATCACTGAATATCACAAATATCATACCTTATATGCACCTACCTACCTACCTACCTACTTACCTATCTAAATAATAACTCCCTCTCTACGTAATCTTCAATTCCTCATTCTTCACAGGTATACACACACATATATATATATATATATATATACAAATATACACACACACACACATACATTACACCGCCACTCCAACACCACTCTAGCACCCAACCCAGCCCAACCTATATACACATAATAACTCTCTCTACCCACCTAGTACCCTCCTCACATCCAACTCACTCACTGGAGATTCTAAGAAGTATACACAAACACTAAATATACTATCCTAAACCCCCACCTACATATCTACATATCTATATACTACACTATAATTCAACCATAGAACTCCAAGCCCTATTGTAACACAATTGATATACATGTATGTTCTCTTCCGATATGCTTGATAGGATGCATATTGTGAAACTCTATAATTCAACTTAATTCAATTCAAACTTATAATTTGACTTCAATTCAATCATTATATTATATATTCGATTCGTCCCTAAGCCCAGAGTGACTAAGTCTTTCACTAATATTATAATAATAATATTATTATTGTAATCAAATGTTAACCTCCTAGATATACAAATGAGAAGCTTGTATGCATAACATATACACCCACCCCCACCCTCCCCAATCCCTAATCAACATCTCTAAAAGAGACGATTCAGTTACAAACAAGTATTCATCTCATCCCTCAAGAATTGATTCCTACGCCCAACATATACATTGTGAGGTTTAATTTTTCTCTATAGAGTCTCGTTTTTTACTTCACTTCACTTCACTTCACTTCACTTCACTTCACTTCACTTCACTTCACTTCACTTCACTTCACTTCACTTGTATACATGTATAATTCATTCCCCAAAACTCGCATGCACATTCACATTCCACATATTTGAGGTCAATAGTTTCGACAATTCCCAGTAATCAAGATAATAAATACACTTTCCATACCTCATGCCTCCAAACAACACCATAACCACTAGTCAAAGCACTAACCTCCCCCTCCAATAACCCCAAACACAAAACAACCACCAACCACCAGCCACGAGCCATTAGCTCATCTCATTCATAGTTGTGTGCTTTCGTTAAATGCCCAACCATTTTGAACGCCGTAGCGAACTGCGGCGGCTCAATTTCTTCGTCGTCGCCCTCATTTGTCATTTCACAAATTGGACAGCTTAGCTTCCCACTCCCCTGTAGCTTCAATTCGTTGGCAACAGTTCTCTTTAAAACACTCAGGCGGCTATGGTAATCTGTGCTCAAGTGAATATCAAGCTCACGAAGACGCCAGAATTTCTCCTTCTTCTCTACAGGAAATGTATTGTTGAACAGACATAGATGGCACCGGTGACTCGATCCAGAATTTTTCGTAACCGTTTCAACTGTTGTGATTTCGGTCTCGGTCTGACTCGTCGGCAATTTCTTCTCCGATAAGTAAATCGTATCTTCTTCAGCCTTGATGAAAATGAATAATTGGGAGATCCGATCCTCGAGTTGGGATCTCTCTCCTTCATTTTCCGGCTCCTTAGACTGAATGATTATATTATCGGGTAGGCCTTTCTAGGCTTCAGGCATCTCTCTTGAATCACTTGCTATCTCTCGTTCCGTATCGTCTATATCTTGGGTTGGATATTCATCCACTTCGAGGTGTCGCACTATATCGATCGACCATTCTCCCGATGGTGTCAGGTTCATCACATCGTCTGCTTTGTCGATAATTTTTTTTTTGGATATGCTGAGGTCTCTTGCCATGATTATCCTTTCTTCCAACTCGAGTCCCTTTTCAAGAGTAGTTGTTGATTCCTTGTATTCTTCAATCTTGCTCTTCTGGAACAATTCGACATATCTTCTAGTCGCTTGTCGAAAGACGGATTTTCTGTCTCGTTGTACTTCATCGAGGCTGGTGTGTAATTTTGCCTTTTCGTCGTTATCAATGTTGAAGCTGTCGATCACTCTTCTGGCTTGATATGTGCTGGCATCATATCCGTCATTCCGCGCAGAGAGTTCCTTGAAGCTAAATTAAAGTTAGCTTAGCTTTGAGTGTTTATTTATTGTTTGATCTTGTGTGTGTGAAGCGACTTACAAGTCTCTATACCCCCGGGATGCTGCTATGCAAGCTGCATCGGCCTCACAACCCCATCGGACAAAGTCCTTCATTTCGCTTTCAGCGAAGAAATTACATCTTTGTCGTTTTGCTTTTGTTTGTCGATAACAGCATTTACTCGTATCACTTGATCGAAGAGATTGCGAATTTTCTTCGCGGTTATCTGCTTTGACTCCTAATCTAACAGATGTAATGTCTTTGTCGGCCATACCGACGTTATCGTACGTATATATGCTAGCGGTACCCGGGGCATGTGTTGCTAGCTCCCGTGCTTCTTCGGTTCCCTCCCGCTGTCTCATCTCAACGATAACTGTCCTCCGGAAAAAGAAAATAATTGAAGCATTGGAAAAAGCCCAGTGTCGACAGCATTACTTTCTTTCGGTTGTCAATCGAAGACAGATTCGAAGCGCTATTCTTGAAAAGGTTGTCAGTTAATTCGCTCTTGGTTGTTTGTAATAAGATGGGAGTTGTTTGAATCCAGAAGATTAATTCACCTTTGTTTGTTTGGTAAAATAAAAAGTCTTGTTTGCCGGGTGAGGTTGAAGAAACAAATGAGGAAGGAGGGGCTGAAGAGGGGCAATCTCGACCCCACCACATATGCTTGTGGGAGCTCGGAACCAAAACGATAAGCGCACAGGCGCACTTTCTTATATACGACAAAATGTAAACCTCCAAAGCTGTCTTCTTGTCTGAGGTCTATCTAAACGTCCAAGATGAGAACCGCAAAACAAATGTGAAAATGTGATAACTGAGGGATTCGAACCCTCGCTCTTTCGAACCAGTAAGGTAGATGAATCAGGTCAGCCTGAAACTGGCGCCATAACCACTCGGCCAAGTTACCAATGCTATTAGAAGATTTGCTATAATATTATATATCAGATTTAAATTTCACGTGACAAGAGCTGCATATCACACATTCCGTCCACTCGTCGTTATAGCTGTCGCGCCATTTTGGAAAATATATTGCAATGATTTAACGGCTGAAATCGTGTTTACAACTTTCAATCTCCTGATGACTTCTCAGGTTTGAAATTGGGAACTTATTTCTTCTTAGAAAACATACGGGTATCCATCTCTAGCTGGCATTCCATTCACTATATAAAAATCTGTTTTCAATAATCCTAAGAATAATACTGATCGTAAATCTATATCTGAAGGCTAGAAAAGATATTTGCCCCTGGTTTGGAAAACGCAATACCCTCTCCAAATTTGCTCACCACTGCCACATCTAAACCACTATAATATCACAGCATATACATAAATTTCACCCAAATACCAATAAACCATACTAAATCAAGTAAACTCACAGAAACAACAACAATAATACCACAAATCAACAGACCCAATAATTGCTGACTGTATTTCCCAAATAATAACTTGGAATAACATCTTGGCGACCAGCTAGCTGTCAGCCAACACCCCCAACTCAAATCCTCTACATTCTATAACCTCTCATGCAACCTCGAACCCTCAATCCCACAATCCGATCTAAACAATTTCCCATCGTGACTATCCAAAGCAAACCTCCCTCAAAATGCCCTGGCCATTCTCTCCCAAATATCCCGAAAGAACCCCCGAATATGCAAATGAAGATGAATACGACTACATAATAATCGGAGGTTTGTTTTCTCCCCTCCACTCCCCTCACCTCTCACTTCCCCCATTTCAACTGCACCCTTTACCCCCCTCCACAGGCGAAACCTCCGGGTGCGTTCTCGCCTCCCATCTAAGCAGCTCCACAACCCAGAAGATTCTCCTCCTCGAACGCGGTCCCACAAATGATACCTATCTCTCGCGCATCTCGCTTCTCTCCTCTAATATCTATTCTCCCTCCTCAGGCGCCAAATCCTGGTTTTGTTCTCCAATGAAACACTGCAATGATCGAGAATCTCTAGTCTTCCGAGCCGAATTACTAGGTGGAGGCAGTAGAGTTAACAACGAAGTATATACCCGAGGGACAAAAGGAGATTATGAGGAATGGAAGGAGATGGGATGTGAAGGATGGGGATGGAAAGATGTAGAGCCTTATTTTCAGAGAATGGAGAAAATTGTAGGAGAAGATGTCAAGGAGGCGGAAAGAGTGAGGAAGGGGAACGCGGGGGCAATGTGTTATGAAATCTTTTGGGTATGAGGAGTTGGGAAGGAGATGTTTGAAAGTGTAAGAAATGTATTCTTGTTTCGTCTCGGGGATCATCTTGCTAATTGTATACCATGATAGGTTTACTGATGCAGCTGATAAAACAGGATTCTCTCGAATTCCTGATACTAACGTGGAAGATGCATCGGTTGATGGATTAGCTATGATATACAATACAGTTACTGAAGACCGAAAACGAAACTCCAATTTCCATTCTTTTCTTCCGAAAGAAATTGCTCTTGAGCGAGAATTTTTTTTTGACGATATGTACTAACACCACTGTCCATCGAATTGAATTTTCAGACGACGATGGAATTCCTCTTGCTAGTGAAGCTATCTTTGGTAGCTCTGATTCAACATCTACAAAGACTTTTGAGGCCAAGGTAAAGAAAGAAGTAATTATCTGCTCTGGTGCGCTAGGTTCGCCGCAAGTCTTGATGTTGAGGTAAGTTAGGATTCTCAACTCCAAAACTTAGGTAATGGATTCTGATCTGACATTAATATTTCCAGCGGCATTGGTCCTCGTCAACATCTCGAAGAACACAAAATCAAATTCATCCACGACCTACCGGGAGTCGGTTCCAATTTCGTATGTACTCTTAACATCCCCAGGACAAACACCTTTACTAACCATGACCCTCAGACCGATCATCCAAGTACCCCCGTTGCATGGGAAATCCCAATTTCAGAATCCATTATCCAAGTTGCCGTATCTCCGTTAAAAGCCATTCTCGAATTCGGCAAGTATCTTCTCTTTGGAACCGGTATACGAGTTTTCCATCTCAAACACTTAGTTTCTTCATCCGATCTCAATCACTCAGTGAAGATGCCACCGGACCACACATCAAAGACTCATCATCCCCAAATATCGAACCTACCCCCACAGAAACATCCCCTCTTCAACCCTCAAACTCCCAAAATCTAGTCCCTGATATCGAATTAATACCCCTCGCCGTGAGCGCCATGGACGACATGGAAGAACACCGATCGACATTCTCCAAGATAGGAGTCTTTTGCATCCTCGCTGTAATCTGCAGTCCCCTATATCGCGGCAGCGTACGACTTACCTCTCCATCCCCGCATTCATTTCCCGCCGTCGATTTCGGCATCTTTTCTAATCCAAGCGATATGATCCTCGCCCTTTCCTTCGGCAAAACCATGCTCTCTTCCGGATTTCCTCTCCTCCGACCCGTAACCTTCTCATCCGTGTCCCAAGATCTCGATGTCGAGAATGGAAATCTTGAAGAAATGGATAATTTCATACGTCACGGAGTACGAAATACGTTCCACTATTCATCGACATGTCGCATGGGTTCTGAAACCGATGAAAATTATCCTGGGGTGGTAGATAACGAATTACGTGTCCATGGGGTAAAAGGTGTGAGAATTGGAGATGCGAGTGTTTTTCCTAAGATTGTGAGTCATCATACTATGGCTCCTGCGGCAATGGTTGCGACAAGATGTGCCGGTTTCGTTGTGGATGCGCAGAATATTAGTTAAGATTGAGTGTTGACATTTATCCATGCAAAGGATCAACGATCTGGTCTTGAGAATGGAGTGTATCAAGATCTAGATGTGTTTCAAGAGGATTTGTAGATGTAATATGAGGTCATTTTCAATGTATCAGATCGCGATTATGCCTCTGCGACAAGCGCATTCCTGACAAAGTTCGATCGTGGCTGTAAGGTTCGATGATGGTGGTAGCTCGATGTCATCCTGCGTCTTGGATCTTTTATCTCTGAGTCATCATCATCGCTGAATCATCGATGATCGTTCAGGAGAATCCTCCGGCTCAGTATGCACAGTTGTATCCACATTACAAGTACATATATCCACTATCTCTGCAGTGCTTGAAAAAGAAGCTCCACACAAACATCTCGGCTCATAGACTCAAAAAGGTGATGAATTACGCTGACATAAGAAATACTGATTTCAGGAAGCAACCGTAGACATTGTTCCGTGAGGCTCAATTAGAGTCTAGATAGCTAATGTTCTCCATCAAAGCCCTACAGCCATGGCACTCAACAAGATCAACGCCGCGCCCCGAGCTTCTGATAATTCCGATTTCTATCAATACCGTCAATCTTAATAGGTTAACCAAAAGAAAGCAACGGCGAGACCGCACCACCCAGTCTAGCCCATCCATCATCAATACCCTATCTCACTGTCTTCAAAATCATGACCCCTGCGTTCCAGAACCATTACCATCAGATGTAGTACAACGATACGCTATCTCTGACAGCATTTCATCCTTCCTTACCAGCTTCTGCCTATAATACACAGCCTATCTTTTCGGTGAGCCGGTACACAGCAAGTCCCTTCAACCTAGTTACACCGAGTTCACGCTACTCCCCTTCCCAATACCCACATCATAAGGCGAGATAGATAGGCGTTGGAAATACTAGGATGAAGGATGAAGCGGAGACGCAAATATACTCTCCGTATGCATGGAGGGTACGATACTAAGAGTGCTGGACGAACTGGTGTGGGTGGACATACTACTCTTCCATTTCCATCTTCCAATGAACTTCTTCCACCTCAGAATCCCAAGGGGTAAGTATCCAGAGTATACTGTACTCATCTAAATCTATCCTACCAAGCCTTTCCATCCAACCCAGCTGAAGATCCCACACTCGTAGCACCATCCGCCGAACCCGCAACTCGGGTCCGATAAGCCCCTTTGAAAAACTATTTTCCGGGCCGATGAACAAATCACAACTTTTCAATTTGTACGATCGGTAAGATTCTCAAAAAACTCAATTCCGACCGAAAAGCATTATGGGGGCAGAGTATAAATGTTCCGTTGAAGAATTTTGCGCGTGGGATGTTGGGGGTGTTCGCCGGGGAAGTTTTGTTGGGGGTGCCGGGTGATGGATTAAGTAAAGCACGGATTTTCAAGCGAGGACTAAGGTGCACGTGAATGGTTGCGCTCCCCCCGAGTGTTTGATCGTGGCAGGTGATTCAGCTCAATTTCTTAGAACGCCTTCAGAATTTAAATTACCAATCCAATTTGAGATATTGATGTCAAGTAACAATAAAAACACATGCACAGCATAACAAGTGACGCCAATTCCCAATAATGATATTTCGCCACCCCCAGATCCGCATTCGAAAGAAAAGACATATGAAAATACTGCCCGACAAGCGAATTAAATCCCAAATCATCATCTGGCCGACGCCTCTTCCTGTCTAGATCTCATCTCATGATATCCCACGCTTTTGCTCTCGGATCCCTCGCTTTCATTCTTAGCCTTATCATCAAATACCTAGTCCGCATCCGCATATGCAACTGCAAAAATGCCTACCCCTAACACATCCCCTAACACATCCCCTAACACATCCCCTAACACATCCCCTAACACATCCCCAACCCATCACTCATTCCCTATCAAAAACACTCGAACCATACTCAAGGCAAGCATCCGATAGACTATCCTCCTATCATCTCGTCACCCACGCCCCGCAATCTCTCACGAGGTTGACTCGGGTCCGGCATTCTGCAGCTTTGTTTCCACCACCATCGAATCTCTTCTTGGCTCTTCTCACTCATTGGTCATTGACCCCAAAGTGGCAAGTAAGCCCAGTCTTTCCGACAGGCACCATTGTATCACTTGTCCCAATTCCCTTACCCCGCATTCAATAGCGCTGACTGCAGCTGCTATGTATGTACGTGGATTGTGTGTTTGGGTGTTTGTGCTGGTGGATGGGGGTCACCAGTTGTAATAGTAACCGGCAACGACACCGTGGCTAGATTTCAAACATAGAAAAAAATTAAAGATATAAAAAAAGTCAATGTTCGAAGTCAACGGCACATGAATATATTGCATTGAAGAGGTAGATATATGTATAAATTATGTGTTTATAAAGATTTTAAAAGCAAAATTCCACAACGCCTTGCTGAGGATATGCTTCATAATTAGTGATACAGAGATAAGAAAACTCGTAATACATGTAACAATTGAGAAAGAGACTCAAGCCCAAAGTTTACGGAGTAAAGTCAGGCGGTGACATTTGTTTCCAAGGCCAGTGAATCTCGCGCATAACATCGAAAGAACAACCCATTCTCCCTGAATCCTCCCAAGCACCTCTTCTTGCCTGTTTACCCTCATCTCCTGCTGGCCAAATTTGTTTTGCTTTGCCCCATAACCTTACACCTGATTGACCATCCACCCAACGATCAATGTCGTATTTAAAGAAGAAGAAATGATCGAGCATAGGTAGACGTGGTGCTGGTTGTTGAACAAACATATCTTCTTTCTCTTTGCCCTCGAGATAAGATAGTCTACCATCAACTGATAGAGTACCAAACCATGCCTCACTTAATTCTTGTAGAACTTCTCCAGGAGATCCAGTAGACACCTTTAGCATTCTTTGAGGGAAGCCATTGCCATTAGGAAGTGCGCAGCCTGTGTTGATATCCAATTCCTTCTTGACATGAGACAGGTAACCATCCTTTCCGCCCGCTTCTTCCAACGCTTTGATGTTTGATCGGACCAAGTTATGCCAATGATCATTTGATCCGCCTCTAAGTCTCCAGTAGAGCAGTCTTGCGAAACCACTATGCCCATATCCGTCATAATTACCCCATGGGTCTTCCCCGAGACTCATATGTAGCTTTATTCTCTTTAGGTTTGGCCATCGTGCTAGATCCTTCAATTGATATTCAAATGGAACAAGCGAAGGACTGTCTTCAGATAATTCAGACTTCCTACGGAAAGCTGAACGACCTAATATATCTATCTTGAGTTCGACCGAGGTAGCCATTGAGGCTATCGAACCTGGCAGTCTGCCTAGTATGGGGTGATCGATATATGTTCGAGGAAGAATGCCATCGAGAATGAGTGAGTTCTGCTCCCAGAAGACAACTTTAGCTTCGTGGTAAATTTGGCGACAGGTTCGTAAAAAGGAAAGGCGTATGGTTTCGCCGTGGGATTTGGAGCGGATAGTATATGGGGGCTTTCCAGCTGCTGAATATTCTTCTTGAGGGTAGTCGGGGTCATTGACCACGCTTTCGGATAGATATACACTTCTGGAGTGGGATGATAGAACATATCCGTATATTTGATCGCGAATCTCTCTTGGGAGAGTATCTAAGAATGTACGAGCCATTGTGATGTTGATTCACCAAGGTGAAGGAGGAATAATAATGAGTTTGAATTAAAAGACAATATATAATGGTGCAACCGAAAGTATTAGATATATAAAGGTGAAGATATTTTTATGATCTTCTTTGTGTGTAGCGGAGTAAACATGTAAAGTGTGCAAAATGAAGTGGTATGAGGATTCAAAGGTCTGGTGATACAGGATACTTATATAGTAGTGGTCCAAGTGTTGTTAGATGCTGTCGGAGAGTGTTGTTAGATCGACAGATATGCTTGCATGACCCTCTAGGATTCAAGGATCTCTAGAAGGTAAGGTTGTCAAGGGTATGGTGGGATTCCCGGATAAAGCCTTGTCTGTGGAAGAAGCAAAATCGTTGGTAAATGTCAAAATAATGTGATGCCAGGGGGAAAGCTCGCTCACATCATTCTATGTCAGCCACCGTACAAGGTTCTTCAAATCGGAATAGAGTCTTTCCTTTTCTGAATGTAGGGTCCACTAGGTTCTTGGAGAAATGTGAGTAGGGTCCTCTAACTTTCTGCAAAGACAACTCTTTTGATACAAGAACACTTTGGAGTAGACAAGTGTTACGTCTCGGCGATGTCCAACAGTTGGATGAAAACTTCGGAGATGTAACGATCAAATTCTCGTGGGGCTCAGACTCGTTAGAGTGAAATAGATTAAAGAGGAAATTCAATGGTAATTCTTTTTGGTATCTCAATACTAAATATAGATTAGTGACATATTCTACCCCGAATTCCAAGGCGATTAGATGAACTTACAATCGTAATGATTTGAATATACGCCGATATGTCTTTCCCATGAAAACATATCGGCTTTTAATGGAGGAGTACATAGTACCTAGGTAGCTTTTCTAATTTTCCTCCATATTCCTTGTAATTTTCCCCAGATTTCTTCCACCGCTCCTCAAGAATGTACTTTATTGATTAGAAATCATTCATGTATCTATCATTCATGTGGCACAATATCGTCACCTGCACTTATTCAATCGCCCCCTTCTCTACCACTGGGACTACGTGATCGGCTTCTTGCTCTACCTTTGGCAGGTGCCCGACCTCCTCTACCCTTTCCTCCTGGTGGCGGTCTAACAAATGCAAAGTCCACCTCGACAGTCTGTTCCAGCAACTTGGTATTATGGGCACCATCAATAGCGGCCCTTGCCTCGTCCAATGTTGGGTATTCGATCAGAGCGTAACCCTAGTTGCAGATATTTTGTGTTAGCTGTCCGAAATTGTCTTATAAATCCCCAAGGCGATAAGGCTAGATTGATCGGAAAGCTTCCATGCAAAAGACGTAATTGTATGAGCTCACCTTGACGTATCCAGTTCTTCTATCAAGGTTCAAATGAAGATTTTTGATCTCTCCAAAGTCTGCGAATTTGTCATTCAAGTCCTCCTCACTAGCTTCTTCATGTACGTTGGTGACGATGATGATCCAGCCTTCAATAGATCGTACCGCTGTCGCATTTGAATGAGTTGTCATCGAGGCATTCTTGGTGTCATTTCGTTGCTCTTGTGGTGATGAAGGCGCATCGACATCCATTTCGGTATCGGCCATGATGATGGTGTTTTGGAAGGGGACACGGGTTATTGTCGAGGAAAAGTGCGACGTCGAGAGATTGTGGTAAGGTTGAGGGGTTAAGGGGTGATGTTTTGTAGGTTAAGGTTGTTTTGTTTGGAAATTAAAGTTCGCGAGATTCGATTTCCTCAACGCTATCAGTAATGCCTATCATGTTTGATAATTCATCACCTCACCACCCACTGCAAATATTGAATGATTGAATACATAACGACGACAACTTGATTAAAATCGAATTATATTTACTCAATTAAAAGCTACATACACTCAAAATAAAACAATGCCTATTGCTGTATATGAATCTAAATTTTTCTCTCTTCTTTTCTTTCTCTAACCCTGTTGTTGTTTCCAGTCAAGAATGCCATCTCGACCAAAGTTTACTCGATCTTGATTGAAGGCACGAGTTTACCTCATTATCTTGTACATATTCATCATAGCCAGTGTGCTTGCTGTCGCCTCACCAGGCGGACTTCCATTGAACCTTGGAATATCACGTTAGGGACATGGATCCAACAGCAATGTCAGGCATTGTTTAGAACTAGCTCGTCGCGTTGTTACATTTCAATGCAACTTCCGACGACCTCATAAGTTTGGGAGTTTTCCGGGAGAACGAATAGTCTTCTAGGTTTACTGCCATCCTTATTCGACATGTGGTGGCATCCTCATCGTTCTCCTATCTCCTCTCACAAAATCTACGAAGTCGTCACGAGACGATGGTCCTGTGATGCATCACTCCGGACTTCCTGCAGCCATCAATCAACCCCCGACACAAGCCGACAGAATCCTGACGTGAAGCGACAGTTCTGTCCCAAGGAAAAAAAAGAAAAGACACAAACACGCAATGCCCAGTACCTCCTGCGTGCTGGTCCAAATCCAGTTCTATCCACCTTCATCGAAAGCATGAAACGCAACGATCTGAGCCACCTGAAGAGATTCAATCAGAGAAAAATGTGCGTCAAAACAAAACACCAGCCATGACGTGGAAATGGGACAACATCTCGAATGCTTTAACGCCCGCATCAAAATGGATGTGGTGCCAACACTCAGCACCTATTTCGGCGTTAAAATTTTGATATCACGGCGTTAAGAAATCCACCAGTCCGCTATTGTCTGCGGGGCTGCGCACACCGTACTATCCACTCAGAATCACTGTCCAGCCACCAGCCGCGAACTTATTAAAAAGCATTTCTTTCAAATCATTCCAAGTCTTGGAACTAAAAGAAATGGCAAAACGTTACTCACGACATGTGCAGGATTTGAACCTACGAGGCCGAAACCATAAGATAACCGAATTATTCATTCAAGTCTTACCCATTAACCACTCTGGCAACATGCCAAACTGAAAGCCATTCATGACAGACCGCATTAGAAGTTCATTATAACAATGGATTCTGTACCACAAAAGCTCCACATTGGCATGATAACTCCATCTGATTAGTATGCCGGCACAATGTCACACCAACGATATCTTGCGGGCCAAGAAGAAAGTAAAGTCTCGACTCATAGGGCCTCTAGTCACAATTTCGCGCCAACAGTATGCTAAAATAGTAGCTGAGTGGACCAGAAAAATTCTATTCTCTAAGAGACATCGATCCTAGAACCCTATTCCATACCACAATTGATCAATTCGTGGTAAACCGAAGATATTAATCGCAAGCCCTCAATCACACTGAAGCACAACCCATGACTTCTGCAAGACAACCCTATTCTTTGGATTACCTTCCGGGATTCTCACCAAAGCGCCAAAAAGTGTATATGCTACAACCTGCTCTCCTTCATTTTCCCCACGAGGGATTTGTCTTCTCTCTTTGTCTTGTGCTTCTGCCTCTTCAGGGTCCATCAATTTTCCTTGTTCTTGAATCTCGCAACGATAAGTATTTCTGCATCCTCTCAATAACAATGTAAGATCATGTGAGTCTCTGCATAGCTGCATCAAGTGTTCCTTGAGTTTCTGCTGCTCACGCAAGTCGATATTTACGTCTTCATGTTGAATTCGGATAGGCGCTAGGAAAGAATTGAGCTCATTAGCGGTTTCGGCCACGTAATTGGCATGATCAGAGCTGGCTTTGGCATGCAGTACTTTAGCACTCTTGAGCGTGGCTGTTCTCCACGTTGCGATATCGGCATGATCTTGGGGATCTGAATGACTGCCATTAGATGATTACTGAACCCGATGAACAAAACTAGGACATACCCGAAGCGGCTAGTTCAATCTTATCTTCAAAATCTCTGAGCCCCTTTTCTATCGTTCTTCCTTGAACTTCCGATCTTTTCTCTATGCCCTCGAGCCCGAAAGATCTCACAAGAAGAAGGCTGTCGCTCAAATACCAAAACATCTCTGCCCTGACTCTATTCTGTATCTCCCGAGTGTTGAGATGTCCGTTCCAGAAATTCGGTAAAGAAAATTGGTGACGGGTAGGAGGTGCTACCTGCCGGGGAGGCTGGTCCATAGTGCAGAATTTCATGATGACACGTTGAGCGCCTTCGTGCAGGTTGGAGAAAGCCTTGATAATTGTTGCATCTTCTGGCTCTGTGCCAGAAGCATTAGGATTTTTTCGAATGATCTCTCGATATTTGGCGATCTGATCTTGGAATTTCTTTCTCTGCTGCTCTGCTGCCTCAAGGTCGCCGAGAATATCGGCATGTTTCCCAACGAAGGCTCCATATCGTTCATGCAAGGCCCGGTATTCCTTCATGCGACCCTCCGTGATTCTTTGACAGTCCCAGCACTCCCCCTTAAGTTTGGCAAGTTGACCCTTCAGATCAGCTCTTTCTTCCACCAATATTTGACGCTTTTCCTGCGCCTGATTCAATTCTTCGTCCAGCTCACTCCTAAAATGTTCACGGCTCTCGCAATCCTCCCTCATCTGGTTTATCTGTGCTCGAAGAACTTCAATTTGACGGTCCAGTTCTTGTCTTTCGTTGTTCAAACGAGCAGCATTACTTTCGTGATCGTTCGGTTCTTGAGCGTTGAAAAGTTGCTCAAACTAAAACGGTTAGCGCTAAATGTCAAATTTCGGCATCTCAAATTGCAGCTCCAGAGAAAACTGAGATGGTAAATTGTACTTACTTGTACTTGTTCCGCTCGAACCTGCAGTTCGATATCATGTCTAAGGTTGTATAGGTTATTTGTTAGCTGGTCTCTGATGTCTATGAGGGTGCTTTCTAGCATGACTTGAATGCGTTCCTCTCCTACTTGGGGATGATATGCTTCCTGGTAACGATAATCAGCACTTCCATCATGCAAATATTGGTTGTCATGCATGGTGAGTGATGGGTTGTCTGAACGTGGAGTCTCTGGACTTTGCATTGCTGGTAAATCATCGAGGAAGTGGTGTGTCTCGTCCATCTTAACGTTATCCGGTTTGAGTCGTCGACAAGTCGAAAAGTCCTTTGCTGAGGGCTTTGTGGAGAAAGAGTGAAGTCTATTCTCAACGATCTATTTGTAGACAGTTTTTGTTCCGACTCCTATCTATGAATGGAACATTTTTTTTGGAGAAACTATTGAGAAACGCTAAGCATTTCGCAAGATTATGCTAGAAGGCTCGTTCCGTCTGTCGCCTACCGGCTCTGGAACAGAAGTTTCTAAGCTTAACAAATCATAAGCCGCTGCGCACAAACAAAATCGGCGGCTCTTTCACGGAAGATGTTTCATCCATTTAGGGTCGACATAATTCTGACAGCACCCACTGATCAAGCTCGCGGGTCACTGGTTAGATTAGTGCGATCCTTATAACGAGTGAAATGTTTGCCATCAAGAAAAGGGCTATCATGCTAATTCTACTAACTTCAGGAATATTGCGAAAGAAATATTATCTGTGAACCGGAAGCCTCGAGACCATTAGAGCTTACTCCCGAAGTCTTACGTTTGCTCATAAGTATCTCTCGCGGTCGATACTGAACGATAACGCTACTCACTGCGTTTCTATCTCTACCACTTCATTCAGCCGCAATCATGAGTTTAGAAGAAAAAGATACCAAGGAATCATGCTTCGCGCAAAACATCTTCCAGTCTGACGATCAGATTGTTATTGCATTGGATTTCGGTACAACATTCAGCGGCATTGCATATGCATTCGCCATTGAGGATAAGCCTGATATTGTCACGATCTTAGACTGGCCAGGTACCTTCCATCTCTTGTCACATCCTGATCCTCTTCCATTCCCTTCTTCGCTTATTTTCATCACCATCTGTCTTTCTCCTTCTCCGCACCGAGCAACCGTTTGGCTAAATTCTAACCAAAATCAGGACTCGAGGGTTACAGACAACCCAAAATTCCAGCCGTGATCTGTTGCGACCCGGAAAATGCCTCGGGCTTCACATGGGGAGCTCAAATTCACAAGCGTGAGGTCATCCGTGGGATGAAATTACTTCTTGATCCCGCTCAGCATATGCCCGTCTACCTGCCAGCTTCAAGCACCAATAACGACCTCAGCGTTTTGGGCAAGTCTGCCCTGGATGTCACAGCTGATTATATTGGAGCCATTTATGGGCATGCCATGACTGTCATTGAAAGCAAAATTCCAAAGGAATACCTCGACATGTGCCAGAAGTAATTTGTTCTCTCCGTTCCCGCTGTGTGGTCTGATAAGGCTAAGGATTTGACATTAAAGGTAGTATTCTACATACACATCTTCACAACATCAACTGACTATTCGATCTTTAAAGGCAGCCAAGCGAGCCGGTATACATCCAGTTACACTCATCAAAGAACCAGAAGCTGCCGCGCTTTACACGTTGCACACACTAAAAGATCGAGCACTAGCTGTATGTCATCTCGCTCGGTATGTAATTTTCTCACTGACAGTGGACAGGTTGGTGGAACTGTCGATCTCATTTCCTACGAAATCACACAGTTAACACCTAGACTCGATTTGAAAGAACTTGTGCCTGGCAAAGGTACAGTGATCTAATTTTTCTCTTCACTAAGACACAAGCTAAATGATATTAGGCGGAATGGCAGGCTCATTAGGCCTTAACAAACGATTCGAAGAAGCTATCAAGGAGCTCGTCGGTGAAGATCAATTCTACGCCCTTCGAAAAACCAGGGGCTTTACCCATGCTGTCGAATACTTTGATCTGAGAGTGAAAACTGCGTTTCGGGGAAATGAGGTAGAAGACTATATTGTGAACTTTCCTATGGCGGACCTCCAGGATAATAAAGGCAAAAATCTGGTTTCGGATTGCTGGGTTATGAAATGGCAAGAGGACCTTATTTTCACCCATGTATCGAGAGTCAAGACTAATTCTCATACAGTGATAATTTGAAAAAAATCTTCGATCCGTTAATCATGGACATCGAAAGATTGATTGACGAACAGGTCAATTTGGTCAAGGTTAAACGAATGTCGGAAGATCACCCAAAAGCCACAGAAATAAAGGTATGCTCACAATTATCTAGAATATTCTTTTACAAGTTGTTGCTAAATACGTTAGGGTATCTTCCTCGTGGGTGGATTTGGTTCTTCAGCTTATCTCAAATCTCGAATTGGGGCCTGTCATCCAACCATTCAAATCATTCAGCTGCATGATGCGTGGTCTGCTATCGTCAAGTAAGTTTTCAGTGCATATAATCACTACGGATTTCCATTAAATAATCCTAGGGGCGCCGTTCTCAGCGGACTTCCACGTAAAACCGGTGGTGTTTCCATCGTTTCAACGCAATCGACGAGACACTACGGGGTAGAAGGCCGATCACTTTGTGATGAGGAAAGAGATCGAGGACGACCAAAGATCGTGGATTGCTATGGAGAGACTCGAACCTCGACGGTAACTTTCATTTCATTGGGGCAGACTAAATTGCTAATTGGAAACTAGATGACTTGGTATATTCACCGTGGTGAGGACCTGAGAAGAGACCAAAAACTTCACTTTTCATTCTATCGAACCATCGAAGGAGCCATCACAAACAGCGCACTCGTATTTCGAGAACACCTCCTTCAATGCGAAAGCACAGCTGCGCCTGTTCATCCTGGAATTACAGTCAAGCAAAACTGCGTTTTGAAAGCCGACTTGAGTGGCGTGGGTCGTTCAACATTCAAACAAAGAACTTCAGTTTTGGGTACTCCTTGCTGGGATGTTCATTATGACTTGGTAGTCGCTGTTTCATCTGCTGTGATGAAGTTCTCGCTCGAGATTAAGGGCAAGGAAATGGGTAGTGTAGAGGCCAAGTATGATTGAATATGATGTAGGAGGATACTCGAGGTCTTGATTTGGGGTTTTCACCTGGTGGTGTTTTCTTGCGAAGGAATAGATTGATGATACGAAAGACTTCGCGCGGTACTTGTTTTGTCATTTGTTTAGAGATTTAAATAGTTGGTACATGGACTCATGACACGCTCCTCGATTTTACGAAAAGCATAACTAATTCAAATTTCATTTGAAAATTTTGAGAATATATTTGCAGAGTGCTTGATTTATGACGAATCGTTGCACAAACACTTAAGATGCTTGAAGAGATACTGGAAGTGTGACATTAAACTAAAATTTCCATTGTTCTCCAAGTCCATGCCCCAACCATTGTTTGATGCATCTGACCTTGGCATACCACTCGAATGATCAAAGTGAAGGCCGGACAACCATTGGCGTCTAATTTCATCGAGCAGTGTGTGGTGCACCATCTTATACTATGGCTTCCAGCTTGTCATATTATACCTCTATTCACTATCATTACAGTCGAGGACAATCTCATACATACCGAATAATACTTTTCTTCCTTGAAAATTCATAACTTTTATCTAAAAACATAGCTCTGATAACTCAAAGTAAGAATTATATCTTAATGAAGAAAAAACATCATTTAGTATGTGAGAGTTTGCCTTCGGTCAGGTACATAACAACATTGGATAATTGATGTGATGGAAGTCAATTGAACAAACATATGCACAAAGACTTTTGAAAGATTCGATACTTACGAACTCCGACGCTGAAAACGGAAAAGAGTAAGCACTGTGATAAGGGACTGGCCGGCATAATATCGAGACTGATAAAGAGAATAATCTCTAGTTCTTTGATATTGAATGATATGGAGTCCCTTTCATAAATGCAAAATTAGCGAAAGTAGTCAGATCGCAACGCTCGTGTACTCAAAATCTGCACCCTAAGCTCAAGGAAGACATAATTTTACCAATCTCCAGAAGGTGCAATTACAGTAATTAAAATGAATCCCGAAGTTCCAGCGCCCAAAGACAGCCAAGATGTTCAAGATGGGGGATCTGTTCAACAAGCTGTAGATCTGGTGGGTAAGATGCTCGAGCAAATTCAAGTCGAGCTTGAGAAAATTCTATCTCAACGTAGTGAAGTCGCAGTAAGTTCGATCCCAGTCATGCATGACTTGTTTTGAAACCTTTAAATCATGGTTTCGATGTTGTATTTTCTTTTCCATTACTAATGAACATCATTCTGCAGCCCGAAGCAGATGCTCTCGAAAATGAAAAGAATGAGTCCCAAAAACGATACAAAGACCTTGAAAGCAATTATCAGAAGATATCAGAAGAGCTCAAAGCCTTCGGCCGCCAAATGGCTAGTGCATCCGATAAAAGCAGCCAAATTCAAGCAGAATTGAAACTTACTCAAGCCAAAAAAAAGACATCGAAAAATTGAACGCCAAGGTTGAGAACCTTCAAGCTCGGTGCACCAACTATGAAGCACAAGAAAATCGAAGATGCTAGAGAGGAGACCAGCAAATTTCGTAGATGGATCCAAAAAACTACTGTGCGCCAGGAATGTAAGCCAAGTCTTGAGTGGGTTGGTAAATACGAATCAATAATAAATTCGGTGCAAGTCCTCGTCGATTCATCCCTGGATCTGGAACAAAAACTGAACATAAAGCATGGTAGTCAACAGAAACCAAGAGACATAATGTTGATAAGGGCTTCCGATGCGGAAGCAAATCGAGTCGAAAAGAGACGACAACTTGAGAGGGCTGTCTTTCAATTCTTGTATGGCGAGATATTGTTGAAGCCAGGATTCGGTCTTGATGATGAAGACGAGGGTGGAAAGATGGAAGCTGGACTTACAGCTTTTGAAAAGAAGATCCAAGATGCTTCTGCAGGTAATGACCATGTAGAACCAAATTTGAAACTGGCCCTTGCTAATGACTTTGCAGCTGATATCCTCAACAAATTTGACTACCTTAACTGGAGAAACCTCACTTACAGGTGTGGAAAACTGATTCGAAAGAGAGCTGCAGAGACGAATATAGTTGCTTTTGCGTCGGCTTTGGAAGACTTTTTAAGGCCGTTGCCGAAAGCAAGTGGTGGACTTGACAATAAACGAATAATGAATATTTGTAGAGATACCTTCATGTTGAGCCAGGGGATGAGAGCGGGGCCAGATATAGATTTTAAGATATATTTTCCAGAACCCGGAGACCGAGTAGCGGTACACAAAGTGATAACCCACAATAAAGAAGATAAAGCAGTGGAAATATGGGGTGAGAGAGGAGGAAATTCCGCAGATGTTGCTGGAACTGTCATATACACTTGGATCGGCGGATTGATGATGGAGGAAAGTAAGAACCAGGGAGTTTGGCTTCCATTGAAATCAGCGAAGGTAGTTGCGAAAGGGCAAGAGGAAAACTGGTGACTTCGCCTTACCCTCATGTGTATTTGGACTATGCAAGAAAGAATAATAGTACATGATGGAATCTCTACGGTCTTGTGCATTGATTTTATAAGGTAGCCTACATATTTATTCGCGAGCTTCATGAAACCTAATGGAGAAGATCATCAGTCACTTTTTTTTACAAGATTTAGCAAGGTTAGATTATTACCGCGCATAATCTCTTCAGTGAAATTGCCAATATGAATTCAATCGACTGTTCTCTTGGTCTACCTAGGTGTTATCATTTTGCTCTATTGTGATCGTCATAATACAACAAGGTGGTGTCAAAAGAGGCTAGCGAAGAGTGAGACTTAATGGGAAAAAGAACAGATCGGGATGAATTCACGACTTGTTCAAACACCTTAGGTATCATACGGCTCACTGATTCTGAAGTGGATAGTTGCTTCTAGCAACCGAATAAAGATCATTTGAAGTAGTCTCGTACGCATAGAAATCTTTTCCCGGTAGAGAGCTGAGAGCGGAGCGGATAGCCCAAAGAGCAAACTTTGGAGACATCGCGTAGGATGATCTACAAATTGTTGAGCACAAGATAGGGAGATTTTTCTCTTTAATCGGAATTCGTCTCATTATTTCATTACAAATGCTAATCATTGATATCTCAAGTAGAATAAATCAAAATTATGTATGATCCAGGACCCCACATGACCCACGTGACTTTACATCACTTCTTTGTCTACAATTCTTGGTGAGTAGTTGTAGCAATCTTCTCGTCGTTGTTCAACTTGATATCTTCAGGGCTCTCGGCATTAGCAAGACCAAGTCTCTCGTTGATACTTTGCATTCTTGCTTTGTCTGCAGCCGCAATACTGTCAATGCTACCGCCGAAGTACACATCGAGTTCCTCCAATGTCTTGTCCTTAGTTTCAGGGAAGAATTTCCAGATGAAGAAACCACCTCCGGCACTGAATACAGCAAAGAAGATGTATGTACCATATTTCATGGAGCCGAGCATGTCTTTGGTGGTCAAGCCGATGATAAAGTTGAACATCCAGTTTGTAGATGCGACAAGGGAGACACCACGGGATCTAACACTGGCTGGGAAGATTTCTTGAGCAAGAACCCAAGTGACAGGTCCCCAAGAATAGGCGAAGTTGACCGCAAATAACCAAATGAACACAATGGCGACCCATCCTTGTGTAACAGCAAGGCCTTCATTGAGGTTCCATTGGTCTTCGTAAACACCTTCGACGGCAGCGACAATGATGTGGCAGATGCACATACCGATGGCACCAGCAATGAGGAAAGTCTTGCGACCGAATTTATCAAGGTACAAGACAGCTGGTAAAGTGAAGAGGACTTGCAAAATACCAGTGACTCCAGTAGCGAGAAGAGTGGTGGTAGTGCTGGAGAAACCAAAACTGGCGAAGATTTGAGGGGCATAGTACAAGACGGCGTTAATACCAGTGAACTGTTGGAACACCATCATACCACAACCCAAGAAGATTCTCTTGAACACATGAGGAACGAATAATGCTTTCCATGGGGCCATCATTCCACCAGCGCCAATTTGCTCCGCTTGGGTTTCCTCGTCGAACATGACAGCGGCCTTAATTTCGAGGAACTCGGCTCGCAATAATGGATCATTGGCGTCAAGACGTCTGAGTTTGCAGAGAGATGCAATAGCCTCTTCTTCACGATGCTTCAACATCAACCATCTAGGAGAGAATGGGAAGAAGAACATTCCAATGAAAAGGGTCCATGCTGGAATCAATTGCAATGCCAATGGGACTCTCCAGGAAATTTGATTTTGACCAGTACAAGGGTGTCCGTGGTTTGCAGCAGCATTATAGGTGCCATCAGCGAGATATGGGTCTGCGATGCCCTCTGGCTTACACTTGTTTCCACCAGAGAAGGAGAATCCAAAGTCGAGCCAGAAAGCAATGGTAGTTCCGATGGTAATGGAAAGTTGTTGAAGTGACACCAAAGATCCTCTAAGTTCTGGAGGGGCAATTTCTGCTTGGTACAATGGAATGACCATGGAGAACATACCAATACCCACACCACCGATGATACGACCTGCGAAGAAGTATGATGGGTTCTGAGCGCCAGTTTGGAGACCGGTACCGAGTGTGAAAATGAGAACGGCAACCATCATACTGTATTTTCTTGAGATTTTATCTGCGAGGTATCCGTTGAAAAGAGCACCGAACCAGGCACCAAGTTCAAGGGAAGCAACGAGCCATCCTTGAAGTGTCGACGAAGTGAGAGTTGGGAATTCGTTCTCGAAGTTTTCCATAACCAGGATTGGGGACATGACTCCTTGGTCGTAACCTGTTATTCGAATGTTAGCAAGTGCTCGCTGGTCATAGGGAATAGAAATGCTTGTACTAACCATACATCATACAACCCAATGATGCGAATAAACATGTTAAGAACACATATGGATTCTTAAGCATGCCCATGAGACCATGAGCTTTTGCTGCATTCTGTCGAGCAACGAGCGACTGGCTCGGAGCCCCCTTTTCCGCCATGATGGCCATTGTCGTCGGCGAAAAATTGAAACGAGAGCACAATTGGAGGAGTGAGATGAGGGGAGGCGGAGCCCGATGAAGATAAAATGAAGATAATCTGTGAAAAGAAGACAAAGATGAAGAGAACTTCATATATATACTCCGTATTTCCCAACTTTCTACGGATATTCAAGGGTAAAGCCTTTCTCGCGGGGGTTCCCGATCAAGCTTAGACTCGAAAGTTGCTAAATAACAGATAAACTCAAGAGTATTCTTTCAGCAAAAGATTCTCCCCACTTCAAAGTGGACGCTCTGGGAAGGTGTGCCACGCGTTAATTCCCAACTCTTGGGTTATCAATGTATGGATAGAACTCATGGAGGATTCGGGGAAGCCTGGATGGCATACGACGATCCCCATTCTTTCATTTTTTTCCAACTTCCCCCCAGGGTTCGTTGCCAGTAGCTCGGGTTTCCATTTGACAACAAGCAATCTGGAGCTTAAGCCACTCTTGAATATCCTGATTCCTTGCATTCCCATTAGACCAGAAGTTGTGTCCTCTCCCATTTCACCAATTTTAAACCATTCTTCTATTTCTGAATTAGAAACTCGCGCGCGCCATCCCGAGGAATGATAAGTCTCAACTAGGATTCTACCACTGCATCATGTGCCAAGGCTACGGAACAAACTAGATGCAAGGATTATAATGCCATAGTGCGATCAGTAGGGCTCCAAAGCCTTGGCCTATCAACCGTTCAGGCTGATTCTACAAGCCACCCGTCGACTGGGGCGCTGCTCGTCATGCGAATATCGTCAAGCTTTGCTTGGGTTCTTGGCCTTCAACGACATGAGATAAATAAGCGCGATCATCAATAAGCTTCTCGTTGACACTCGAACACTTCCCTAGCTAATACTAACATGTCGGCAACGAACAAGGTAATGTTTACAACTCCGCAAAACTCCGCACTCATGACTTCTCCTCGACCGCCAACAACGTTTCGCGGGCGGCGGGTAAGATAGACTCCATAGCTATTCGGCCCTTTCTCTCCAGATGGAGTGACTGTTCGACCCCAAGGTTCGTCGGGGTGGGGAAACCCCAACATGACTTTGAGCATCAAGAAACTGAATCTCTACTTCGTATACGGTGAGAATATCCTAATGCGTGTTTAATAATTCTATTTTTTCCTAGTGCCAGTGGAGATATTGTGGTGGGGACATTTATAGAATGGAGACGAGTAGAGTTTCCAGAAAATGAAGGAGCTCACATCAGTTCCAGCTCTATAAGTTTTCAAGAATCTTGTTAATTAGACGATTTCAATTCCCACAACAGACTGACCGTCCTACCAGCATCATAATATTAGATGCTGAATCCATTACGAAGTAGATGATGAAAAGTGAGCATAAAATTCTGAAATTGCTTCAATCAGTTTTTCTCGGTCCCGACAAACAGCGTGATTCTAGGATCGATATCCGAGCATCCTCACAGTTTGACAGCCATACGAACTAATCAACGTCCATAATCACTCGAGAACCACACCCTATTGGAGGAGACAGGAGACATACACCAGTACACATCACCAAAGCAACTACTATCCTTATATCGAAAGAAAGTTTTCCAAGAATCCTCTCTTTGTAAGCCAAACTCCTTGCTAAAGCCGACTCGGGTGTCGAAACGGTACTGAACAGTGTGAAAAGCCCCCATTTTCTGGGAATAAGAGCGATGACCAATGTTTAGCCGACTTTCAACCTTACTGAACCCCAAATTGGAGACCCCGTGTTTGTGCCGATACCCGGTCACCTTAGCTTACGAAGCTCTCATAAATTCCAATGAATCGATAAAGCATCCTCGATTTCCACAATTTGAGTCAATAAGCGCAATAGAAGGCCCGATAGGTGTTCGGATTAGACATCCTGTTGGAATCGCAACGCTGACAACTTTTCCATCTATGGTAACGGGCTTTAGATTGCTAAAGCGGGTACGCGTCAGCGTATGATCCACCATCACGTGGAACCTTAACAATATCCACATTGACGAAGTTGCTGGATTCTGGAGTCTCCAGGTTAGATTTGGTGAGAATGAGGAGATGGAAGGTGGAATTGCTGCCCCGCATGGAGGTTAGTGACGCCAGTAGAGTGGGATGAGAGGTCATGCATAAGCTTGATGCACGAAGTGCACGAAGGGAAATTTCACAGTGGTTTTCGCTCGTATGGGACATGTTGATGCTGTCTTCTTCCCTGCGAATTTCAGAATCCGCCGGCTAGACGGCTCACATCAGAGTCCTTCTTTTATTAGGGGGAACTAGAAGCTGGATTCCTTGACTCGGTTTCGATGCTTTGCGTGGCACTTCTCGTTATTGAGAGTGGGCAACTCAAACTATTTTAGTGGAAGATTCATGTGCTGTCAAAGTACTATCAACATTGATAAGCCTAGTGGCCTAATTGACATCATACATTTGAACTCGCATATCAAGCGACATGATAAGCATCTCGCGAAATGATTGCAGAGATACCCCTCAAAGTTTCATGTGGATTGTACGAATAGCAATTGAAGCATATAACTAGAGGATTGATCTGCAGTTTGCGGAGGTGCGGGGAATCGGTCCTTTTCCAGATTTACTCCAATATTTACAAATTTGGTAAGGCGAACGTCACCGTAGGTAGAGACAACTGCACTTTCTCCAGAATCTCGTCTGCCAAACATGGTAGCATTATTTATCTCAAATCTTTGCAAAAAAGATGATGATAATATTATAATGGTAGTATGCTCGGTCCGATTTCATGTCAGCTCAAGGGCGTGGGAAGAAATCTACAGATACAAGGCTTGACCGGCGTCTATTCAAGTCAATGAATACAGTCTATTGTGTATTCTTTGCACTCGCTCATGTCCGGCCAACTTGGAGGCAAGTCAGATAATTCTGTCCTGTTAACGAATCAATTAATTGTGTCGTAAGAAAGGGTAGTTGTTGCGCCTTCTGACTATTCGAGGTCGGGTCAAAATGCTTCAATATATTCATTTATTAACATTGGAAAATAAGGGCATATCAATACTTCCTGATTCATAAGCCAGACCGTCTTTACAAGTGGGAGAGAATGAACCTCCATGCTATTCCAACTGTTGACACATCCTACTACAGCCATCCACTACGATCATGGAGCGATTTAATCATATCTTAGGTCTGAGGAGCAAACTTTGCTTTCCGGAGAATGTTCAAATTCCAGACATGCAACAAAACTTCATGGTTCTGACTAAGGGATAAGATATTGTGCGTCCGGAGAAAGTTCAATCTCTAGATGTGCAACCAAACTTCGATTTTCACAGAGGTGATAAGATGATTGCACCGCTCGTGGAAACATTTTATCTCAATATCTAGGAAAGTATTCTGATATAATTGCTATGCCACATTTGGCCTAGTATTTACCGAACTGGCGTATAGAAGTTGAAGGATTCGGGCGTTGTGCTTATGTGATGACGATATGGTAGGGGTGAGATACTACTTGTTTTCCAATATCATGAATAGGATTCGCGATATGACGTTCATTTTGTTAGGATTTGGCAAATCATGAAGTAGTCTGATTGAGGTTACTCGAGACTTTTGGTATTTTGAGTAGTTTATTACATATCTAGAGTTAGATCTTTCTCCGAAGCGCATAAGTCAAGAGTCGTGGTAGGGTTGTTTCAAAGGTGCTTCACCTAGTAAATGAGGCTCATGATACGGTGGCAAAGTTTTTTCTCATTGTTCACAGCTTCGGTTGGTACGTTCATATCTGAATGTATCAAGTATTTACACGAGCAAGTGCGCACCGCGCAATGGTCTTTACGGCCACTTCAACCAAACTCCTCCGAGTTGAGTACTTCAGCCATACTTAACTAATGATGGTCTTCCAAGTTAATTTTCAATTGAATTGGCTTGGTGCGGGTCTCCAATTTCTTGGATAATATCATCACCCTAGAGAATAATGGAGAGCAGTGTGATGGTTAGGGACGATGCGTTCCGCGAGCTATATCGGCCCATGTTCTATTAATGGAGGCTCGGAGGTCGATTACATATTTCCTCGCCATTTGGCGTAATCTATGGTTGATATAGAGATGACTCCCGGTAATGCACTGTCAGGTCTATAAACGACAGTAACCATCGATGCGATTGTGGTAGAGATTAGTCACCGTTGTGACTTCAGACCCAAAGATAGAACTACAAATTGAGAGAAATTATGCTCCTTAGCAATCTTGAAATTGAACAGAAATGAAGTGGAGTGGATTGTCACAAGTCTCCAAGTGAAATATTGTTTTCCATCCACAATGAAAATGAACCGTTTGATATCCCCATCCAGCCTACCTCCCACCTCATCCAAGATTTATGTCCCCTGTTGTTCTTTTTCCAAGCCAAGCCCCTTTTCCCTCCAAGCTCAAGTGTATACAAAGCTTACCCTAGGGATAGATCAAATTTTTGGCTTTTGTTTAGCTGCGTATCGCAGAGTCAGAAGAAGTCTTGTAGGTCACATATCCCTATCCATCATCTTTCGACAATTTCATCACCCCTACGAATGCTGAATATGATATAAGTCAAGAAGAAGTATTGGGATTTTGGCTTAGATAATTATGATAATAATACACTATATGGGAACAGTCATTAGTACGACAACGAGATATCTGGATAAGAATAACGAATCTTCAAGATAGCGATAGGTTTTGATAGTAGTGTTTCGGCTCGAAAGCTACAAAAGCTCCTAGGTTGCAGTGAACGTAATGAGGGAACTTGCCCCTGAACATCTATGTTCAGTCTCTTTACAGCATGAACATTTCAAGCTTGAAAATACAGAGACTCCAAGTCAAACAAAAAACTATCATCTGCTCGATCCTAAGAATAACGAGACTCAAGAGAAGACGTGTAGTATTTCAACACATGAAGTTCTCCAAGCATATCGCGTGTAACACAACCGCTCAGTTTTACAAGCGGAACTAAAACACGACTGCAAATCTACACATAGTTGAATTATCTTACATTCCATTTCAAATGGTTGTTCTTTTGAAAATCAATGACTTCTTTAGCTCGAGCGTAGATAGTGTTGAATGTGAGTATAAAAGCGCTATTCTCAATGCACCAGCTTTTCAAGACACTTCTGTGAGTTTCGACACTGGGCTTTTCCAGGAGATTGGTGGGGTGTAGTTGCGTAGGATTTGGTTCGTTAAACAACTGGAATTTGGAGGTTGTAATTGTATACAATTCACTTGTGTTGACAAATTACATTCTCATTTGTGGGATATTCTTACTGTCACAAAACTTAGAGATTGACTGATGATAAGAAAATAGGTGATGAATCTCGCTAGGAGTGAATTTGGCAGCGTTAATTAGCTTCCGCATGTGAGATTTCTCACGACAAGTAAGTTGAGTGAAGATAAAAGAAGACAGATAGATCAATAATAACAATACTCAAAAAGTATGCTTCAATTCGACAATTATTCCTTGCTGGTAATACATGCGGCAACAATTCCCGTACCATCATAGTATAGTGACAGCAAGCAAGTATCAACCCATAATGAAAAATCACAAGTCTCATGAAAGAAATCAGTACAGAGAACTAATAATAGCACACCATCTATGCCGCGAGTTTATATTCGTTCCATATGTTTCCGTGGTTTTGACTGTAATTTCTTCGCTCTGAGAGGCGATATTTGCTCTCTTCTATACTGATTCAAGAGTCCAAAACAGCCCAAAGACGTTTCCTTAATCGAAGTATATATATTTACTTCGTGCTCTCAATTGTACCTAATTTGGCCTTTAACCCAGTTTCCACCGTCGCCTGTCATATCTCCTATATCCGCCGTTCAAACTCCCTCGCGCTATTCTTATGTTCAAAAAATACCTCTCTATCATCAAACACTAATAAATTATCTCGGATGAACTCACTCTAATCCGAACCTATAGTTAAGTCAGGAGACTCCGTATGTAAATTTCTTGCTGTATTTTACACCCACCAACTTGGCAGTTTGAGAGCGCGGGAATCTGAGGGATAAAGGGGAGAAGACAAAGAGTCTTGAGATGAAATGTGATAATAGGAATTAAGTTGATGGCAATATATTGTCGAATTTTCACAATAAAACATAGCAAGAAGCATGGAATTAAAGGAAAGGTAATGGCGATGATGCAATATGAATTTGAAATACCGCATACTCTGTTCTTCGACCAGTCGATGTGGGATTAGCTCCACCTTTTGATCAAAATGAACTTCTGATTTGGTGAATTAGCTTGAAACAGTAGGACGGAGGTATTTTGGTACAAAGATTGCCGGAAGAGGTATTGTACACATTTATCAATCTGGGTGTCGTTCGGGTCTGACGAAACCGAGGAAGGATCTCGACCTTTAAGATTGCACATTCATGGCCTTCGAAATCATGATTGCTGAGTATTTCTATAGTTGCAGAGAAACTTCTTCTGGGTAGAACTTGTAGACGTGCATTTCTTTTCCCACCGAAACCGAGCCGAAACTAACACAGCAGAAATGGTAATCAATTCTCCAAGCCCTTAATCATTCACTCTCTCATTGGATCATTTAGCCAACCTCAAAATTTCAAGTATCCTCTCTCCCTAAACCAGAGTCCTAAACCAGAGTCCCAAACCCTAAACCCTAAACTCTCCTAATCATCCCCCTCAATCTCACATACCCAATCCAATCTCCACCCCCCGGACTCCTACACACACTTTCCAACACCTCACAAACCTCTTTCTCCGCTTCTCTCCTTTCTTCCCCCTCCCTAAGAACATCAAAAAACTGTTTCCCCATCAACTTCACCCAGCCTTCTATTCCCCCCTTATCTGTCGGCGTAGCCCTGTATTCTCTTTCCAATTTCTCGATATTCCATTCTCCATCTCCATCTTTATTTACATCCGAAGAAGAAGAAGAAGCCGAAGCAAGCACACTCCTCATCCACACCTCATCAGGGAAAAACCACGGATCTGCCTCCCTCGCCCTCTTTAATCCCCCCTCACAGCGACGCCCAACAACGCTCAACAACGCAGTGCGCATCTCGGCTACATTACCCATGCCTCCCATTTCGAAGACGAAAACTCCGTTGGGTTTGAGAAGTCTTTTGACTTCTGTGAAGAATTGTTTACGGATGGGTTCGGGGCGGAGAATCCAGTGGAGTGCGGCGTTGGAGAAGATCTTCGTGTAGGTTTGGGATGGGAGGGTGGAGAGATCTTGGGGAGAAGATGCGTCGAAGACTGGGTTTTGTTAGGGAAGTGTAAGTTTGGTGTGAGAATGCGAGGGTGGATGGATAGATAGGAGAATGGAAATAAAAATGTAAATGAAAATATATACCTTGGAATGTACAAATTCCTGGAATCTCTTCACCCGCTGCAATAGCAGCCTTTTTGGCAGCAGCAATCATATCTTCCGAACTGTCAATTCCGTGGATACTTCCTGAGCCTTTGGAAAGCTTGTGTGCGATTTGAACGGGGATAATTCCATCTACATAGACGAGCGAGGTTAGTATGTTTGTTCTCGTTCTGTCCCATTTCCTCTCGTTCCTCTCTCTTCGTTCCCTTCCCATTCCTCTCTCGAGTAAGATCATTGCCGAAAGAAAAAGTAGCCCGGTTCAATACATCCACCTCACGCCCCAAAATTCCGCAAGAGAAAAAAGAAGAAGAAGAAAACATGACAACTAACCACCACATCCAATATCCAACACCACATCATCACTCTGCACATCCAACCAACCCAAAACCTTCCCCGCAAGCTTTGGAACAAAGGAAGCGGAGTTTTGATAGGCCTATTTCATACATGTTAGCTTTATTTTCTAATCTTCATTTTCCCCTAAGAATATTTTCTTCTCTTTTTCCCATTTCTCGTTCCAGTTTCCACTATTCAGTCTGTGGGGAAAATTTGTATGTAGAAGGAATATAAGGGAGAAATAATATTAGGAGGCAAAAGAAATTAAGAACAAAAACAGGGGAAGAGGCAGAAGAGTAAGAGGGAACAATACCGAAGCAGACCAATGATCTTCTTGATTTTTAGCTATTTCCATGATTATCGATTAGAGAAACAATATTTCTAAACTTGAATTTCGGATTCAATATCGCAATTCTTGAGTTTAGTTCGTAATCTTGGCTGTGGCTGTAGCTATAGCTGTAGTCGTGGACGTCGTAGCGATCCAAAGACAGGTCTATTCGAAATGAATTAAAATTATTGATATCGAGAAATCCAGTAACAGTAAACGACAAGTAATGATCACTTAACAAGATCAAACTATCGAATTTTTGAATTGGGTGTAGGTATCTGACCTCTTATATACCATTAGCCTTCCCGTGAGATGACATCGAGTGTGAAGTTGAGGTTCAGATGTTTACCTCCGATGTCGGCGCGATGCGAGATAGGGGACAGAAGCGAACGTTCGGAACCCAATCCACCATTGCGTTTTCCTGCTTATTTCTATGATGCAAAACACGACAGCTGGGTTGACTCGGGGGTTAATTTAATTTGGAAGAAATTCTCAATATATGACAGTGGCTCCGATCGCGCTTCAGTTATCTACCCCTTTTGGGTCATACAGGCTACGACCATTTACAGCTTTCGAATTTCATACTCATGCTAACATACTAGTTTTAGAGGGTATCTTAGATATTGATATATTCTATCAACTAAATCTCACTACCGTGTCAAAAACATGCTCAATATTTAATGACCTGCCTCCCAACTCCGATTTCGCTCTTGAAAAACAATCATCATATGTAAGATTACCTTCTTAATCGATTTCCAAAAGTTCATATTTTTCCTCATCCAATAAATCTTCAATCCTATGCATAATAGCGAGAACCTTTTCCTCTTCCAATCTTTGACCCACCACTTGTATCGCTACCGGAAGTCCATGCATAGCATTTGCGTCGTAATGCTTATAAGCACCGTATGCGACACCATTCAGAGATTTAAGGGAGAAATTGGATGGGAGTTGATCGAGTTCTTTATCAACATGGGTTATAGGCATAATACCTGCAGTGTAGTCGAGCTATTTTTATTAGCTGGAAATTCCAAGGGAGTTAGACAATAAACTCACCAAGTTGAATAAGAAAGTATAACCACAACTGCTAACTGCATCTTTCATTCCATCGTGTGGTACTGCTGGTGTGGCATTTGGTGGAGTGATCATGAAGTCGAGTTTCACTTCTTCTTCCCACCAAGAATGGAATTTAGCTTTGTAAGCTTCTCTCTTGGCGACGAGTTTCCATTGCTCATAAGCAGATTTCTCATGCCATTCTTTGATTAATCCAGCCCATATATCATCTCTTCTGACATATTTGACCCAGGCCCAATACATCCATTTGAATGGACTTGGTAATGACATAAGGAAGCTCATTGCTTTTGCTCCTGGATCTTCCCATTCGCCAGTTCTGAAGAATGATTTGAATGTCTTGCAACCATCAGCGTTGAGAAGTTGTGAGCCAAGATAAAGTGCTTCATATGGAGATGGTGGATTAACATCATAGACTTCGTGGCCATCTTCTTCCAGTACAGCCACTACTTCATCCACAGCTCTCATACAAGCGGGACTTGGATCCACAACACCATCAGTCCTTAGTACACCAACTCTAAACTTCTTCTTTTCGCTGAAATCCTTCCATGCTTCCTTTCTCCATGGAATAGGATGAACACTATGATCATACTTCCATGGTTGCATACCAATCATAGACTTTGTGAAATATGAGAGATCTTCCAACGTTCTTGTCATGGGACTAAACACACTAGGAATACCTTCTTGACCTGGCATACTTGTGCACATACCATTCTTTGGCCATCTTCCAGTTGAGCATCTCAAACTATAGATTCCCGAGAAATGAGCAGGAACTCTAACTGATCCAGCAACATCTGAACCAATTCCAATTCTTCCACCACCAGCTGCTAACAAAGCAGATTCACCACCTGTAGATCCACCCGGCGAATATTTGTTATTGTGAGGATTTGTGCATCGTCCCCAAAGATCGTTTGTTGATTCGAAACTTAGTAATGTAATAGGAAGATTTGTCTTGACATATGGAATGGCTCCAGCATCTTTCAATATTCTCACCATGGTTCCATCCTTCTCTACCTTGTTGCCAACATTGCTACTATATCCTACGGTTGTGTCGAAACCACCAACTACAATTGAATCCTTTAGACTTATAGGGATGCCTGCTAATGGTCCCTTGAAATTAATACTTCCATCTGTAGTCCAACCTTCAGCAGCATCAATCATAACTTCCGTCACACAATTTGTTTTCTCATGAGCTCTGATTGCAGCTTTTCCGTATGCTCGTAGGATATCAATTGGTTGAATAGCTTGGTTGTGAACATCTTTGACCAGTTCTTCAATTGGTTTCGATAGAACTTGTCTTTCTGGATCTGTAAATGCTCCATGGTAACTTGTCAGGTTTTGTATTCGTTGAGTTCGTTCTGCTTGTTTGAATTGACTACATGGAAAGTTAGATATTGCGATGTTTGGCATTCCCCAGACTTCCTCTCTCGCACCAAGGTGATTTTGATAACGATAAGATATGAGAATGGGATGAACACTTACCAATCCCTCCTGTGTTGGAAATAATCAAGTAGGAAAACCATTGTGAATACGAGCAAGTCGAAACTGCGCAAATATGTGAGGGTATTTACAATATCAAAGACAAAAATAGGAGGAGAACCCGACGAAGAATGTTGGCTTATAGCTAGACGGGGGACTTTAAAGCCATTGATATCCGGCCTGGAACGGAAGGACCCCTCCCTCCAGATAAGCGGCTGTACATGCCTAATTTGGCCAATTAGCTAGAATAATACGTATCAAATCAGAAAACAAGCATATTGCGGGGAAAAGTGGTGTAGTGTGGTGTGTCAAACAAAAAATCAACCAAAATCTTCAAACAAATCATACCAGGAGAAGCTACTCGAGTACCTTGGCTTTAAACGTGCTGTTATCAAGCGTCAACACCATTTCCGGATCATCTGATTACTTTCTACCCCTCTTTTTAGATTTCGTCCAACACTGCCACATAGTTATCTTTCTTATCAAGATGTCTACTCATTCAACTCCATATTCTTCCATCTCGACACCGGCAACCGTAGTTCACGACGGTGCTATTCACGATTTCGAAGATCCTCGTCACGAATACCAAACCCCACCGGCATCCATAATGTCCAACTCAGAACATCTACTCATATGTACAGCATGCGGTACACAGTTTGATGCCGAAGAACGATCGATTCTTACCAGATGTCGAATATGCGATGATCCACGACAATTCGTACCACCTAGTGGTCAAGCATTCACTACACTTGCGGCTTTGAAGGCTGGGGGTCAATATAAGAATCAATGGAAACAATTTGATAACGATGATCGATTTTGGAATATATGGACCGAACCTAAATTTGCCATAGGGCAACGAGCGGTTCTTATCAAGACACCACTTGGGAATGTGCTGTGGGATTGTATAACTTATTTGGATGATGAGACTGTGGACTGGATTCATGGGTTGGGTGGATTAGCAGCGATTGTGATATCTCACCCGCATTATTATACTACACATTTGGATTGGGCAGAGATATTTGATTGTCCTGTCTATTTAAGCTGGGAGGATAAGAGTTGGTTGAATCGACTTGATAGAATGGGAAAAGCAAGAACATTTATTGAGGGAAAAGAAGAGGAGCTTGAGATACGAGGTGAGAAGACTGGTGTTAAGATGTTGAAGCTCGGCGGTCATTTTCCAGGAAGCTTGGTCTGTCTTGCTCATGAAAGATTATTGGTAGCGGATACTCTTGTAACCACACCAAGTGCATTGGGAGATTGGAGTAAAGGTCCTGGAGGAGGAAAAAATACAAGACCGGATGGAATGAATAGTTATGCTTTCATGTGGAGTATTCCCAATATGATACCCTTAAGTGCGGACGAAGTAGCTGGAATGTGGGAGGTATTGAAACCTCATGGCTTCTCAAGTACACATGGAGCTTTTGTAGGCACGGATGTGGTTGATGGTAGTAATGGAAGCGAGAAAGGGGTCAAACAGAGAGTACTTGAAAGTATGCAAATTCAAGTGAGGAGAATGGGTTGGAACAGCCATGTCTTCTTGGAAGAGAATCTGGATGAACAGGAAGAAGAGGTTCTATGATACTTATGACAACGATAATGATTGATACCCCCATGTTTCAGTATAGATCTATATTGTCTTATCTAATTTAGCCTGGGAGCTTTGAATGTTTCTGAACAAGCTTAGATATTGATCGAAATCGTACTTGGTTTATATCATGTCCTCATATCGCTGTTGTCTACTTCAGTCTTATTTCGAGCGCAGCGGGCAAAGGGGGTTTGGGAGCTTGCCCCCATGAATAGAATTATTCTGATCGAGCAAAAACAATGCTCCGCTGGCCCTTATTTGATGAGACACTTGACTACTTGAAGTGCTGACTATAATACTATATTTTGTAAGATGGATGGTTGAACGAATAACTTTCAATGACGCTCCGCTGGCCCTCCGGGGGCCACTGCCGTGGAGGCAGACTAATTATGAGGAAAAAGAGATATGTATATGATCTGATTTAACATCCAATTTGAGTAACCAGTCTATATAGTTTCTGTATACTTTGACGACTTTCTCATTCTTTACTCTGTGGTGTCTAACCTTACTACATAGCTAATCTATATGTACTTTTATATAGTAATAGATATGTTTCTGTACTTATGTCTGTATATATATGGAAACAGCATCTAGATTCTCGAATTTGAGCTCAGCTCTCTTTCCAATTGTTTCACTTAAACACCTAATATGTAAATAAACAAATGAATGTATCAACTTTCTTTCACCTAAACGATCCTAGTCAAAGCCCCTGAATATCAACTCTTATCCATTGTTATCGCACAATAATCTACAGGGCCCTTCCAGGGCTCAGCCTCTCATCTGATCCCCAATTTTAATTCCTATAAGCCCCGAACTTGGATTTCCCAGCGTCGTAATCAAACAATCTCCATGGAGGACACAGAATAGTCATTTACACTAATTCTAGGTATGCACAAAGGAAAATACGAATCCTCCCACGAATACCCAGAGTAGGTATTGCATTACACATATGAGGAGTACGTACCTTAATATAACATAATTTTTGGTCATCATTCCTTGGTACCGAATCTTAGCCAAGGGGATTCGGGTATGGATGGCAGTTGATACTACATAGGTAGGGGAAGCAAACCAAAATAGGAAGTTATCAGAATGGCAGCTTTCTCTCATCATTCTCAATATACTCATTCGACGCGCGATCATTTTAGAGAACCTCATTCAATCTGGAGAAGGTTATTATTGGTTTTGCCGACGGATCTGGCCGTGTCTTTGCAGAGGATGGCAGACCAACAGAATTTCAATGTGGTTGGGGGGAAGACATCGAGAATACCGAGGTTAGTGAGGGGATGGATGAGAGATTGGAGTTGGAGACGAGCTTTCAGTTTACCGCATTTGTTGGTGTGTATTTGGGTGGTCGTTTTATTGTCTGGAGAGCGCTGGGTTTTCGAGGAAGCTGTGCGAGCTTGTGCGTGGGAGGAATGGGAGAGATGGGTGAGTTTTCTTGAGGAGGGGGTGATATTCTTGAGATGGATTGGACGAGGCTGATGAACATGTTCGGGTTGAATAGCCTCCAAATACTACGCCTCATCACTTAATCTTTCTGGCAGATCCTCAATTGACGGATCCGCATTCATACCCTGATAGGCCATGGCCGTTGTCGACTTTCACCGTCTGGCATACGGATAATTATATGAAGAGGTCTTATATACAACTTTCGAAACAATTACATCCAGATACTATATTTTTCTTGGGGGATTTATTTGACGGAGGGAGAGAATGGAAGACCGCGCATGGAAATTCAGAAGATCAAGCATGGGCAAAAGGAAGACGACCAGCAAAAGAGCAAAAGCATTTGGAGAGTTGGGGGAAACTATACGGAGAGGATTTTTGGTTGAAGGAATATGGTCGATTCTCCAGGATCTTCTCGGACAATTGGAATTTAGGAGGAACAGAAGCTGGAGTTGGGCAGAGAGGACGAAAGCTCATTGCAAGTTTACCAGGAAATCACGATTTAGGCTTCGGCGCACAAATTAAGGTTCCCATTCGTGATCGATTTGAAGTTTACTTTGGAGATGTAAACAGAGTGGATGTTATTGCGAATCATACCTTTGTTTCTGTGGATTCGGTATCGTTGAGTGCTGGAGCATCAGAACGTCCAGTTAGTGAAACTGCACCTATTACCAAACCAGTCGAGGAATTTCTGAACAATGTTCAAGTCTCCAAACGAAAAGCCGTGGCTAGAGAATTGGACTTTCAGGCTGGAAAGGAAAGAGCTATACAATATTCCCATTCAGTTCAAGATGTTGAATTAGCAGATTACGCACACTTACCAACTCTTGATCCTGGACCAAATGGTGCTGAATTTCCTACTATTCTTCTTACCCATGTACCGCTATATCGAAATCCTGGAACTCCATGCGGTCCTCTCCGAGAACATTGGCCACCAACTCCGCCACCAAAGGGTCAGACCATGCCAGTCATACCCGATCATAGAAATGCCATTAGTGTATCCAAAGGATACCAATACCAAAATGTTCTCGGCGATGATGACTCCAAAAAACTAATTTCAAAAATTGGCAATGTAGTTTCTGTCTTCTCAGGCGATGACCACGATTATTGCGAATTAGTACATCCAGAAGACAAAAATCACGCCCGAGAAATAACAGTCAAAAGTATGAATTGGGCAATGGGAATTCGAAAACCTGGTTTTCTCATGCTGAGTATGTGGAATCCAGTTGGCGCGGATGGAAAACCTTTACATGCGATTCCTACGGGTCATGGGGCTGAAAACACGCATACTTCCACGACAATGGAATCGCATCTTTGCTTATTACCCGATCAAATTGGCATTCTTATAAATTATGGCATTTTAGTGGGGATATCACTTCTTCTCCTGATTATTCGAGCGATTCTCGTGCCTTTTACAAATCTTACCCCTTTCGCCCTTGATTCAAAAGGATCTTCTTCGGGTCCGGGTAGTCCAATTGATTCCGAATTCTCGCTGTTGCCAACTAGTATCAAAGATCTCAAACGCGAAGACGAAGAGGAAAAAGATCGGAGGAGTGAAGGGAATTCGTCAACTTCGAGTACGGCTACGGTTAATAATCTCGCAACTCGTACTTCTAGAACGAGAACCTCGAGTCCGGCGAATGGATACGGATTACCGGGACAGGGATATTCGAATGGAGTTCCGTATCAACAGGCTCAGCCGTTGATTGAGAAGGCGGGATATTATGGGGGATTGGAGGGGAGAATTAGGTGGGAAAGTGAGAGGGAATTTGAGATGGAGATGGAAAGGGAGAGGAAGAGGAAAATGGAGATGGAGAGGAGGAGGAATTATAAACCTTGGAAGATAGTGGTTTGGTGGGGAGGGTTTAGAACCACGAAAATGGGAAGAGTACTAAGGGAGGTGGGGTGTAGTGTCTGGAGAGTGCTGTGGGTAGTTGGCGCAGTGTTTATGTGGTTCACTTGGTTTGGTTAGAGGTTTGTGTGACTTGGTACATGAGGGGGCGGAAGAGGGCTTTAAGTTCTGATTCCATCTTATTTTCGACTTTTTGGCAGGCGTATTGGTGGTGGTGCATTTGAGGCGTGTTTGCTTGCTTGTGTGCTTTTTGCTTTCGCCTCTACTTCTACTTTTATTCCTAATCCAGTATGGGCTCAGGCTTCTTCTCTTTATAAACATAAAGATAAGCTTCGCATTGCGTCATTTGCGTCGCTAGCGGTTGATTGATTGTATTGGGATACGCTGATCTGATTCGATCTGGGTTACGCATGGATGGATGGATGGTTCTTATCTTGGTCGAAGACTGGAATTGAAAAAACAGGCATGAAATGAATAGGAAGAGTGAGGGTAGTAAGAGGATTGCTTTTGCAGCCAGCGTTTGTTTGTTATGTTGGTGGGCTAGCTGGCATGGCATGGCATGGCATGTAGGTAGTTGTTGAAAATGAAAATGGAAATGGAAATGGAAATAGATAATATGATAATTTGATCATGGAAGAAAGAAAACTGTTCAAATTGGATGAATGGTTAGTTGGTGAAAGTGATTAATTGATTGATTATGCACGCGCTATTTGATGAAACGGTAAATATTATGGGATGGGATAGGGGGAAAGTTGACGAGGCGAGATGAGGTAGATGGGGAAATGGGGGAATGGGGGAATGGATATGACCAAAGGTACCTACGCGAGGTGATTATTGATTTAATATCTATAATGGTATTAACATCCTATCTTACACATCGTATTCCTCTCAAGATCCATCAACAACCTCGTCCCTCCTCACCGGCGTATTCCCAAAGCTCTCCAGCCCCCTATCACCACCTCCAATCTTCTCTTTTACCATCTCGCTAGAAGCATCCACGAGACCCTTCACATCATTCATTTCCAGTTCCTTGATACTCGCATCTGCTTTAAGCGCCGCATATCTCTGACCCGCTTGCGTTAACAATACTTGAACTTCCTGTTCTCTTTTCCCAATTTCCAATTTTTCCTTTTCTCCCTCTTCGATTTTCTTTTTCCTCTTAGACAATTCAAGTTCCATCGTACTCAACGTATTCTGTAATCTTTCCAAACACTCTGATAATACCGGAATCGGCGTGATTCTCGCCGGAACCTGATTTTCTTCCCTCGCAGTAGCTGCATCATCATGTTTATGAAGACCATCCATACCCGCCCTCGTTTGAGCAGCTTCATAAGCGGCTCTTCTTTCCGCTTCTGAATCATCGCTTTCTTCATCCGAGCTACCTTCGGCTTGTTGGATTAGATCTGCCATTTCTTTCTTCCGACGTCGTTTCTCCTCGCGTTCTTGTTTTTTCCCAAGAGAGATTCGTCCATCGTCTACGAACTCTTCAAATCCTTCCATGATTTCTTCATCGTCGCGCACTAATCTTGATTCTGGTTTCTTTTGTCGAGGAAGAAGTGAGGTAATTCTTCCTCCATCTGGTTCATCATCATTCAACGAGATGAAATCTTTTTCCCTCGCCATTCTCGCTCTCCTTTCTTTTTTTTCTCTAATTTCTGCCTCGGTAGGTATGATCGCAGCACTCCCTCCAAACCCTCCAACTATATCTCCATTCCCCTGTAAATCCACAACCATTGCTCCCTCCAGCTCACTCGCATCGAGAAACGGTTCTTCTCCTCCCCCAACCTCCACATCGGCCAATTCTCTCATGGCAGAAGCCTGCGAACTCTTCAATTCTTTCAGGTAATCTTTACTATAACTCGGTCTGCCCATATCTGAATCTCCATCCCCATCCCCATCTTCATCCCTCGTCCTCATCGGCAGTGGTACTCTCGTATTAATCTTCTTCGCATTTCCCTCTGTAACCTTCCTCGAAAGAGGTTTCTTCACCAACGTAAACGATTCATCGTCCTCGAGATTCTCGGCATCGGAGCCAGATATTATATCGCCTACTCCAAAGGAGAGACGGGATGATGCGGGTCTCTTTTTCTTTTTGAAAGAGGTGGTTTTGACACTCGGAGGTTTGTTTAAGGAGCTATCGTCGCTAGGAGTATCGGTTTTCGACGTATTGTCTTCATCTTGTGTTAGATCTTCGAATGCGATACTCCGGCGCAAATTAGATTTCTTGAGAGGTTTGCGAACTGCCGACATCTTGTCTCTCTTCAAATCTGAAGTTTCTCTTTCCGTAAAACAGGTATATCAATTAGTATCCTCTACTGTCCAATCAACCATAAATACTGTCCTCAAGTTCTAATAAACAAAGACGCGTCTTCTGCGATGAAGCTGTCTTCCGCCTTGCCATCCCGATAAATAAAAGTCACCCAAATGCACCTTCTTATCAACACGTGACCTTCAGCATCAGCCTCACGAAACCTCAATACAGCCACGAAATTTTGGTGTATATTCGTCGCAAGCAATCAAGCTTCCAATTTTATACCATCTACCCGACGAATTCTACAAAAATATATCGTCAAGATGCCTCAAGCTCAGCCTGAGCTCAAGAAGGTATGTGCAATTTCTGATGTTCCGCATCTCTAGAAGTTGGCGGGAGCGCGAGCAGGCGGTAGATTGAAAGCACATTGATCAATCCGAGCTACTGCGCGAGAGTTGGGAAATATGGGAGAGTTGAAATTGATAGCTAATATGTTGCGACGATATAGTACCTCGATAAGAGACTTTTTGTGCAGTTGAATGGTAGCAGAAAGGTGATTGGTGTATTGAGAGGTTATGATGTTAGTTCCTCTACTTGCGCGCATCCCAATCTATTGTAGCTAACGCGCATAAACAGGTCTTCTTAAACATTGTGCTAGACGATGCAGTTGAGGAGAAGGAAGGTGGCGAGAAGGTGAAGATTGGAATGGTTGTATGTTGTTGCATTTTCCGCAGACTCATACTCAAAAGTTAACAACCCTTTTAGGTTATTCGCGGAAACTCAGTCGTTATGCTCGAGGCATTGGAGAGAATAGGTGGAGGAAGGGAAAACCGTGAACAGCATTAGGAATGTCGAGGAATTTGGTTTGTCGGAGATCTTCAGGATGAAAGATGAATGGGAAGGACATCGAAGAATTATATCTGGACCATGGCGTTTACAGGCTATATGAAATACAAATTGCATATTGAGGAGCACGGAAGAGGAGATAAAAGAATCTTTTTGGCAAGATGAACCATGATTTCTCGAGCCGATGCTCTTTTCAGAGGAACTTTTGCAATTGATTGACTTGGGGCTACTATAATGTGAAATGCGACTGAAAACAATATCTGCATCTCTTACTTTATCTCCTCCCACTTGCCCTCCTCAAACCCATCCATAAGCATTCCCTCAAACTCTTTTACCCATCCCTTAATACCACCCTTCAAAACCGCAACCTCCATATTACTTTTCTTTCCAAACTTCGCTACATCATCAATGTAATCCTGCATCCAGCCTGCACATCTAGGTCCCCTCCCGGTTGATGACCCTACATCTCATAAACATCTCATTTCTCAGATCGGGACACGAAAAGTACATACCACAATAGAAAATGACCTTTGTCATACCCGCTCTATTACAGAGTTCATACAGTGACTTGCGAGTTTGATAGAAACTCTGAGCGGGAAGATTAAGTGAAGTTTTGATGGTTCCGCCCTACACACACAAACATCAGAGATATTCAACCTCAACCTTGAACTGGTTTCCGTAGAGAATGGTATGGTATCATATAGACTCCTGCTCGAAAAAGCTCTCAGAGTACGTAATCTAAACCTCCAATGTAATATATGAGGAATATACATACCACCCAATCATCTCTTCTAACATCCACCAACAAGAAAGATCTCGGCTCAGATGTGATATCCATATCATCAAACAACTTCATCACATCATCTGCAGTGAGCTCTGGGCATTTTGCTCTGGCTTCGGGGAATACTTTCCACCAAGGAGCTTCTGATTTTGTATCTTTCGTATCCGTCATCATTGTTTTGATATGAGATGAAAGATGTGTAAAAAGTTTGAGAACTTTAAAAAGTTTTATTTGGTGGTGTCATGATTTAGGCAGCTTTTCTTTCATGTGGCTTGCCAATCGCACGCATTTGCTTAATGTCATTAAGTATCAAGTTCATGTTCACGTTCATCAGTTAAAGAGCTCAAACGTATGAGATATTCCATATCATTTCTTTCATTAAATACAGAGGTATATACAGGATGTTGGATTATACAATTTGAAACGAGAAAACTAATGACCCTTTTTACCACCCTTCTTTGCCTTTTTATGCGCCTTTTCACCCATCTCCTGTTCATAGATTTCTGCAGCCGACTCTCCTGCCTTTCTCTTGGATTTCGCACTCTTTACACCAACCACTATATCCTTCTTTCCGGATTTAGCAGCATTCTTGACTTGCTTCTCGGCTTCTGCCCACCCTGGTGCTCCTGCTTCGATTTCATATCTGTTTAACGAATTAGTATTGCAGTATCCGAGATAGTTGTATCAAAAAGCTTACTGGTCTAAAGGGAGAGCATCAATGAGCTCCCTTTGCTTCTCCTTCAAAGCTTTCATAGCTTCATCTCCACCTTCCTCCAATTCTTCTTCGAGTCCCTGTTCTAGAGGTACAAATTTATCATCTACAACCTCGTCGTCCAAAGCTTCATTTGCATCTTCTCTACTGACACCGATATTTTCCCGTCCTGGCATCTCAGCCTCAATAGCACCAGAGATCAAGTCACCAAAGTGTGAACTCATCTTACGCATGATTTTGATGAACATGGCCAAGAGTTGAGATGATGGAAGAGATAATTCGGACTCAATGGCTGTCAGATCCTTTCTCTGCAAGCCAACAGCAAGTAGTATCGATGATTGAATACCAGTAAGCTTAATGTTAGACTTCAAGCGGCCAGTGAAATACAAGTTCGCAAGTGTTGGAATGAGATCCAAAATGACGTGATAATCGAGCATGTTATTTGCATATGATTCCAGGCGTTTAAGATCGAAAGGTGACATAAGTTTGTCTAATTCTTCTTTTGAAAGTGGCTTGGGTGCGGCTTCTGGGTCAGATTTTGAACCAGCGTTTGCCGATTCGTCAATACTCAAGGCCAATACTGAAGGGAATTCACGGAATTGGTATGAAAGAAGGGATAAGAATCTGCGATGGAAATCTCTAGAGAACGCAGACTCCCATTCTCTATCTTCACTATTCTCCAAGGTGCGAACCATAACACAAGTGTGCTCTCCTGTCAATTCGTTTGGTGTTTGACGAAGATAGAGAGGTACAAATGAAGCCCTTTTCCAGAATCTGTGTAAAGGTTGAGTAAGGCCGTAACTCACACCAATATAATCTAGGTTGTCGGGTCGCTTTTCAGATAATTTTGAGAAAAGGGGTGGCATCTTTCTGATGTCCCTAACCTTGATGTTATCCTCAAGAAGAGATGAGCTTGTCAACTCCTCGTCTGTGACACGGGTGATTGTCTCTTCTACGTAGCCATTCGTATCTTCTGAGAGGTTGGTAAACTTCCCTTCGTAGAAAGCAGTAAGGAGCTCGAGCGCTTTGCTTCCATAGCCCATCTTGATGTAATCAGGATTTGTTGCTATTCTGACTACACGTGCTCCAGAGAGACCAGCGAAGTCATCGTCTTGAAATTGCTGACTGACCAGCCATGGAATAAGATCGCCAGCTGCTCGCTGACCTCTACTCAAGCTATTCATGACACTTTGTTTGCTAATTTTTCCTTCGAGAGCGACTTGAATTACGCATAGAGGTTCTGGTAAGTGTTTACTATTCTCTTCAATAGGTGGAACAAGGACAAACAATTGATGAGCTGGAGCATCACTCATCAATTGAAGGTCATCTGGGGTATTTTTGTAATGACTCGCGACATAAAGAGCAATCATTTGCTGCAAAAACTTTTCGGAAACATCATGGAAAGAAAAGAGGGTATCTCGATTGACGTTGAGCAGTTGACATTGTGAAGGATCTGGGCATCCTTGAAGAGTGTTCAATCTCGAGCGAGGTAAGGTGGCGTCAAGGCAGAGCAATTGGTTGAGCCATTTCTCAACAGCGTCACCTTGTGCATAACGAATAGGTTCAGACAAGGTAATCTCTCTTAGCGAGCGGCCTCCTGAGAAGCTGTTGTCGGCACCTTTAGCAGCAGTCTTGCCACTTGATCGATCAGCTACCTCAACATCTTCTGTTCCATTGGTTGTTCCTCTAGATTGTTCTCGAAGTTGTTTGATCAATTTCAAAGATAGAGATCTTCCAGTACCTTCGTATCCATTAATGGTGGATGCCATGAATACTAGATAAGGACCCATAAGCTTCTTTACGAGTGGCAGCGGTATTGCAGCGGCTTCATCGATGACCAATAATTCGGCTTGACCAAGAACATGCGCATCCTGTGGTCTGATGTATTGGATAGTTTGGCGATGTTGACGATGGATGTTTACTCGAACAATTGCTTTGTTAAAATCGGGGTTTGTAGATTGTATGATTGAGTAGTCGACATGATCCATGTAATTAAGAGCATCGAAGCCTTTAAAGATAAATTCGAACAAGGTCTTCAAATTCTCTGGACTTGGAGATGTGATAAAAATGTTACTATATCCATGCGCGACGGCTGCTGCCACCGCCACACCAAGCGCTGCAGACTTTCCACGTCCTCTTCCAGCAGTCAATGTAACAGTGTTCCTCAAGGTTTTTTCGGCGATGGCGTCTACGAAAGTGAGAAGAGCTTTGGCTTGGTCCACGGTCTTTGCCAAAGTGACGAGAGATCCAACTGGTTGTGTGTCTTGTAGGGCTTCTTTCATACTATCCAATTCTATCTGTGATTCGCTTTTTGGCTCGTCCAAATCGGGCGGAGGTAAAGCTTTCACGTTCTTTCCGCCGGATATAGGAAGAACATTCAGCTCGTCGTCAATTACTAAACAGGATTCGCATTTTCCAAGAGACAAAATGAATCTTTCGTTGAATCTGGCAGTAACATCGTCATGCGCTTCGGTTCGATATCGAGAATGAATATCCATAGACAATGTGTATAATTGCTTCAAACTGTTCATGCCTTTCAGTAATAAAACCACAAGCCCTCCACCCTCAACTGTTTCAATAGTTCTGGCTAAAAGGTTCGGTGTGATGGCTTCAAAATCCTGCAATATACACATTCCGAAAGTGTTTCCCAGGATTTTCTCGGTTTCCTTGTAGTAAACATATCGAATGTTATGCAGCGACACGAAAAGTTCGAAAGGATCTTCAGTATTTGCTTCTCTAATTCCACGTTTGATTTCCTTCTTAATCTTGGTTTCCCTCTTCTTTCGATGACTATGAGTAGCAAACATATCAGTATGCAGCTTCACAAGAAAATGAACATCGTCGCTACTGACCTCGTGAATCCTAGAAGCTTGTTTTTATATGCCCACATCACTGATTTGTTCTGTTTCATGTCCATACTGGACATAATGTAATGTAGATGTACAATGACATCCTTCGTTCTATCTCCAACAACGACAATGAAGCTTCGTTTCTTCTCTTGGATGCCGTTGCGAATGAGCGCGGGGATGCGCTGATCACTATTGATGTTAAGGTCAGTTATTGAGATAAATACAATTTGAAGTAGCTATTCAAAGCTTACACTGCTTTGCGTTGGCCGACCATAGTTTCCAATTGTCTGAGGGATCAAAAACCTATTCAATGGCGATATAAACACCAACAAATTGAGGTATTGATGCGCCGGGAACTTTTTTTTGGCGATTGCACTTATCTTGAACTTTTTTTCGACAGGGACTTGTGGCGCTAGAGCATTTGAAGTCTAGTCAGTATGCAAGGCTGTGCGTGGATAAGAACACTTTTTACGAGGCTGATCATATGTAATCAATATCTGCCTGACAACTACAAAATAAAAAGTTTCAAGGATTTGTGTCTAAAAATCGAAGGTAATGTATTAAAAAGCTTATGGGTATTGTTAATTGTCTGGAGGGACTTTTGTCAAACTTGAATCTATCATGTTTTACGGCCAGTTATGCTTTTTGATACTCCAAATATGTACCATCAAAATTCCAAATTATAAAGCAATTTCTCAAAAATACTTTATTGCAAAGATTCAATAACAAGGGCAGATGCTCCGCCACCACCGTTGCAAATACCGGCAACACCAATCTTTGCCTTTTGCTCTCTCAGCACATTGACCAATGTGGTGACGATTCTAGCTCCGGAACAACCAAGAGGATGTCCGATAGCGACAGCACCTCCGTTGATGTTGACCTTGGATTCGTCCAATCCGAGAATCTTCATGTTTGCCAAAGCGACAACTGAGAAAGCCTCGTTGATCTCGTAATAATCAACAGCTGAAGCATCGATCTTGGCGTGCTTCAAAGCCTTAGGGATAGCCAATGATGGCGCGGTGGTGAATTTGCTTGGTGCTTTTTCTGCGTCACCCCAACCAAGAATCTTTGCCAAAGGCTTAAGACCGAGTTCCTTCAACTTAGCTTCCGAGACGAGAACGAGAGCTGAAGCACCATCGTTAAGTGGTGCAGCGTTTGGTGCGGTGACGGTTCCTCCATTTGGCAAGAAAGCTGGTCTCATAGCCTTGAGCTTCTCAATGTTCAAGTTCTTAACCTCATCATCTCTCTCGACCTTAACATTTGGCTTTCCACGGCCACCACTGACTTCAACTGGAACGATCTCGGTCTTGAAGAGACCAGCTTCGGTTGCCTTTTGGGCCTTTTGGTACGACTTGATAGCATACTCATCTTGTTGCTCTCTGCTAACGTCGTGATCGACGTGGCACTCTTCAGCAGCCATTCCCATATGCTCCTTTTTGTTGTAGGCATCAGTGAGACCATCCTTGAGAACACCATCTACCAAAGTTTGGTCACCATACTTAGCACCATTTCGGAGAGTTGGGAGGTAGTGAGGAACATTAGACATAGACTCTGTACCACCAGCTACAACAATATCGGCGTTACCAGTGATGATTGTCTGAGCAGCGAGAATGATTGCCTTGGTTCCAGAAGCACAAACTTTGTTGACAGTAGTACAGACTACGCCTTCAGTGAGTCCTCCAGCAATAGCACATTGACGAGCAGGGTTTTGTCCCAAACTATTCGAATCAGTTTTGGATCATTTACAAATAAGCGATTGGCTTACTTTGCGGATAAAACATTGCCGAAGAAGATCTCCTCAACATCTTCAGGCTTGATTTCTGGTACACGCTCAACGGCAGCTAAAGATTTGTTAGTCTCAAAACTTTCGTCGCCAAAAAGATGTGGTGAACTTACCTTTGATGGCGATACCACCAAGTTCAGTAGCACTCTTGCTAGAGAGGGAACCCAAAAATGAACCGATGGGCGTTCTCACAGCGGAGCTATAGACAATGAATGGTTAGCATTTCTCATCTATGAAAAGGCGGTCACGAGAAAAGGAGAGGACATGTATGCCCAGAAAACTATCCAAGTGGTGTCGATCCTGAGGAAGGAGAATGGATAGAAACTTACACAATATAAACTGGAGGAACTGAAGACATTTTTATGAGTGAAATTGGAAGATTTGAGGTTTGTAAATAATATTTTGGGAGAGGGAACAAACCTCAACAAAGCTGGGCCAATTATTTATGGCGAGAGCGGTGAGGCAAGCTAGCAGAACACTAATAAGCCCCGCCTGTAGCCTCCAAATCTCATGCCACTTTTGAATCTATGCTTGGTATGTGTATAGAACAATGTGAAGGTTATTCTTTGACAATGGACATAATGTGAAAAACTCACAAAAGCAGCCAGAATAGTAATGAAACAGAAGATTTCCGAGGTCGGCAAATGATCTAATCTAATCAATCTCTTCATCTCCATTCTCCACTATGCATCCATTTCCCTGATTTTCATTAGATGAAGTTTACCTAATGTGACAAGGCTGTATCACGTGATCTCAAAAAAGTGCCATCGCGAAACCTCGAGTTTTCGACGCGAGGCCGGTGAAGTTGTAGCTTCATTTTCTTGACATCCCTTTATTTTCATACGATATTTCTGCATTTTACTTAGTTGCGATGGATGATCTTTACGATGAGTGAGTTATCTTGACATCTTAAGCTCTTGGGAAGCTTGATCATAGCTAATGTTCTTGCAGGTTTGGAAACTTCATTGGTGAGGCAGAGGAGTCGGACGAGGAGTCTCAACATGGCAATGATGCGAGCGCATACGTCTACGATGAATATCCAGAGGAGGCACCAGAGGAACCCACGGGACAGGAATTGATGGACCTTGATGGTTGGCTATAAGCATTTTCTGGAGCTTAGAAGGCCATTAACTAATAATTTTCCATTTAGATGAAGGCCCTTCGAATGCAGTAATATTACATGAAGATAAGCAGTATTACCCTACTGCGCAACAAGTATACGGAGAGGATGTAGAAACTATGGTACAGGAAGAAGATGCGCAACCCCTCACGCAACCAATTATAGCTCCGGTCGAACAGAAGAAATTCAACATCCAGGAGGCGGATTTACCACCGGTACATTTCGATCGAAGTTTCATGGCCGACCTCATGAATTACCCCGAACAAATCAGAAATATTGCTTTTGCTGGGCATCTACATCACGGCAAAACCGCATTTATGGACATGTTGGTTCTTGAGACTCATGACATTGCTGAGCGATTAGAAAAGAAGACCGGAAGGAAGAAGGATGAGCAATTGCGTTATACAGATATCCATGTTGTCGAGCGTGAACGAGGACTATCCATAAAATCCGCACCTATGAGCTTGGTGCTTCAGAGTACCAAGGGGAAGTCGCATCTCCTGAATATCCTTGATACTCCTGGCCATGTGAATTTTGTGGATGAGGTTGCATCCTCGTTACGGTTGGTGGACGGAGTGGTTTTGGTTGTTGATGTTGTTGAAGGAGTACAAGTCAATACAGAGCGGATTATCAAGCATGCCGTTTTGGAAGGTCTGCCCTTGACTCTTGTTGTCAATAAAATGGATCGTCTAATCTTAGAGCTCAAGCTACCACCTACGGATGCTTATTTCAAGCTGAAACATGTTATTGAAGAAGTCAATACTGTGATCGAGGCTACTTTGCCAGGTCAAGGCGAGAGCCGACGACTGAGCCCAGAAAAAGGCAATGTTCTCTTTGCCTGTACCAGTATGGGATGGTGCTTCACGTTACAATCATTCGCAAAAATGTATGCGGACAGTTACGCCCCAAAGAAGAACCGAGGTCCTGGTTTGAACAACGATGAGAGTGGTATTAATGCGCACGAATTTGCAAGGAGATTATGGGGCGACATTTTTTACAATCCCTCAAGGAGGTCATTTACTCGAAAGGGTATTGAGGAGAAGTCAAAACGCTCTTTCGTCAATTTCATCCTGGAACCAATCTATAAATTATACTCGCATACCATTAGTGAGAGTCCAGAGGATTTGAAGGATACTCTGGAGTCCCTTGGAATATTCCTCAAACCATCACAATACAAGACGGATGCTAACGTCCTTCTGAAACTTGTCTGTGAACAATTCTTCGGTCCATCGACCGGGTTCGTCGATATGGTTGTACAACATATACCTTCTCCGGTGGAAGCTGCTGAGAAAAACTTGGAACGTCATTATACTGGTCCATTGGATACAACGGTTGGAACGGCTATGAAGAATTGCGATCAAGATGGTCCATTGGTCATTCAAATAACAAAGCTTTTGAACACAAGCGATGCTACAGGATTTTACTCATTTGGAAGAGTGTTAAGTGGTATTGCACGAGCAGGCACCCAAGTACGAGTCCTTGGTGAAGGATATTCAATTGATGATGAAGAGGATATGAGTGTTGCCACCATATCGGATGTGTGGATCGCTGAAACAAGATACAATATCCCCACAGACGGAGTTCCTGCCGGCAATTGGGTTCTGCTTGGGGGGGTGGATAATTCGATTGTCAAATCTGCAACAATTGTACCCCTTGTTTTGCCAAATGAAGAGGAGGCATACATTTTTAAACCTATTACCCATTTCACCGAGTCGGTCTTCAAGGTAGCAGTGGAGCCGATCAATCCCTCTGAGCTTCCTAAGATGTTGGATGGTCTACGAAAGATCAACAAAAGCTACCCTCTTATCACTACAAAGGTAGAAGAATCTGGTGAACACGTCATTCTAGGCACGGGAGAACTTTATATGGACTGTGTCCTGCATGATCTCCGACGATTATATGCAGAGATGGAAATTAAAGTTTCCGATCCTGTCACACGCTTTTGTGAGACAGTCGTTGAAACATCAGCTATCAAATGTTATGCCCAGACACCAAACAAGAAGAACAAGATCACAATGGTGGCAGAACCTCTCGACCAGGGTATTGCTGAAGACATTGAAAGTGGAAAGGTCAGTATCAAAAGTCCTGCTCGAGTGATTGGTAAATACTTTGAGGAGAACTATGGTTGGGATTTATTGGCTTCTAGAAGTATTTGGGCATTTGGTCCCGACGACTTGGGACCAAACATCTTACAAGATGATACCATTCCATCCGAGGCAAGTACATTCCGGAAAGCACCTGCTCGCTTACCCCTTGTTAGTAGCTAGCCTCCTAGCCAGGCTAGAGCTACTATCGTGAGTGCCTGCATAGGCTAAATAGCCGTTGTATTGCACAAACGGAATTATTCGGCCCTTCTTATGCTGACTGATCTACAACAGGTGGATAAAAAATCACTACTTAGTGTACGGGATACCATTCGACAAGGATTTAGTTGGGCTGCTCGAGAAGGACCACTGTGTGAAGAACGTAAGTTTCCACTCATTTTTCATTTATCCTTTTCCCCAGACGCCTTCCCTCTCCCTTAACCCTATTGCTCCTAGGTCATCATAGATCGTAATTGTGGACGACCTCAAACCACAATATTACTGAATTAATATGGAAACTTCCGTCCACTACTTTCGCACAGACCCTTCAACTATAATCCTACCCCTGAACAACTTTTCATTGGTTCATCTATCCGAGTTAGTGCTAACATCCCTTGTAGCAATCCGCAATAGTAAATTCAAGATAACAGACGTGATATTGGCTCCTGAAGCGATCTTCCGGGGTGGTGGTCAAATCATTCCCACATCCCGACGCGCATGTTATTCTTCCTTCCTAATGGCTTCCCCAAGATTAATGGAACCCGTCTACTCCTGTTCCATGACCGGACCTGCAGATTCCGTCACTTCGCTCTACACTGTACTTGCCCGTCGTCGCGGTCATGTCTTGTCTGACGGACCTATTGCTGGTACACCTCTCTATCGCGTCAGTGGGCTCATCCCTGTCATCGATTCCTTTGGTTTCGAAACCGATCTCCGCATTCATACTCAAGGTCAAGCAACCGTTTCTTTAGTCTTTGATCGTTGGAGTATCGTCCCCGGTGATCCATTAGATAAAGACGTTATTCTTCGACCTCTCGAACCGGCAGGCGCACAGGCCACAGCGAGAGATTTCGTCCTCAAGACAAGAAGAAGAAAGGGTCTCAGTGAAGATGTAAGTGTGGCTAAATTCCTGGAACCAGAACTCTTTGCTAGTTTGAAGGAAACGGGTATTTTGGACGGGTAGGTAGGGTTTATCGAGTAAATCTATCAAACGCGCGTCCTGATGTGAAGGAAGAGCTTGGCAGAGATCTGTGAACCTGGGGGTTGATTATCTCATACTACATAAGGTGTGATCGTTCTTCCAAATCTAGAAGGGAAGTGATATATCATATGGGCGTTGTTGGGTGGTTCGTGCATAGCGAATTGAAACTATACTAAATAAATGAAAGATAATTAAGACTTCTATATGTATGGTTTTCGGTGCGTATGTACAATTAAAAATTACATCAAGATGAAATCAAATCATAGTAAATTCACATATTGAAAGTTAGATCACAAGAATCCTAGGAGGTATTTCTGCATGAAACTGGGAATGGTGGAACTCCCACTGCACTCTGTGCATGTTCGTCCACTGCAGCTACGCTGGGATATTTGACAGCAGTAGTTCGAATGTTGTCGACTTACTTTTATTGTGCGGTCCACACTCAGCATTTGTAATACTGGAGCGCAGAACTCAAAAGCTGGTTGAGGTGAGGCAAAAGAAGTGGAAGATCATCCGATTGAGAGGGTCATTAGACGTTGGTGATCATTTTGAATGAAAATCGGATTGGAGTAGCTTGACTAATATCTGCAGGTGTGCATATATTCATTTGAATGAATGTAAGGCTCTCTGCATCTTATGATTCTTATCTCCATTCTTCCATCTGCATGTACCTGACACCTGCTTTGTAAGTGATGGCTGGATAAGTAAGGAAGTGGTATGGAAAATTGGGATACTTGTGCATACGAAGTAACCTCACATGACTTAAACCCCCGTATCTCTACTCATTCACGAGTCGCGACAATACCAACAGAAACAGAGATACTGAAAGCTCAGTATTTCTGAATGTATGTTTTTATCAATTCACCCACTTGTTGAGTAGATCGTAGAAGAAGAAAGGTAGGAAGCCTCTATGCAGAGGGAATCGCAAACTGGATTGGTACGGGAATGGGAATGGAAAAACTATTGTTCCCTCCATATATATCCCTGGGATTTATGTTTCTGTACGTACAGGTACATGTGTTTAAGTATTGACCCTGGCTGTTGATCTGAAGTTGGATTACTCGATTCATAGAACGATTGAAGGGATGCATGCATCTGCCTTGTAGACATTAGAGTATGCAGGCTTTGGTTTCGGTACCTGGGATTTGGCATCGTATTGCTAATGTCATGTCATGTGTACGATTGTAAGTAAGTTTACATAGTAGTACATACATGCAGTAGGCGCTGTACATATACATGCGTAGATATGGATTGCATATCAAGAGGAATTTGGTGGATGGATTGTGGTAAGGCTACAATCACGCGAAAACGAACTCTCTCTGGAGTTCTTCAATTTCAATTATCCTTCAAACAGAACACAGAAACAACATCTGTATGGCTGGTAAGACCAAAGAATACCGCTATGCGTCGGTATAATAAGGAGAGAAATTTAGTCCGTCAAATTGGTTGCCTTCGCTACAAACATCTGCCCTCCAAAAGTAAAAAGTAAGAAAGGATGAAAGATGATCCGCGGGCGCGCGCGGATATGCACGGATAATTGATTAGATCTATCGCCCTTCCTCCCAATGCAGTCATCAATTGTACCTACACCCAAGTAGCTGTAGTAGGATTCAGAGCGCAAATGTTACCATTTCTTGAATTTTGATTTCTCTATGTTCACAGCCTTCTTTTGCATCAACCAATATCATCCAGTCAAAGAATTCGCCAGGTGGCATAAATCTTCCATAGATTCAATACATTTATGCGGCTCGGTGATGCCGATATGTATGTACTATGCATGATGTTCGAAAATGTGAATGGATGCAAGCGGATACTTGTCGTTAAGTGATATTGTATCATAATGAACATGGATGATGAGGTTTTTGATCTGAACGCTTGTCAGATTTTCATCTGATCAGCGAACGAACGAACGAAATGGTCGAAAAACTGGGCGAGCCCGGAGAACTATATGCACTAGGACCAGGATATTGGTACGTCAGGCTAAATGGGCTAAAGAATAATTGAGTATCGATGTTGGGGTAGCATACTTTGTAATTGGTACAACTCCTGTTCCAATGAAGATACGGGGGAGGTGAACGTTGAATTTAATGGTGATAGGACGAAATGGTTGATCCAGAAATAGACTTATCATTGAGAAATTAGGTTATAGCAATTCCTCAATGAAGAAACTCAGTGCAGTTGGGGGTGGCAAGTGTGGATTGGAAGGGTTTGAATTCCGTGGGGGTAAACTGGGAAAAAGAGGAAGGACGTCGCAAGCTTGCCCAGCATTGACTTATCCAGCAAGGAATCACAGCACGTTTCTCTCGTAAACTTTGTGCCTCGTGAAAATCTCGTGTCTATGGTGTCCGGGCGAGGATAATGACAGGCCCAAGAAACGTAAAAGAGGCGAAGGGCGGGGGGTCTACATATTAAGCACGTGTGATGGAATTGTTCTAGATTTCAAGGATTCAAACTTTTGAGGTCCCCGAAACCTTCTTTTCATGGGAATTTGAGAATTATGCTTATCTTGTGTGGGGAGCTAACGAGAAGCGAAAACGAAGCAAAGGTTTAAACCTAGCCCCTGAATATGAAATGAATGGGTGGCATTAACTGTCTTGCAGTATTGTCAAATGTGATGAGAAAGCTTCAGATGAAATTGACAATTGCCTATCAAAGGAAAGAGAAGACGAGGGTCTACGTAAGCTTCATGACACTTTTTTTATCACTACCACCCCCGAGGCATGATTGATTAAAGCCCTAAAGTTGTAATCTGCCAGGACGCATCTGGTGGGTCGAATGGTCTCGAGTTGCTTGGGAATGAGGGAATATTGTGAATAAGTGGATGTGCTGTTATGTTTGTGGGGGTAGAATTTGCATGGGAACCCTGTCAGAAAGTTGACTTTTGGTAGGCCGACAAGCTTTGCAATGTGGAGATGTGGATTGCTGGCACCTTTGCAGTAGGGATGAGAAGTTTGATTGGCTGTCAAAAAGGCATTTACGAAGCGGGTTTGTGGTAGTCCATGACACTTGTGGAGATCGACGATGGGAAAGTTCTTTGGAACTATTAGAACTTTGTGAACATTGACCATACCGATTGAATTTTGGGGAATATTGTGACACAAATTAGACAACAACGCGCAGAAAGATTCGCTAGGAGTTTCTCTTTGACGAGCACAGTACCTGTATCGTGGTATTACACGCACATGCACAGCACATGCCAAAATCGGGATGTAGTACTTGGTGTGGATTTTTGTGATGATGCTTCATATTCGTAGTTCATTAATTGGGGACGGATCTGCGTAACTTTAAAAATTATCAGAGTATTGCGGAAGTGATCTCGTATGTGGCAACGGTCTTCTCAATTTTCCTCGTAACGAGAAATTCCCTGCATTGGCTAAAGCAGTTTCAAAGAAATCCTATGTCTGTGGTTATGATATCATCAGCCATCAAGACAGGTTTTCATCATCTTCCTTAGCAAATTCATGAGATTATCATTCTCGAGGGCAGCCGCAACACGCTCCTTGTCAGCCAGTTGTTTGTTGACTTCGTCAGCTTGACTGTGTGTATCCTTCTTAATCTTGACCTCGACTCGGTATCCTGGCGGAAGAGCTTGTTCCAGACGTACTCGCACGCCAAGTCCAATAACAGTTGCCAGGGAGCAATGTGAAACCGTTGGCGTCAATTCAACCAGTACGCGAGACAGTGCTGCTGGGTTTGTGAGATCAGGAGGCGAAACAAGATGAACATCCTCAAGCTTGACTACTCCGAGAGACTCCAATGAAAGAGGGTGCTCGGGGTCGGAGATTGGTGCAATCAAGTCTTCAAAATGTCAGCTATGCAAACTTTGGAAAGCGACTGACCCATTTTAATACTGAATTTCAGATAGCCCTAGTTATAATAGTGAATGGTGGAAAGGTATCAGTATATTCATTTGATTTTGAAATACTGGTAATTGCACGTTTGATATGTGATACAATCCTAGGATATATCGAGAACCCGAAAAACAATTGGTATTAAGTGGATTAAAAGATAGGTGAAATGCTTACCATAGATTTCCTGTTCATCTATTGGCTCTAAGCCAGAATCGTCTGAGTCTTCATCTGAGAAATCTGACATATAAAAAGGATCCAGTGCATAGCTGGGTTTTGCCATCAATATGCTCTGTATACCATGTTTCTTGGCCGAATAATCTCGAACCTTGCGCTTTTCTCTTCGACGTGATATCTCGGACACATTCAAGATCGTAGGATTCGCATTGTCTGCCGATGCCATATTGAGATGGGTTGGGGGCCACTTGGGGCTCTGCTGGCTAACAAGAATGGCTTTCCTGTGCTAGTTGGATAGCTGACGAGTTCAACGTTGTGACTCGGGTTAGATATGGTCAGCTGGACTTGCGAGTCGATAGACAGCAGATTGTTGAATGGATTGCAGGTTGGAGATGCAAGAGCTTGAGCTATGGTGTCTTGAAATCTTGAACGTAAATTTGATAATGACGAAGAGGTTTATCAAATTCCCTTTATCGATAAAGCGAAGTGGGATAAATCTGAAACCTGAGGCATTATATCAATTAATGACTAATCACATAATGATCGAGCAAAGCCAAGGGCAAGTATTGAACTTAGAAACCGTAAATACAACGATAAATCATAAATACACCAATAAACACTGGTGATATTTGCGTTTATACTGCCCCTCATTGCATTTCCATACAAGTCCCTATTCTGCCCTGTTCTTTGTTGTTATATAGCATTCCTATTTCATAAAGTGTCCATCTCCATCTTGTGCAAAGTTTCGAGTCCCATATTAGAGACTAACTTTGATATCTGTGGCATACAATCCCATGGCCAGAACATGGAAATTCAAGGATGTATCAAAAGCTCACCTCAAAATCTAAATGTCCTGAGAAGATTCATGAAGGATCAACAAGCACGAGCCATCTGCATCTCGTGGCGATCCTGCGCTTCCAAGGTTAAAGGTTCCGTGCTATACTCGTTTCCGTCCCGGAAGATCTTTAAACCTGGTCTCCTCATATTTGAGATTGCCAGACAAATGAAACTCGTCGGCAAGCTGGACCTTCTGGGTAGCTTCAGATGATCTGATCAGACAAGCTATGATCCGAACGTCCGTGATGAACGGTGTAGATTTTGAAATTCGGACTTTTATTCTTTTGCTTTCCAAGAAACCATCTTAAATGTACGTTCCAGGTAAATTAGACTACCACTGCCTGTGCGTCTCACGAAGCCAATGGCCTTCTACGCCCTTGTCGGCCAAAAAATACTGAATTCAGCTTATGGCGGCCATGATATCTACCTTTTTGATGTACTCTTCTATGCGAAGGATTGCTGGTTCGAGGAACTGCAAGGGGGAGAAAGGGTGTGGAGAGATTATCGATCCATCTGCAGGATATAGGCAATCTTTGTCTATTGACGCCCAAGCCATCAAACCTTTTTCTTTACTCCCAGCAAAAAACACTGGTTCATAACAAGACCTGCATATATTCTTCCCTTGTGAACAATCTTCAATGGACATGAGATATCTTTGAACCACCGAACCATATTGCCGGGTTCGTCTCTGCTTGTCGAGTGGCTGCGGCTTTGGGGCACGGAATCATGAGGTTAAAACATCCAATCTTTTGGCTTGTCCTGAAATCCCAATATTCCTTGTCAGAGCGAGCCGTATTGCATGTGCATTGTTCGCTGCATTTGCTGGCAACTGCGTCCCATATCGCCTGAGAACTGATACCCGGCGACGTTTTCTGGGGCTGTTTAAAGGCTAGTACAGTGTTTGCGGGGCAGTAGTACTTGTCTAGAGATCCTTGAATCCACTCATCATCTAACGAAAGGCATTATTAATGGGGCAGTTTTCTGGGAATGTATTGAAAATATGCAAAAATACATTAGACAGATGCAACATGCACAGCGATACTTTCAATATTGAATGGTTCTTCCTTCATGTACTTTCGTATTTACCTGCACATGCCCCCAGTACTTCGGCATCGAAGTGCTTTTCACACACCGCCGACGCCATGAAATCACCACAGACGTCTTGAAACAGACAGTCTATTTGTTGTTATACAAAAGTTGCTAAACATACAGTACTTTAATTGTATCGTAAGTTCGTGACACAGGTGATATATGCCTTAAGTCCTAAATTACTAGGACTTTTCGGTGATATAACGGTGTCGTTATCAATCAAATGAACATGAGCTTAGGGGAATAAATATCTGTTTGTTATGTGCGAGTACGACGGACCAACGATTAACACTTTTTCCTATTTCTTTTCTAGTGCAGGCAGTAGAAAAGAAAAGAATGGTATCTATTTGCCGCGATTACCCCTCATAAGGCCCTAAAGCACCCTAAAAAAACGAACGCCTAACCATATGAAAGTAACCTCGGACTATTGTCATAGACCTAAAGTTCTATGATGCTTCTGAGTCTGAACCCTAAATCCAAGTACCTATTATCTATCGGTAGGTGCCGATGTGAAGTGCTTACAGTCTTCCACACCTCCTGTAGCACAAACTCAATTCCAGGAACGATGCCTGCTTGCTGTGCCCCACAATATTGAGTTATTCTTTACTTCTTTCTTCCTGTCTCATGAATCGGTATGTATGAACATGACAAATGTGAAATATATTCAACTTCTTGCATTTTGAAATGCTAAATGTGGTACCTATCATCCAGGAGGCCATTGTGGGTACATGACTAAGAGAGCATCACATCCTTCCCACTGATCACCGTTTCATACATCCCAAACTGGTTTGCCATGCATCACCGGTCCGAAGGCTACATCTTATGGGATCTTTTACCTGTGGAATGATGAGCGAATTGGTATGGTCCTTTCAATCAATCTTGTTTGTGAATCTGCGATCCCATGGCTATCTTCGAGACTTTAACCCATATAACCCACACGAATGATTGAATAGTATAGACGCCTCGGTAAACTTAGGCCCTATTCTGTAACCACCAAAAAGCCTTCTCTCCGGAAACTTACAGTAGCACCGGGTACCTGTACCTGTCTGTACCCGTACCAATTATCATTTCAACAACATTACGAATGAAGATAAGATGAATGAATGCATGTGATAACAGGAATGACAACCAAGATTCCAAGAGTTAATGTCTTCGGCAGTATCCGCGTCAAGACGAAGGTGTTAGCCAGTTTTATCGAGATTACGAGTGAGGAGTAAGGGGACCTGCCGTATTCTTTCTTGGGTTCCCCCCCCCCCCGTTCTTTCCCATATTGATAATAATTTGGTGATTTCACTAATATATTGAAAAGAGGCAAAGAGGGGCTAACCTTATTGGATCATTACCAAATACAAACACCACTTTAAATTCGGACTTCAAGTCTTCCCATTCCGATTTTTTCTTTCGTTGACAGGGAAGTTGGTTACGATACTGTTTTCTGCCTCGTAGAAGCTAGAAGGATGCTACATCATCATTCATAAGTCCCTCTCTTCTATTGAACTTCCTTGAATTTTCCCTTTCTATCCTAGAGAGATTGTCCTTCAAGCACTTTGGAAGTTCCCGGTTCTAGGCAAAACAATATCTACTTCATTTTGCCTAGATACGTACTGGCCTTCTCAACTGGTAGCAATAGGTACCTATCACTACTGTATGTTTGACCGGGATTTTGGAAACCAGCCGTTTCGAGTTCCCTGCTATCACCTCCCGGCATACTCACTTGCGGGTCTTTTCTTGTCAGACCTTAGCTTGCCTGAGTCCTTGACACCCCATACAACAACATCCATGGTTCCATAAATCCTCTATCACCCATTATCCCTCCTTCCACGCCTGCATGAGATAAATACCCTCACACCTAATACTTCGGTAAGGGAGATTTGGGATTTATTGGGAATTGCGTCTATACCCTTACCTATCTATCTACCCTACCTATCTATATCTATACCCACCGCAAATTTATAGGCCAATCCATTATTATTGCCCATCTAATACCTAATGCTTTATAGATTCTGGTCTGGAAGGGTGTTCATCCTTCTCTGGCATCACTTGCACTAATTTATACTTTTTTATTGTGGCGCGACCCTAGATCATTTCAAGCTTCTATCGAGTGCGGAGTACTCTCTTAGTATCTGTACATACAACTACCATCTTCAATCGATTTTGATCAAATACTGTATCAAAAGAAATTACACCATCTGTCAAAAGTAGTCAATCTTCTTTCCTTTTCTATGGGGCAACACTTTCTTCATCTTATGATTCAATATTAGTATACCCCAACCTTGATCAATTGGTATGTGAGAGAAGTAGGCGCATGTTGTGCTACTCATGATGCCTTCAATTATAAATGATGAGCTGACCCTGATCTACTTCCGCAGTTTCATTCTTCGAAATCCTTGAACTTCCGATACTCCGCCATTCGATTTCAAACCTCCAGCTTCGTGGCCCCTCGAATTAGTCTGATCAAAACCCAATTCGTGCTTATTCTGGACTTGAAACGTGCCCCCTCATCCGGATGCGGACAAGTGATTGAATCTTGGGTTCACGACACTCCGCTTCCTCAGATCCATTCTCAATATATCGACGATCCTCACTGAAAGAGGTTTATTTTTCTCACATCGGATACTCGACAAATAGGCGCCTATAACCGCGACACGACATCGTGTAAGGAAGCCGAATTCGCATTTCAAATAGGATGTCCCAAGACCTTGGAACAAGGAGACTACTCCCCCAAAGCTCACAAATGCAGAACTTTTCGTTTGCGCCAACAAACTTTGGCCCAAGAGAGAATCAAAAAAGTGCGCAATCTTGCTTTCGTTTGGGCATTTTGGAGTTGACATGGGCTGATATATCTTAGATTATGTCTTTGTTGACGAACACAATCGCCACAAGCGTTTGAAGGGTATGAGATGTCCTCAGTCTATGCGCATTCCTCTACTAATACAGCATAGTGATGCGAGCGTGTGAAGGATGTCGAAGAAGAAAAATTAAGTGTGATGCTGCAACAACGAACACCTGGCCATGCTCCGCTTGCACAAGGCTCAAGTTGGGATGTGTCCCCCCAACTGTGAACTACGATCGCGATTTCCAGCAAAGTAATCAGACTTTTGAAGCAGAAGCGCCGCAATATGATAATGGTGGAAATCCCAGCGGTGGGTACCATCAGCAAGTTCCAGTACAACAGCAAATGACAGGCCCCTCAAAGGTGGTACCTCCAATTTACACACAACAACCTCCATATCCCGATCCGAATAACATGTATCAATCCATTCCATACGGAGGACCCTCGAGTGCACATAGTCAACAGAGTATGCATTATAATAGTCTTCAAACTCCAGTCAGCGCACTCAGCCAACATACGGAATATTCGCCACAAGCGGTATATCCCACAGCCCCTCTTCAGCAACAAACACATGATTCACCGGAAAATTATACCCATAGTGAATACAGCGGGGAGGATTTGGCCGACTTGCTAGGAGAACTCAAGATGAACCCCGCAGGCACAGGTAAGCGATTTGCTCGTCAGTTTAAGTTGTAGTTCTGATGAAGAAACAGCTCCATACTTGAACAACAAGAACAGGACCAGAGCATTGGTAGAAGAACCAGCTTTTGAAGACATCGATGAATTTAAAAACGCTTTACCTCCAATTACATTGAGCGCAGACATGAAGATCAGAATACCTCCCGAGTTGCTTCCAGACGAACAGACTATCCTTCATTATTTTGAGATGTACTTCACCAATGTACATCCATATGTACCCGTCCTTAACAAAACTTTATTTTACCAACAATGGCATACGAATCGAGATGCTATCTCACCTTTAATACTGGAAGCCATTTTTGCAATCGCTGGAAGACTTGATGATGAACCAGCGCAAGGCCATCAGTGGCTCGCCCTTGCTTCTAGTAAGACTTCATCTTGCAGCTAAACGAATCATTCCACTAACTTCATATAGAACATGCCGATGCTTTTATGGATGTTCCGCGATTGAGCACTCTTCAAGCAAACCTCATAATACTTAAAGCAAGAGAATCCGCTCCAAAGCGTGGATATTATTATCGTTCATGGATGACTGTAGTAGCATGCGTTCAAATGGCCAAGGATTTGGGTCTAGATGAGCACTATGAAGATCACAAAGCAGGTCGATCATGCGGTTCTGATCTTGCTGACTGCATTACCAAAACTCGAATATGGCAAACCATATTCGTTTGTGAATTGATGATCGGTTCTCCACAAGGCCGGACGGATCTCGCGGTCGACATGGAAACACTTGACTTAAGTGTTCCCAGAACTGGGATCGACAATGGAGAACTCGCTATTACGCGCAATTTTACTTGGTTCACGCGTGTTGTTCGCAATGTTCGGAGAATGAATAATGTTTACGCAAAAGTCAAGAAGAGAAAGGAGTGGGGTATCGATCCAGATTTCGTACAACTGAACCCTTCCTTCGAAACTTGGATGAATGATCTTCCCGAAAACCTACAGATTGATTTTCCAGCGGACGGATCCCCTCCATGGCTACCTACTCATTTCATTGGCAATCTTCACTCCTACTATTACCTAAGTATCATCATGCTTCATCGTCCACAACTCACTTTCATGGAACCAGGAATGGACGGGTGGAAACACCATATGCTCATATGTTATAATTCTGCGAAACTTTTATGCAGACTTCAAGAAAGTGTCTTGCAGTCATTTGGATTAACTGGTCTATTATGCATGCAACGGGGAATCAACTTCACTATCTATTGTGTTCTGACTTGCACAGTTCTTCACTTGGTATGTACAATAGCCAATACACTGACTTTCTTTCGGGGTATGTTGACAATATTATAGGTTGCAATCACATCCCCGGATCCAGACTTGAACTCAGACGCCCGGGAATATTTTACCAGACATATGAGAATTCTAGAAAAATGTACCAGCTCATGGCCCATGCCAGATATGCAACAACAGATTGAGTCACTCAGGCAGGCATTTTCAGCTGACACTAGGAAACCTTTCGTTCTGAAGCCATCTTTCCCTTATGGGAGCCCAGCCGCACCACCTCATACTAGTCCTGCAAGAGGAAATGTTCAACAGTATCGTCAAGGGAGCACCTCATTGGAGAGTCAAAATTTGGGACATCAAAATGCCCAACAACAACAAGTCAGTTACACAAGCCACCCCATATCACCACCCATTTCAGCTGGGGGCGTAGACACGAAAAGTGACTCTCCCGCTGTACAGTCTCTGGTCATGATGGCCACTGGTCAAAGACCCCCAGTCCCAATTACAAGCGGGCTTCAAATGGCAGATAACTCGTCATGGAACCCGTCAAGAATTTTTGAGTAAGTTGATTCCTGACCCGTACCTCAAAAGTACAAGTACTAATCGTGTCACCTTAGCCAATGGAACAGCACTTTCGGTACGCCTCCCGCTTCGAGCAGCTCTGCTTCTGAAACGACCCCTCCTCTAAAAACTCCCTCTTCAGGTGCACAAGAACTCCCGACACTCCCAGAAATGCAAATTCTCCCCAACGTGAGCTTACCGCCAGGCTCACAACCTATGCCTCCACAACAATATTCTGGAGCGCCCATCCCCTCGTTTGTGAGCCCAAGTATGTGGCAAGAATCAGTTGCGAATGTGTATGAAAGCGGAATCAAACGACATTGGGACTACTCAGATCCAAATGAGATGGTAAATCCGATCGCAAAACGAAGAGGTTGATCGCCTCGATCTGGTGAAAGGCGAAAGGTGAAAGGTTGTAGGTACGAATACGTACGATTAATGAACGACAATCGATTTCGATGTCAAGAAAGCCAAGCCCATATACACCCCATACGCACAATTCATTTTGGCCTGGAGATTAATAGTCTAGTTTACATTTCGTACGGACGGTTCGATAGATCCGATAGATCTAATTTTGGGTATACATACGTCTTGGCTCGACCAACGCGTCACGATTTCCATTGGTATTCAGGGTAAATTTTCGCATCATATCGGATTTTTTATATTTTGGGTCGAGAAATTATCAAATGAGTACATAAATAAATTTCCATACACAATTTCGAGGAGCATGGGAGGAAAAGGTCGGATTCATCAGATAGGGAGTCATACACTGGACAGGATCGCTGGGTTGGCTTGAAAGTGGGATGAAGAGGGGCAATTGGGCGTATCATTGGGTTTGGAATGGCTGGAAAAGTGTGTGTCATTGTCCAAGATAATCGCCGGGTTGCTTGGAGATCTTGGAAACTTGACATTGGTATAATGATGAGATGGAGGAATATAGAAATGGAAGGAGAAAAATGTGTTAGGCTAGAAAGATAATGTGTTGATGCTGTATCTTACCGCGAGAAATGCCGTGGCACACGGTAGTGATTGGAATGACTTGTATGCTTAATATATTATTACGTTATCATATGTTTGTGGCTGCATTGTATGTATTTATTTCAACGGTGCATTAGTGCCTCTTGGAAATGAAGACTTGTCATATCTTTGATTTCGTGTATATGGGAGAACTGGCAAGAGTTTAGGAAGCGGGATTAGAGAGAGTTGTATATACAAATATATTTAAGCGAGCCACAAAGACACATACGAGTTGGAAAGGAGAAAAGTTGCAAAACTGCGAGATAGTATTGAACTGAACCTAAACCGAATCCGAATTCCAACCCATATCCATATCGAACTAAATGAACTCAATTCAAATCAAAAGCAAAAATCAAAACAACTAAATTAGTAAAAAAGAAACCCAAAAAAACAGAACAGTAAAAGTGAAAACCAATCCACAACGGATAATAGTGAGCCGTGAAACCTCGATACGCCATCCTTTCACTTCCCAAAAATGACGGGGTTTCGTTTCATGTAACATATATACTGTCTTCCGACTTTCTATGTCTTCCTCAACATTCCCAGAGTGGTCAACCTTTGAATGTCCAAATGTGTCATTCTTCGAATTCTCAAATGTTCCAACTTCCACCAAGCTGTACAGAAATCCACCTCCCAGCGCCAAAATCATCCCGAATATATGAGCAAATCCTGTGAATGATGCATTCGCATCTCTAAAAATCACAATCGAAATCGCAATCGAGATGACCTGTTTAATATTCCCCAACACGGCCATCGTAAGCGCGCCTGCTTTTTTATTCGTGGTGAAACTCGACCAGTTTAGTAGGAATGCCACGAGGCCATTCGTGAGGATGAGAAGGATACCGGAATGAGAGGTCGAGAGGGGAGAAGAAGTGGAGGATATTTGTTTTACGAGAAATTCGTCGATTTCGCCGTTCATGTAGGACCAGATTGTGGCTTGGATGCCGGCGAGAGGGGCGACGTGGTGGATGATTGTTAGAGCGGGGATGGAGAGGTGGGTTTGAAGGGAGTTGGTTGAGAGGGTTTTGCAGGCGGAGAGGAGGGCGCCGAGGAGACAGAGTATCGTGGTGTCGAGGGTGAGGGTGAGCGAGTCGTGGGAGACGAGGAGGACGCCGAGAGTGAGGGGGAGGAGAGAGAGGATAGTGAGAGGGGAGTAGGGTTTTGTGTGTAAACGGAAAAGGAGAGAGAGGATGAGGACGAAAATGGGGATGGTGGAGCGGATTACTAGGTGATCGGGGATAGTCATTACTCCACTATTGGGGGGTTATTTGGGGTTTGAATGGAAAAATGATGAAAGAGATGGACAATTGAAGACTTACAGTGAGACATTGCTGACCGCAATATTAATCGTGTATAAGATCGAGAACAAGAGTATATGATAATTCTTTCTTTGACTTCGATATTCAGAGTTCTGAGGATCGAGTCGTCGAGAAACACATGTGCCCATTGAGGAACATAGTGTGTGCCAGGCTGTAAGAAGCCATGGGTATGGATACTGTGGTTTGTTAGTAGAAGAAATTTTTTTATGAGAGATCAAAGAACATGCTTGACAGAGAAGGCTTTTGTTCAGAAGTGTGAGAAGCAAATTGAGAGCTAGATAGATTATGAGATGGGATTCGGGAGTGTTGAGTGAGCAAGTGTAGCTAGTCATGGCGGCTGTGAGGATTGAACTGGAGCCGGAGTGGTGAGAAATCGAGACGCCATTTTGTAGCAAAACAGTTGAGAGTTTACTAGAACTCGAGGGCAGTAGCCATCAAAATTGGCTTCTGATTGTCACACTCTGACTCCAAAAAGGGTGAGTCGCAATCGAGGCTACTAAGTTTCGAGTAAATAGTCGACTGCACCTTCCCAAAGTAATTTCAATGAAGGAGGTGGTTTCCGGAATGGGGTTGATATGAGTAAAACAGGTGAGGAAAAATACATCATAAAATATCGTAACAATCCATTAGGTAATCTTCAGTTCGATCCCATTGCATCTCCTCGAAGCTATTGATATGCTGCGAGTATTCATCTGTACACCCTGCTCCGGGAATTAGAAAACTTGCATGTGATTGTGTGAAATCAAAGAAAATATCAAGAACTTACAATCCATTTCCTCTGTGATTCTCTGGTTCTCCGGATCAAAGAAAATTTCAGGAGAAGGAGGCTCGGCGGGAATTGGAGCGGCGGGTCGATGAGGACAGAACTGAATAGGTGCCGAAACTGGCGAGAAGAATGGTGAGGGAGGTTGTTGTTGCGCATAAAAAGGAAGGAAGAAAGGAGGAAGAGACATTGGTGCAGGTACTGTTTGTGCCGGTGCGGGTTGCCCAAACGACGCAGAAGAGAAGAGGTTTGAAGCAACAGAATTCGGCGCAGGTGCTGTTGCCGGTACGGGAGGGGCAAAAGAGAAGGAGAAAGGTGCCGAACCAAACATTGGCGCTGGCGCTGGGGTTGCGACAGCGGAAGGGACTTGTGGGGGCTGAAGGAAGGTAAACAGAGAGGAAGCCGGGAAAGTTGGCGCTGGTGCTGGTGCCGAAGGGACCTGGGGAAGGAAAGACGGGGGAGTTGGTGCGAGCGTAGATGGGGTGGTAGAAGGGGTGTAGGGAGGAAAATTTCCGTATGGAATTGGAGCAGCCGCCGCTGTTGGTGGAAGGAATGACGATGGAACGTATGGCGGTGGGAGGTGAGGAGCTGGTGCCGGAGAAGAGGTTGGTTGTTGATTGAATAGGCTACCTGCCATTGAGAACGGGGTGCCATTATTGCGCTTTGGCGGAGCTACCGCTGGAGGAGGGTTGGCGGGAGTGGGAAGGACTGGAGCTGGAGTACCGAACGTTGAATGTCCGTCCTTGGTGGTAATAGAAATGGTGGGCCCCTTCTTTCCTGGAGCAAAAGCATTGGCTGCCCATGCAGCGTTAGGTGGGAGATCAGGATTCATTGTGAAATGTGAAGTGTGAGAATCAGAAAGGTTTGGGAAGTTACATTATAGCAGGTAAATTGCTGATAGAAAGCAAGAATTGATGTGATAAACTTCTTTGAATTGCTTTCATGTGAAGAGGAAAAGAAGAAAAAAAGGATTGAGAGAAAGACCAAAGTTCCTACTGATATAATTTTGCGGTACAGCTCAACAGTGCCATTTGCACTAGCAAGTAATTGATTTTATTGCGGTGAATACAACTGACGCAACCGTACAATAGAAACGATTCGCTCGACCATAATTACAGTAATATTAGACTCAAAAGTGAATATTATGTTGAAGAGAGATTCACTTTTCTTTTTGGGGCATTGGCGTCTATGCTATCGTCTCTCGTAAAATAGAACAATAGGACGGCCAATAATACTGAAGACCACACAAACAACAAGTAAAGCAAATTGCTAGGCGGGAAAGAAGTCTTGCAGAATACTCTCCAAATTGACTGGAGGGTAGACAACTAGGTGGTCTTATTACACAAGGATACTAGCTTGTTGTATGGGCTATGCTTCTGGTAGCACTCCATAGTGTCCCTGAAGCATGGTATATCCAACGTTATTCATTGTAGTACAAATCCCAAACAAAGCAAAAGGTTTAGATAGTGATCGAATTCTGAGTCTTTGCTTTGATCCGGTTCGAGTGAGATAACTCCACATTGCGCTGTCATTGATGTCTAAAGTCATTAAATACAAGACAAGAAAGCCTGTGAAGAACGAAGATCCAGCAATAGAACCATTTCATCCAGCTGTATCGAACGAAAGAACGGCACATTGCAGAAAGGAGCGACCTACCGTTAGGTTCATCGTTGCAGGTAGCCTCTAAGCCCAAGGGGTGAATGAAACATCCAAGCTAATCGTTCAAAGATAGGCAATGATTCAAGAAAAGACGTCAAGCAGCGACCAAGTATTGCAACCTCTGTCCCTGAGCTGGTGGGAGGGGAAGTGGTGGGATCATGCTACTACGATAAACAAGGCCGGCCTCCCGTTTTATCTGAACATTGGTATAGATTCTTGATTCATTGATTTTAATAGGCATCAGAATGTTTAGAAGTAATCCGGGCAATAGCTGAAGCTAGAATGTTAGACTTCAGTAGAGCGCTGCAAGATTACCATTCGATTTGACTGTAGGAGAAAATTGAAGGTGATCTGATGGCCATAGACAAAGGCATTACGTCGTTGAATTTCACGCCTATTTAGACTTCGAATCTGAGATTGTCTGATGGGATACTATATCGTCTCTTTGGGCTGAGAGATCGGGTACTATCCTCTCAACTGAGGGATAGCAGAGGTACATCTCCGATTGCGCTTCAAAGGTCGTGAAGTGTCGTCACATTCATAATGAATGACATGACCTCCATGCAGGTATTCATATTTCTTCAATATGAAGCTTTCATTGTTTGAGTTAATTCGCATACTCCCAGGAATTGGTCTACTCAGAGCACACTGCAGACAAGAGAAGATGAAAGTTGGGAACAGAAAGGTCATGTGACTCGCTTCTAAAACACTGTGCTTTAATTGGACGTGCAGTATGTGCCATCAAATATTGTTCGAGAGCAAATATTTGACCAATCATAATATCAGCATATGATCATTCCGTGACAGAGAAAGTTACATTTGTTGCATGTCTAACATTTTCTCGGTCAGGTGGAAAAATATCACAGGACCCAGGGAGATTCTTTAAAGCCAAAAATATAAGTCAATCAATTGCTCAACGACATTTGTACACCCACCATATATACATTGGGACCTTCACGCAGTTACTAATATCAAGCTTAATCATATAAGTAGCACTATCAATGATGATCGATGGTGTTTCTTAGTTTGAGTGCCTTTTTGTATTAAAAATTTAGAATCACCTCGTACTAAATGGTACATGGTGTATTTGTTTGGCCTGGAGTTACCATCAACTTCAGATAAACTGTTTAGTATGAATATTCAAACTGTGCTTATATATCCACCTTTTGATTGCTTCACTGCGACTCCACAAGCCGTATGAGAGCAATGCCATGCGTCTAAATGACCCTTTCCAGTTGTGGCACTGATCTATCAAGTATGATAGGGACCACTATCTTTTACCGTATTTCTCAGTTTGCACTTCCAATCGCTCCACAGTACCTCAACAATAAAACGTTCATGGTACAAACTCGTTCCTTTCGATAGTTCGGGGATAGGCATTTGCCGAAGGACGGCCTAGCATCGATAATAAAGCTGGCAGCATAAGGTACTCCCGTCCTAGCGTGATGTATCCTTCTAGCCGTCGGCATCATACTGTCAAGGCCCCACTTGAGACTTCTTGCTGGAATTCCAGATCAAGATCTGCAATATGCCAATGTGGTTCCGTACCAAATATCAAGAGCGTTATGTTAGCTTGATTCAAAGTTATAATGAGGATGAAATCACTAGGTCGTTGGAAGCAAGCGCGATCACCTCCCACTCCAGTTAGCTTAACAAAATTGTAGCTCTGCATTCGTAACTGGAAAGATATGTTGCTCGTCCGACATCTTGAATTACTTCTTGGCAAGTTGACCCAAGTAGTGTATGTCAATGTATCTTAGATGCTGCAGCTAGGTGCCAATATATAAACACTTGATAATTGGATCTTCCAATCAAAACGTTTAGAGCTATGTGAGAAACGTTTGTTGCAAATCTGATCTTATCAATTTGCAAGGTGCATCCTAAAAAGCACTCTAACAAGCTCAACTTTTGAATGCAGCTCATGCATCCGCTTCACGGCCATTCCCTATTCATCAATCATTGCCTTCTGGCTTTCTCCGCGCTAAATGATACTGATAGACTACCTGGGAATCTTCAACTACACTACAACACGCCGAAAGATCATCTTGTACATATCTTTATGTTCCCGATTGCATGTATATACTTTTTGATGAGTTCCTGCAATTCTGCTACATTGAAGGAATGTGAAGAAAATACTTACTCTTCTATATTTCGTTGGTAATGATATGATAAGGTCAATCAAAATCGACTATAGTATCCAACTAATTCATTGCGCCCAATCGTCGTCAGTAGCATGATTATTATGTTCTAACATCACAAATCACCGCTAATAAAAGTCTAACATCGATATACTTCCCGAGTAGTTTTGGGTACCTCCTAACCACCCAATAGTTCCATACTGAATCAAATAATGCTTTTCCCTCCATCCAAAAATTCCTATATAGACCTCATCCTCCACATCCATTTTGCTTGTCCTTATTCTTCTTTCCTCCTCATCACACATCAGATATACCAAGTCGATCGCTACTTTGAGTCTTTCTTCAGAAACCACCAAGTCCATCGTTACTTCGAGTGATCTCTTGTGCGATACATCGAAAAGTCCTACCAAGTCAATTGCTACTTTGAGTGTTGCTTCGGAATCTACCAAGTCGATGGATACTTTGAGTGTTCTTTTTCTCTTTGCTATATATTTTTGCTATCTTTTTTTGGTCAAGTGATCTTTTTTTGCCACAAATTATGTCCGGGATTTGAAGCGTAAGTCTTTCTTTCTTTCTTGCCCTCGTGAATTGCGTTTGCTGGAAAATTAAGTTGATACCCCCCTCTCTTGTGCAATTTCATATTATGTTTTCCTCTTGATGCCAATCTGTCGTTTCCTGGTTTTATCATCCGTGTGGAGAACCATTTCGCACCTTCCACTTTTGAGAATACCGAGCGTCTCTTAAACAAGACTTCCAGGCCAGAGAGACACCATTATTTACTGTTTCATGTGCACTAATACGAAGTAATAAATGAAATACCACCTGGTATACATCTCACATGCCATCAAAAAGCAAAGTCAAAATACCATGTTGTGTCAATTTTTCTCATTTCTAAACTTTGTTCCGACTCTAGGTCTACTCAAACATGAGATGAGGTACTGCTTTTCAAAGTTCAACTACTATTGTTTCCTCAGATCTTGTTGTTTCTCATCATCCTGTTAATGCCGCATCATCACTTTTCACGTTTCATCACAAACGCGATAACGCTCAATACTGAGGCCCTCCTCTCCCCTCATCCATATCTCTTTTTTCATATGCCAACCGTCTGTGAGCATATGGTACTGAACGGTAAAAGCGTACGGCTACAAAGTACCAGTCTCAACCTGGAATGCAGAGAGGCACCTCAAGAGCATGTCAGCAAACAGGAGTAAGCACTAGGTAGTTTATAGCCAGTAAACTTTCAATCTATACACCCAATTTTCTTTCTTTTGTAGCGAGAGAAAACTTGCTGCTAGGACGCAATGTTTTCAATCGGTTATTGAAGTCGTACAATTGAGAATAGCTTCTATGAAAGAAGCATTCAGTCACCATTATGTATGAGGGAGCAACAAAGGAAGAATTGTACAATAGTCACAGCTGACCTTCTACCAAGATTCCTCAAATGATAAATGTTTGTGGTAAGAAAAGAAGGATTAATAGGGGAAAAACACTCTACAAGGACTTTGCAAAGACAACATTCACAAACGAGACAAAGTGGAAATGAAGTCCTTAATATATTGACTCTGTAGCATCAATCAAGCAGAATGTAATGCGCAATCATTGCTTTCATTGGGTAAATATATACCCATCACAATGGTATGTGAATAAAATGGTCCATATGCATATTAAAGACAGCGAAATATGGAAAAAGAGCAGTTGATAAACGCAATAGACAGCCCGCCTCGAAATTCTGAAAGGGGGGAGAAGAAGGGGGCCAATTGTGGAAACGAAAGAAAACGCATTGACTCTAGAATTTTACACGACAATGATGTCATAATACTGCAATACGCAAACCGAAAGAATGTGCATGTATATGAATGAAGTTTTAGAGAAGAATCGCAACAAAGGGCATATCAATTTTACTTCGACTCGCTATTTTGCTTATTAATCACATGGGTAGTACATCAGATACTTTCATCCACTCCCGAACCATCGCTTCCTTACCCCAAACCTTGCCTTTCTAGACTAGTCCAAGGTAAAATGCTGATAAAAATCCAACTCCATTAATAGAGTATGGGACTCTATTATTCCATTCGCCCGGACGCCTTATCATAAAATCAATGTGTATCTTGATACCCACCTTGAACGCCTCCAAACAGAACCCGATATCCACCAAGTACAGTACTATCAGCTGACTGGGCTGCGTGGCAATCCAACAGGTCTTTGTTTTTTCCTTTGCATTCTTCTCAATTTGAGTTGCATACTTCCAGCGTCAAATTCCTTCTTTTTAGGATCCCAAGCTGCGATGACATCAAAAACCAGGAAAGCCCTATCAGATTCCAGTTCGACAAATCCAGATACTGTGATAGAACCCCTTGGATGAAGGTTTTGAGTTGGCCGCAACTTCCTGTTGGCCTCGACGTATTTTAATTTGGCTGCCATGATGGGTTTTGCAAACCCTGCGTGAATGTCCCTGATACTGTTTACAAGTGCAGGGAAAATCTCCTCTATCACGGTTGATTTTCCAGGTCCTGTAATGTCCCTAATTTCTTTACTTTTGTCATCCAGATGCTGTTGTGATGGCTCATCCTTCGCATCTAGTGGCCCTTGAACACCCCCTGGTACCTTTTGTTGTCCTTTCAACTCCTTCATCATTCTTTGTGACCGAGCTAACATCTGCTCCAGTGATTGTTGAGCAGGACTCGTTTGAACTTCCACGCCAAATATTCCTGCTATGCTTTTTAATTCTTCTGCGGCCAGAACTTTTATAAAACTCCATGAGGATTGAAAAAGGGCGGTTGGCCATAAAACATTTCGGATTTTGTATACTATTCGGGCATCGACGGGCTGTGTGACCCAGGATATTGCATCATCCGAAATTTCGATCCTGATATACATTAGTCTCAATCCATGTAATTTAGCGGCGAGCGACCTACCCTGATCTTTCGAATGACGGTGGAGGGATTGAAGGAAAGTCAATGTCGAGCCAAATCCTTCTGCTTTTTAGATTCTTTCCAGCAATTTGTACAACGATCGGACTTTTGCAAGCAAAATCCCGCATTATTTCCGTCAAGTCAACTGAAGAATATCAGTAATCATAACTAGTAATTCAAATAAGTTGGGCAGTAGACGAACCCCTAAGTTTATTCATAAGCTTTGTATCCTGGCTAATCTTGATGAACTCTTGGAATTCTGGATCAGTTCCTTTGTAAGGAACAGTTGGCAGCTGTCTCGTAGTGCCAGGAAATGGTATAAATAATGGTGGTTCGGCCTCTTGCCATTCTTCGTCCGGTATGTGTTTCGATGCCTCCTCAGCAGCCTTGTCTAAGGGACCGAGAACTAGTCTTGTGTAAACTTCAAAGCAGGCATATACCACTATAAAGCTGATGGCGACGTTTCTATGTAGCATCAGCACATATCCTTCCTGCAGCCAGATTCCGAGCATGTATACCTTATTCTAATAGGTGGTTTCCTGAAGCGAACCACATGTGGATTTGATGCCGTTCCTGCGAATCTCTGAGCATTGCTGCGCATAGGTAATGAATTCGCAGCAAAACTACTAGGTCCTGATCTCGCCCGTACATTCGTTGCCCACGTACTCGTCAACCGGGGTTTAATGAATCGGAACATTGTGAGGGTAAGAAGTCAAGGCCCGCCTTCGAGTTGGCGAGCCCTTGATGGCGAAAATCTGTGGCGAAATGAATAGATTCTCGGGGACCACGAATGCGATGGCGATGCGAGATCCAGTAGAGTTTATGGGAGAGAATCGCTGATAATCAAATAATAGTCGTTGGGGTACGTGTGAAAGTTGAAGATATTTGGTAGTAAAGCACAAGAGCGCAAGATGGATGAGGTAGATATTCTAAAAATACTGAGTCGGCATTGCATCCATTTATCTCCGAATAAAGCAAATAAATGCCTACACACAAGGAAGGCCTTTGGTGACAAAATTCTCAAATTTGGGTCAATAATACGGTAATATCGAACAATAAATAGCTTCAATGAGTAAAGATTTAATTTAATTACAATCAATTATTATACTATATATTCCAACAGTTCCCCAGATATACCTAACAGTCTTCAAACCATCTTCAATTCTTGATCTGGAACTTTTTTGAACATCATGAATGCATATTCTATGATATCAGCCTAATTCGAAAGTGGTTAGCGTCTAACTTGTGCTTAGCTTGGTACAAACACCTTGAGGTTATCAGCGTTAACGCTTCCCAGAAGATCATTTTAGTATGAGCCTCTCAAATCAAATCAACAAAATTCATCAACAAATATGAAGCTCTCCTCCAGCTTCCTTTTGCCATTACTGGCCAGTACAGTTTGTGCTGCATCAGATTCCGCTCTTGCCTATATCCTCGAAGGCCAACAAAAGCCAAACGACCTAATATCACCTCCAGCTCTCTCTCCAAATGAAGCACGACTCGTCCTCGCACAACGATTGGGCGTATCACAATATCATGATGTCGGATCGGTTGGCAGTGAGGCCATCAAATACATCAATAAGTTTGGAGGTCAACTGAAATCGTTATTCAATGATGCGCCAAAAGACAGGGCGGCTGAGTTGGTTATCATTGTTGAGGGTGTATCCGAAGAGACGGCTGGATCACTACTAAACTCGTTATCTTCTATCAAACCAGCATTCACAATCTCAAATTCACCTACAGCTAGGACGACAGAAAAGTTGGCAGATGATTTGGAATTGCAAGTTGGAAAAGCGAAGGAATGTACCCTCGACGATGCTATCAATCCATTCGCAGATCAATGTTGGAATGGAAAATCGAAGATTATGCACTTTGACTTGAATAGGAAATTAGAGGTATGGGTATTGTTTTATTCTTGAGGCTAATGGCTAATGTTTGCGACAGCACAAGGAGTTCATCAACACATCTTACGAACGATTAACCAAATTTGCCTCAAAGGCAGAAATGAACGTTTTCATCGTTCTCATGCCTGATTCCCGCAGAGGTAGCGGCTCTTACGGTTCTTATACTAGACCCTCACAAAAGAAGCTCTCTAGCAGACAACAATTCGAAGAACCAATGGCTGAGTTTGTCGACCATCAAGTACAAGAAGCCCCAAGTTCCAATTCTTCCCGCAACAATAATACCGTCATCAAGACAACTCTTCCCGTTTGCCACGCTTCCTTGGACTCTTGTATCTCTTCTACCAATAACTGCTCATCAATGGGCGCTTGCTACAAGAAATACACGTCCCAATCTGGCGATTGTTTCGCCTGTAGATGTGGCGTTGATTCAGGACGTGGAGGATCTGCTTGCCAAAAACAAGATATCAGCGGGCCATTCTGGTTGATCTTCATTTCCAGTTTAGTCCTCGTTGGACTTGTCTCCTGGGGGATTGGTATGCTATATAGCATTGGTGATGAAAAATTGCCAGGTGTTATTGGTGCTGGTGTTTCTTCCGGCAAGACGAGATAAATATTTGTATGAATTCTAGAAGATATGTATGCTTAGGATCGAAGATTGAGAAGTTCGAAGGGCTTTCATTTTGTCAGGGTTGGCGTTTCATATGAAGAAGGCAGAGATCGAGAGACTTGTATTTGTTTGTCTGGGCTGGCTGTATAGTGGCCGGTGTATAGACACGGCGTGTCACTTATTTATAGCAATGAAATTTTATCAGTCCCTATTAATCTCTCAAAAGGCATTCACATGGTTGATTTACTGTGGTTTTCTTCTCGTCCATATGCTTCTAAAGATGAACTTATTCAAAAATTTCAACCAAGTGGTGGCTTAGTATAAACGACTCTATCCAGAAATCATGAGTGGAATTCCTTCTAAACCTCGCCATTTTTCACCATCGCCACCATTCATTTTCATATGCAATTTTGGGAATTCAATCTTTGATCACCTTTCTATATACTTAAGTGCGAAGATATTCATGGGAGTCTGGTTGCGTTGATGGGTGGGGGGTTATAGGACATGAGATGAGGATTATCACTGGAGATTACATTATCTCCCTGAGTATATAAAGAAGGTTTCTGAGAAGTTTTCGGGTAGCAACTTGAGCTAAATGGCGCTGAATTTGAGTTGTAAGAAGTTTGTAATGGAGAGGTTATACGTGGAGTAATGCATATTACCATGCATGGTTAGTATGTCTTGAGAAATCGTTCTTCTAAGCAGGAGGGTGATTTTCAATTCTTATTATATCCCTTTTCGATTGTTGATTTTGCTCTGTTATTGCTTCTTCACTGAATGGATAGCAACACTTTTCAACGGTTGTCGCCAGCAGCTGTGAGAATCTACGTGGGCCTTCATCTTACCCATACAGAAATACAATGCGAAATCTTAGTATTTAGCATTCACTTTAGCTCTCTTGATAAGAACGCATCAACAAACTGCGGAAAGAGGTGTTTTCGTCTATATGAGCTCTCCATGTTTTGACGATAAGGCGGTATTTTATATAGTCATGGAGGGAGCTCGAGCGTGCTTTGTGGCTGACATTCGTTCTTGTTTGAGTATCGTTTCGCTTCATTGGATTGCAGTCCAAAGAAAAGACAGTGGCCATGGCTATGCGTGCTCCATTTTCCTTTTTTCATGCTTAGATTTACTAGAGATATCATAAGCGTGGAGATAATTCAATCCTTTCATATAAAACAGGACTTGAATGTCTCTTAAGTATCAGCAAACGTCCGTAAGATTGGTGTGTCGTAAGCCATAGGGCAATTATTGGTGTCCCAGGCTTTTGCACAATCTAGTGTTTGTATAACAAAATTCATGTCGGCGACTGGACTTTCCTTTGGGTGGAAATTTTATCCGCCGTGTAACATACGATGGAAGTTAGCAATAGCGTTGAGATGCAGCCGAGATTTTGACAGTGATCGATCTATGATGACGGTTCTGATGTCTAGCAATGATCATGAGAGCTTCATCTATCGTGTTTTGGTTGCAAATCTTTTTCTTGATAGAGACGATGTATGAAGGAATGACTTCTGGAAGGATTGATGGGAGCCAGAATCTTGGATATTCGCTTTTCTCTTTCTGCTAAATTGCAGATGTAGAAACAAGAAGTGGAGGAAGTAAATGTATTATATATCATCAACGACAGTACGATAGCATGTATCCCCGAAGCGTATACACAGTAAATTGGGACCGTAGATATTACATGAGTGCAAGGCAGTATGAGATAAGATGTGTGGACTCTAGCAACGGTATCTATGCACTTCAATTCGCTCCAACTAAACTTTCTTTCCTTCCGTCTACCAAACCAGACACGCATAGCTTACAAATCTCAAGCTATATAAACCTATCATTCTCCTCTGCCAGAATCTTCATGCATAGTACCAACTGGATTGGAGGGAATTATCATGTGTCATAAAGCTATCATTGAAGGCTAATCCCTCAAAGTGCAATCCTGATGGAGTTCTCTTGCCTGCTACATAAAAGTAATGGGTGTTTGACTTCAATAGCAAGACGCATGTGAGTTAATCGACAGTGTGCATTCACTGATATAGTTTAATGGCAATAAAATATCTATTTCTCGACGAGAAGATCACAAAGTCACTGAATTGTAATCTTACACCATTTTCAGTGGATTTTGCACCTAGGGAGTTTGAGCACTTCTAGTCGGATCATCGAATGCTTAAATTTCCTGTCTGTGATGTCCTCGTAATTTGTCCGAATTTGTAGTTACATTTTCGAAGACGCGTAGGTTTCTATACTTGAGATTAAGAATCTTTTCTGGTGTAGCATTGGCGATATGGATATATATAGCGGGAAGTTCTGGAGGCTTGGAGTGGATTTGAGGTTGGAGAAGTTTAGGAATATGCCTTTGATTGCCTACACTATAGGAATGTTGTTCTTTTGATTTTGTGTCTAGAAATTCTATCCCACCGTGCCAGATCAATGTATATAAAGTCATTGATCTACAAATGGGTTGAGTTCCATCAAGCGCTGCTATTCAAGAAATCTCTTAGGTCTAACAGGCACGCCTACCTTAACATCGGTATCGCAATGGAATTACATTATGTGAAATCAATTTCCACTGAACATCAAACTCTTTTTATCGGCGACAGCTACATTTATCCTTCCACCCAATTTCTCAATCCAGTTACAATCCATCACATATACACTGTCGATACTATCTTTTCAATGCAAGAAGCACACTTTATCGTCAACTTCCTTATGGACACAATCACAACGCGTTTCTTCGTCTGTCAAAATTACTACAAATAGTTCATATCCGAGATTTAAGCAGAGAATCTCATTATTATAGCTCTTGCCCTCGAGAATTAAAGCGTTCCCAATCTAAGTTTTTGATGCCTTTTTTTAGATGATAAAAGATCCTTTTACACCACCACTTGACGATTGAATCTGACTCTATGGCTAAATCATCCTCCCGCTCGTAGGTAGCCCGAATGAAGGCTTTAGATTTCCGATATAGAACATTACTCAGCGTCTTTAGTTCTACATAAGTAGTCGGCGGTCACTGCCTATTATTTTCATGTGTTAGGAAAATCAAAATATAGATAGATTGAATCCTGACAATTCTAAATGATGATGTTCTTTGAATGGCTTTTCCGTTTACGAACAGCTTCCTAGAAGTCTTCGTGGGTATAAACGCCCTTTCTCCGCCATTGATCAATCGTATTATGCACAGTATAATTGACTTCGGACAGGATTAGAGGTAAATAGATGTATCTCTTCGAGTTAATTTGTTACGATAGAATCCACGGTTCCTATATATCCAGGAGAAATGTCTCCGTCTGTGACAAATGCAAATTCAACGATGAATTCCGAAGAGAAACAACAGCGTGACCATAACAAGATGCGGCGATGCTTGATAGACTATCAGATGAGAACTCTCGAATTTGTATACTGATTCATTCGGTCTTTGATTGGGATGTAAATCCCAATGCTAGTATGAAAATTGAAAGAATCTAGTCTTGATCATGTCGTGGGGACGGCTCCTATTTATATTGTATGATGAGGAGAGATGTCAAGGAGGGACTGAACTTCTTTATATTCAATAAAAATAATAACTTTATCACAATCTCAAAGCTTAGATCATTTTCCAGAAGTATCTCAATCTAACTCTACCGCTCATTCATACCCAACTCTCAAAGTATCCTAATCGTCAACGCGTCGTGCGTATATACGTGACACATCGAAAACTCATTCACAAACGAATACTTAACTCTTTAAAAATAACACAAGAATCTTTGTATTTGAACGATGACTTCTGAAGTTTTACATATCTCTAATTTCAGTGACTTTAGTCTAAATTTGGTAGTATATATTATCATTACTAACCTTAGTGTTTATATCTCTATGATTTATTATTATTCACCATTGTCATTGCTTATCATCATCACCACTTCACCCAAATCCACTCCCTTAAATCCATACAACTCCCAAATATCATAAGTATTTCCCCTGGCTCTTCCCCCAAAACTTCAGCACAGTAAGTTTCATCACTTACCTCAACTTCAATATCACATCTCCATTGAATCTCAGACCAGAAATGACTTTTAATATCTTTGAATTCTATAAAGGGTATCATATCGCACATTATATACCTCCATACTAGGTACACTCGATCAACAACCTCGCAAGCTTCCACTAACGCTTAACGCTATCCAAGCATCTCATCCAAACATCCACCTACATCCCCATCCCATCCAGGAAAACTAGCCCACGAGCAAAACCAAACCAAAAGCCCATCCGCCTATCCATCTTCAATCAAAGGCAGATCCACACCAGCAATCTTCCTCCAAAGCTTATCGTTGAATTCAAGCGCAGATTCATATATTCATAAGTTCATCCGATCATTCTTCTCTTATTCCTTGCGGCGGAATATCATTTTCGGGACCTTGTCCTGGAACATCTATTTCTGCCTCTTTTTCCCTTTCCATTTCCTTTCCCTTGCCTTTATCCACCGCAGGAATTTTATTATTTTCGACTACTCCAATCGAAGCATTCCTCGTATGTGTCCTCTGTGCCTCCATCCCAGCAGAACTTGTCGCGTTCCCTCCATCTCTACTGCCTAAACTTAGTCCCCTCAATCTACCCCCCACAACCCTATCCAAAAATCTTCCTTCCTCCCTTTTCCTCCTCTCCTCCTCCAAAAACTTCCTCTCCTTTTCGGCACTCTCACTTTTATCCATTGCATCCTCTTCTCTCCTTCTCACCTCCTCCTTATCTAACATTTTATCTCTCCTCCTCACCACCTTCCCCACCACTTTCTTTGCTCTCTTCCTCGTCTTCACATATGCTTCTAGTCCCACCAATACCGCATAAGATCTCGAAATGCTTACTCTTCCCATATCACAGCCTTCGCCTTTAAGATTCTTAACAAAGGCGCGAAAATTGGAGACAGGAGGTCTATAATGTCCACTTAATGGACTAAGTTTTGTCAATCTTCCATCTTTGATTTTGATCAATCCAGCCGCACTAATTCTACTTCCGTGGAGAAAAGAAGAATGTTGAAATGCACCAGATTGTTTGATTCCAACATAAAGACGAAACGAAGTATCGGCTACAAAAATCCAGGTATTCTTCTTAACCGAACCACGAAGGAGTTTATTGAAGATGGTAGATGCGGACATATGGGAAATCTTTTTCATGCCCTGTGCGTTGTCATATTCGGGAGATGCGTATTTAGAAGCGCGGGATTCTTCTTGTTCGGCTTCGAGTCTTTGTTCTTGAGTTTGAGATTGTGTACGGATATGTGGATGTGAATGATGATGAAGAGGAGATTCATCGCTGGAACTGTCACTATCGGATTCTCCTTCATTGTCAGCTTCACCACTTAATGGTGTAAAAACGGGTGTATCGTCGTCATTTCTCACGATTCCTTTGATACTATCCCTCCATTCCGTTGTCGTATCAATCCTTTCACCATTCTTAGCCCAACGTAATCTTCCATCTCCATCAATCTTGACCAAGTAATCCAACCTCTCCTCCTTACTCAAATATCTCACTTGTTCCCTATCCAGCCTTTCCCTCGGACAGCCTTGACAATCAATAAATCTTCCCTCTCCGTAATCCAACCAATAGAAGAAATTCTCATTCGTATTTGCCTTCTTCCATTCCCCATGGTACGTACGAAGGTTCGAGCCATACCTATGTTTAAGATCGACCATTTCAAGAAAATATTGTAAATCCATTATTTTTGCTGCTTTTTGTCTTGCTGCCTTTTCTTCCATTCGACGTTTTCGTTTTGCGGCACGTTCTTCTTCATTTAGATCTCTAGAATCCTCATCACTTTCTTCATCTGATTCCTCATCTCCACCTGCTCTTCGAGCTATCATGCCAATTTTCTTCCAATTTTCTCGAGCGTGAGAGGTTCGATTTTGTGTTGTTGCTATTGAACTTCCCATTCCTTCTGTATTCATTGACGATTCTCCCTCAACATCAAAACTCCTCCTACCTCTTTCTTTCTCCCCACTATCTCTCGCTCTCGGTGTCGTCAAACTTCTATACCTAGCCTCCTTAACAGCTTCCACCCATCGAGTCCCAACATCCAATCTTTTTCCTTCCAGAATCCTACGTTCCCTATGTCCTCTATAATTTCTCTGTATAAGTTCTGCGGCTTTCCTCCTTTCATCCTCACTCAGATTTGGATTTTCACTCAATCGTCTCGCGATACCTTCGACCTCTTTTTCTTCTTGGACATGATTAATTTCTTGAATGACTTCGGGCGGTGGCATGGCGAGAGAATTAATATATTCTTGATGAGATTTTGAAGATGCTTTGCTAGAAGTACTGAGACGGGATGGATGATGTGAATGTTGGGAATTTGATCGATCGTGAGATAGTTGAGGATTCGATCGATTGTGATTCGTATTTATAGTCGTTGGGTTTGTATTCGCCGACGCCGTCGTTGTCGTCGCAGACCTTGGAGGGAAAGTAAATTCGCTATTTAGTGTATCCTCAAATTTTATTTTCGAATCGCATTTCTCATGACTTGTATTTCCATTTATTCCATTAGTCCCATTGATCCCATTCACTTCTTCGTACGGCTTATAATTCCCACCATGCGCATTCACATTCACATTCGCAGTCGGTATATTTTCTCGCACGGAACCCAGACTCCGCCTCGATGTATTTTTATTTAAAGATACATCATAATCAGGGTATGAAGCTGCAACCAATGGAGGGGTCGTTTTCATGACGGGAGATCTTGGCGAACCGGGATATAACAAGAGAGATTAAGGATAAATGGATGATTGTCTTCATCAATTCGAGAAATCTGAAGACTGGCTCTTGTTAATTGAGGATATAATATTGTTCAATGGTAAAAAGTATCAATGAATGAGTATGAGACAAGATGAAGTCAAGGATAAGAACATACAAGACAATAGAAATTCTAGAATGTCTCAAATAACATTCCATTTGCAGAACCTCGGGAGTTGTTTTCCCTCCGTACCTTGATTTAATGGCAGTTCCAACGTCGTACGTTCTACGAGTATTCCAAGTCTTTCATATCTGCATCCGGAATCTCAGACCATACCTAAGTATTCATACCGACATTTTAGCCAATACCAACATCAAATGGTTCTCTTTCTCGTTTACTTTGTATGTACATCTTGGACGTCTAGTTGGCGTAACAAGGTTTCTTCACAATGACGTTGAAAAGTTCATTCGTTGCGTAACTTCTTGCTCAGCCTTACAAGTATCCCCGCTGCCCCGGTCAGAGTTGTGGCTCTCGAGTGGCTATATCTTGGTAGTGTAATCTACATAACCACGTGATAACCTTACTTCTCTATTGATAGCAGTCTTTATATGTGGCGCACACGGTTAACGGCATCTGTTTGTATGGCATGTAAAAGCGAAACTGCACCACCATCTTACAACTATTTCACTCGACTTGTCAAATCTCTTGCCACGTATATCTGTTCACATAAGTCTGTCGCATCAGTAAAAAGCTTCAAATTCGCCATAACGTCACCAGCACCGATATCCTCCAGCTTCTAGACCACTAAATTGAGTCCATCACGTTCTAGAGCATGTGAGAAGTCGATATATTGATTCGGATTGGGTTATCATTGCAGTTGGGTTAGTTCTATGGCCCAGAAAGCCGAGAATTATTAGCCCTTTGCCAATATTGTCGGAATCGCTCATTAAACACAGTGCTGTCAATATGAATCAATCTACCAAACCGCAAGACAGTATACACTTGCACTAAACGAATCCCAAAGTGCCATTTTCAATATTCAATTGGTACTTCAAGAATCTGGCTGTGTGGATTGAGGCTTGGGAGCCAAGTGATTCCGACGAGATTTCATTCTCTAGAAAGATCGAAAATGCCCATGTTATCTCGAATGTAGTGGTGGGAAATGCAGGGGGATCTCACTCTTCTGCTCAGAACCTTTGAAGATACAATTTCGTATATAGACCTCTGCTGCATGATTCCATGGACAGGTATACATCGGATGAGGTAAACGGCGGTACATGCTAGCGAGGCCATCATCGAGTCCCTTACAACATGATGCCTGGCAATATTAAAGCCTATCTTTCCACAAACGCTTCACTGGTATGCAAGGACCCATGCCGGATGATTGCATCTGAGGGAGGGTCATTTAAGATTACAGACAACGTGTGTATGAGTAGTTGTCGAAACATTGATACATACAGTTGGAATTCGAAATTGAAACTTGATTTCGATGACATGCAAGTTTTTAATTCTAGGAAGCTGTAGCAATTTCCAATCCTACAAGAAATTAGTAAACACGAATATGTTCGTCCGCTGTTGGTAGAAGACTATAGACCCGTACCTATAACGCATCCCCCATTAACTACGGTTCTCCCAGCCCAGCTCAACTCAGAACACTTTTTACTTTGATCAATCACGAAAGAAGAGAATTTATATGATCTGGTGTAGAGCTATTGTATATCTCATTCTACATAAACTTCCCATAGCACTCCTTCACAATTACACAATTAGGCGAGAGAACACACCTTTTTCGTCGTAGTCTAAGTAACTATTTAAACCGCGTCTTGGTTCAAAGTCTGTATGAAAAATAATCTTAGCAATGTCCAAAAGAACTAAGGCTCTGAACTCTGATAAGCGCTGGCCTTAAACATGGTATTTTCGAAGGTCTTCTCATGTCTTTGATGTAACTACATGCGCCTATTTGAAAGGACGAGCAAACCTTACTGCTGTCATTTTCGCATTACCGTTACCTAGAAACCCATACTTCATTTTCATCTCTCAATATTGTTAGCGCTCCCAGCGTCATTCCCAGCGTTATTCCCACTATAGAATTCCTTAGTTCTCCTCTCAAATGTCATTCTGTTGACAAACCTAAGCCCTGTCATCCTCCGATATATCGATAGACGTTCCTCTGGCTTGGAGATCATCTTTACCATTTTCCAGTCTTCTTAGTGGCTCTTCACTTTGCATACTCATCCTCTTACCATGATTATCTTATACAGCCATAGAAACTGATCTTTACTGCAGCCCATGAAAGTGTCTATAAAGCGCTGTCACTAGTGATCACACTTTTACACTCTGTCTTGTGTTCATCCTTTCGTATATCTATCACGGGGCAAGTCTCTTTTACACCCTTGCTTAGATATACAAGAAACCTTCGTGCCATACTTAGAGATACCCAAGCTGATGTAGTCACTCATATCACAGCCGATGTCGTGTTTAAACTCTGGTTGCGATAAGTTAACTCCATCACAAGAGTCTGATTTATCTTCACCAGCCGAACTATATATATATTCCACATCCCGTTTTATCTCTACGATATATCACATCTATAAGGAAAACAAAATCTTAGCAAGAAACTGAGAACTAACATTGTAATTTCACAAGTTGAGAACGAATAGACTTGAGAAATTACTTGCTAGTTCCGTACATAAATGCAAATCAAATTAAAGGCCTAATACTCTGATGTCACCTGAGCTTCATTCCTCTAATTTTCTACTTAGCTACATAGGTGGATAATATATCCAACCATCCTCTCCAGCCAATAAATCTCCTAACAACTTAAGAGGTATTAGAGTTCGTATTCGCTGAGATCATTGCGCAAGATGATGAATATATATCCTCCCCAACTTACCCTCACTAATCATATCTCCTTAATCAACAAATTAGCACAATCACACTCGAGTATTAAGAACTAGCGACTTCGGAACATGTACGCGAGTATCTCTTTCTCTCTTACTCCAGGGCAAATCGTGATGCATTCGAATCGAACGAGTTGGATCAAGATAAAATAAAACAAAACGAAACAAAACAAAAGTGCGAGATAAGTAAATCCTGCAGTAAAGGATAAGTAACAACAACATCACCATAGTGATGATTAAACCCCACAATCCTCCAAAACAACAACAACAACAAGAAGAAGAATAGCAACAGCATAATAGTCAATAATTTATAATATACAAAATACCAACACTTCTCTAACAATAACAAAGAATTAACTCCGGAGTTCAGAATCCGATCCCGCTCTTCTCTTTGTGAAAAAGGAAATTATCCTTAATCTTCTCGAGGATTCCTCAAAAATAGAATATGTAGAGGAATTAGTACAAGATTCAACATCAATTTATACTTCCCCAGCCTACCCCCCAAAAATCTATTCACCTAGATACTCCATTTTCCTTTCCTCCACCCCCTATAATCAAATATCATTCATTCATTCATTCACCCATTATCCCCACCTAGAAAATTCGCAACCACTAAATCAAACAGACAGATCGACAAACCATCACTGACCAAAAAAATTCTTCCTCAAAGTAAGTTACAATATAATATTAAATTCTTATTTACCAATCCATCCTCCAATGAATATAAACAAAGTTACAACGATAAATAACTAATCATAAACCCTTCTTTCTTCAATTTTCCATCATAAAAAGCCGCTGCAAAAAGGTATAATACTGCTTAGCGCATCGTTTAAATCATAAATAACAAGAAACGCGCTGAAATATGTACAAACATACGAGTATGTCGGACTTCCGAGTTTGGCGTATCCGTTTGGTGGGACTTGGTGCCTTCTTTTCTCGAGAGCTATTTTATCGGGAGTACACGTGCCTTGTCGTATAATTACGACCTGTGAATTAGATTTGTTCTTTTCCTCACAGCTCCCTCTGGCCCTCTGGGTCTCAACGTCGAATCGAATTGGCTGTCCTCGGAATGTCCTCGGAATATCCCCTGCACATGCCGCTACCGAATTAATCTCATCCCCCCCAAAACCTAAAACCTTAACTTTGTCTTTAAATCTTAATTTCACTCCGTCATATCATTACCTCCCGAAATGTTCCCCATCCATCTCATGCACCGTTCGCGGCTGTTCCATCTCGCTCGGCTGCGGTGCATAATATCCCTTCTTGTCCGCCATCCCGATTCCACCCGCTTCTCCCAAATTTCCCCGTGGATATCCCGTTCCAATCTCACTTGGACTATATTCTCCATGCCCAGCCACTCCGTATTGGTTTTGCATGTAAGCTCCTTCTGTAGGCTGATATCCTTGTGAATTCTGATTTGGATTTTGATACTCTTGGCCGGGGAATCCTGCTTCATTCTTAGGAAGTTGATCAGCCTGTTGCTTTGATGCGCGTCTTTTTCTCCATAAAAGCCACCCAAGAGCAGCGATTGCAAGGATACCACAGGGAATAGCGATGCCGGCACCGATGGCGACAGCGTGATTAGAAGAAGATGAGGTTGCGGTAGGGAGAGGGGCGGTGGATGTCTGGGAGGCGGCTGACTCGGAGGTAGCTGCTGTGTTTGAACTGGATGTGGTGGTTGTTGATACTGATGAAGTGGTTGCGGAAGATGTAGCAGATGTAGAAGATGCAGAAGATGTGGATGATGAGGATGATGAAGATGATGAGGTGTAGTCGAGGGGAACTTGAGCGAGGAGTTTGGCTACGGGCGAGATGTTGAATATATCTGTGTCATTATCGCAACAAGCAAAACTCCCTACACCGTAGGCACCAGTATCACAACAACTGTCTTGGGTCAGTATCGAACAATCCAAATTTGTTTGATTGGTAGAACATACTATTCTGTTGTTGATGTTATAGCTCCATTACAAAATCTTATACCAGCAGTTGAACTTCTAGCATCTGAGGATTGGTTAGTATTCCCAGCCTACCAACGTAATTCATGTAACTTACAACTAGTACATTGATTTAAACAGGCTGGATCTTTCCATGTAGGATCTGTACATCCAACCCTTAAATAATCTTGGACATTCCCATTTGCTTGTTGACAAACACCATTTGAAAAACATATAGCACCAGCTGCGCAACATGAACTATGACCCGTTGTTGAATTATCACATCTATATCCTGCATTGGCATTATGTTGTCCATTTATAACATAACATGTTGTTGGTGTATCCGTCGTTGCAGCTGATGCTAATAAAGGTAAAGAAAATGAACAAAACAATAAGATTTGTTTTCTTATTGATATTCGTGAAGCCATTATCTCTGTAAAGAATGTAGTGATATGCCAATATAATTGGGGGGAAGAATCCAAAAAAGTTAATGATGGGGAAGTAAGGATGATATGAGCGTGGCACAGATCGAAAATCACCAAGATGTGGATATCTAGTATCGTACAATGTGAAAAAGTCTCGAAAGATTTGATCTGATAAACCAACTTCCGAGTTGACTAGTTCAAGAAATGATATAAAAATCAAATAGTTCTTGGACTATGAACGAACGTAAGAGGATTGGAAAAACAAGAGAATGAATGAAGAGCACGAGAAAAAATGATCAACCAGGTCTCAAGGAATAGCTGAGTTTAGGAATAGCTGAAGGAGTCAACAAAGCTTACCTTCCCTTGAGTACAAACCAACCTAGGAATTGTACGTGAAGGATTTATATGGGTCTCATATCCCTAGCCCTGTCAGGTTTATTTCCCGTTTTCCCCAAGAGATTCAAAATGGTAGGTTGAGCCCCCATAATCCCTTGAATGAACATGAAAATCAACATGGATTACATGAAAGATCCAAGCCAAATCTAGTCGCCGACTTGAAGAAAAGCATGGCGGTTAAAGGAGATTCTAGAAACTTAGGAAACCGAGATCCCATATTTCGCCGCATACAATGAAAATGCAATAAAAATGAAAGTATTTTTATCTAACAGGAGGATTTGATTGCGAGTTCTTTTCTATAACGTTAAGCGCGCTCTACTTGAAATTCAAGACTGATAAGAAAAAAGTATCACGAATATGAAACACGAAAGGGATCTTGCCTGAAAAGTTGTGGATCTGTGGCATAACTTTCCTTTCACATCTCTCGTCTTGATAACGAAATAATGGAGAAAAGAAGCGAAATTTGATGAAGGGGTGGATAAGGTTTGAAGCAACCTGGAAAGCAGTCTGGCAATGAAGATCAGGATTAAATTAAGCTTGTATGTAGTGTTGTAAGCGAATGCGATTAAAGAATGATGATTAATTCACTCTCCAATCATCGTGTAGACCAAAATACGAATTTCCTAATCTGGTTAATGTTGAGTTCAAAAATACTACCTGACCACGTTTTTACAATGGGAGTTAAAATAAACTACCAACAACCACCAACAAACGATGAGATTTTCAAACGCGAGTGCCTTTAGAATCATACCTTAACATGGATATGAGCTCATAAACTCAGCATACTAAATCAACAACTATTCCTCCTCAGATTCACGTATATAATAATTTGCAACCCCTTGTTCTTCTTAGAATAGCCGGTTCTTTCTATCTATCTCATCTACTCCAATCATACAGTATAATTCATCATGCAAATATACTATCAATATCATATAATATACCTGACATGCCCCAATCTCTTCCAAATTCCAAGCTTGCATCAATCTACCTCACCCATTTTCTTCACCTCGTGTATACCGCGCCGCAGAATGAATAGCCCCTGGCGAATTTCAAACCTGCATGAAGATCTAGGGTATGAGACGAACGACCTCAAAAATAACATCGAATGAGGCGATTATTCCTCGTGCTACTGTTACATTTGAAATGGCGAGTATCCGAGTGGACGATGATTCTATTATATTATAGAAATCTTCTTTTCTTTCTCATCGTGTTTCTTGGTCTGATTTGGTGTGTCAGAAATCGGGGATTGATACATGAAAGTTCATATCTCGATAATCGAAAACGAACGAACAAAAATTATTCGAAATGGCATTTTCCTATTCCATAGAATATCGCGTGCGAGAAATCACTATACACTACCACCGAGACTCCGCTGGAGTTTCTGGAATCAATAAAATAATATAGTATTGAAAGATAGATGTACAAAAGTCTCTCTTACTAATTCACACCAAGAAACCCAAGAAAACAATCTCCAGCAAGCTGCAGCATATTCACATGACACGAATGCGTAGCCTCCACAGCATACTGCAGGTATATGGAGATAGATGTAAGCTTACATTTAATGTCTCCACCGCTTACTCTCAATTGAAGAATCTAAGAATCTGTTCAAGAATTCCAATTGAGAAGCATATGTCCCATGACGTCTCTGAATCGAATCGAAGTGTCAATCTAGGTACCCGGCGGTACCATCTAATTTCTGGGATCATATCCATATGCATATATTGGCGAAGTGCATATTGTACAAGTATATCCTCCCAAAATTTACACATCCAACATCATTACCAAAAGAGACCCCATCTCACTATCCGCTCATCCTACCAAACCCAAACCCAGACTCAAGCTTACCCTCAGAAATCCCGACTACCTTTCTCTCCCCTTCATCTTCAATCTCCTTTATATACAACCCATCTATCCATCTCACAAACCAGACTCCAATATCTCTCGCGCCATGCGTAAATTCCTTATCATACTTTCCCCGAATCTCCAATCCCCAATCCTCAGAGAAACCTTAGATTCCTCTGGATTTCATAAGTGATTATGTATACTATTGCTGTTGGTATGGGTATGGATGGATATATACATCCATGTACCTCCCAGTGACGATCTTGCCTCGTTACACGAAGCGTGGTACGTATATTTCTCCCAACGACCAAAAAGATATAGTTGAACACATCACAATCCCACACTCTCACAACTATACAATAGCACAATATACACAATGAGATAAGATATTCATACCATACCATTCCATCCGGTTGAGACACATATATGTGACTATGAATACACACATCACCACTTTTAGCATAAACACTCGCAACAGCACGAGGAATGGATATATTTCTAATGATAAATTCATAGGGTAGATGTAAAGAAAAGTGTTCTCATCATTATCATTTCCTCGCCAGCTATCACTTATATAATCACCAGGGAACGATCACTACCACTACCTGCAACTTGACCTTCATCCATATCATAAAATCACAAGAAACCAAAGGTAACACAGAATTTTGGATTCATTTCTAGCAAGAAAGAGCAAGATGTCACCCGCGGGCATCCAAGAATTCGAGCTACTCGCAGCCATGCACTATTTCATCTACCCCGCAATTTTCATGACCCCAGTTTCCGAATCCGAGCTGCGGGACATACTCGACTGTTCATGGAAAAGACAATGTTCTTATGCGACGTTCTTGTCCAACCATTCTTCCCATTGATCAGCAGTGAAGGAGCTGCTGATTGAGTTCTCTACAACCCCATCGAACTAAAATCAAATCAGTACATTTTATCCAGCATCCTCTCTCTTCCCCTTTCTTCAAACAAAAAACCACCGCCCCCTCTAAAAGCAGCCAAAAGAAAAAAAATACTCACAACAACCGTTGGCGTAACATGAATCCCCACCAATCTATTCATCTTAACCAACACCTTAAGTTGATTCGTAACCCCATTTCCGGAATTCATACTTCCATCTGGACCTGGCTTATTATCAATTTTAAGCAGGTCATAAATTTTCTCCTCGTCGATTCCTGCTTCTCCTCCAATTTTCGCGAGTCGTTTGTATGTTGCATTACGTGTTTCATTAACGACGTTTGTGTCGAAGAAATCATTTTGTTGTTTGAAGAGAGAGGCAGAGAAATGATAGAACTTTTCGGGTGAGAGGGTTAGGACTAAGTGGGATGGATTAGTTATGGGAAGAGGAATTCGGTAGAGAAGGGGAAAAGATAAAGCATACCAGCGACACCGGCTTCGTGGACTAAGGTACTACTTGGATGCCATGGTTGAATTTGTTGACGAAAGATGATTTGAACTTTTGATGCGTATTTTTGTTTGATTAAGGGTATTACGGAAGTGTAAACTGTGTTGAACATTTTGGCCGAGAACTACAGAGAGGAGAAGAGTGAGTTTGTAATTCAGGTTTGAGTATGAGAGGAGACTTAAAGCGAGAGAAGGTTGGAAGTAGAGGATTTTGGGGAGAGAAGGTTGGAGATAGAGATAGAAGATATAGAGAGGACAAGACAGATATTCGATATAAGAATGATCGATGAGTAGAACTCCATACCACAGAGATGAGCTACAGCACCCCTCGATTCGAAACCGCTTTCATCTCCCTAATCTACGACCTGACCAACGCAAGTGATTTACCACTGGGTAAATCGACTTTCCACGAGCCGGAAATCCCACAAAAGGCCCAGAAGCCATCATACCAACAAGCAGATATAGAACGAATGTGTGTTGTAAAGAAGGGATTGAGGCTTTGGGAGGACGAAAAAAAAGCATCGAGTAGGTGGTTGAAAGTATCAACAAGACCCATCTCCGTTCAGTGTAACTCAGCCCAGCCCCAGTTCACTTGGAAGATGATATACAACATCAACCCTCAACCCCAAACCCATTGACTGCCCCTCTCATCTCTTCCCCTCTCCCCCCACCAACAAACAAGCAAACAGACACCCAAAACCAATAAGAAAGATCACTCACCGGACAAACATAATCCAAATACAATTCCAACGTATGCAATGCCTGCGCCGGAGCCTCCGACGCCAAGAATCTCTGACCTGCGAATTTAGGTGGGAGAGCCATGTTTTTTTTTCTTTCTCTTGTGAGTATCTCTTTCTCTTTCTTTCTTTCTCTCTCGATCGACTTTGTTTCCCAATATATGCAGTGCGTAGTACAAACTCTGAACTCTAAACCATATCAACCAAAACGCAGGTAGGAGAGGTAAAAGAAGAGAATAATATAGACAGACAGACAGATAGACAGACAGATAGAAAGATAGGTACCGGTAATTGAAGCACCCAAGCCGAGTCGAGATGACGTGACCTGCGACGTGATGTGGCGTTGACATGGAATGAATGTGGGGTAATTATCCTTCCTTCTTTCTTTCTTTCTTTCTTCCTTCCTTCACTCTTTTTGAGATAAGATAAGATAAGATCGAAGTACGAGGTAAGGTTAAGTAGGCAAGTTTATAAATATCTGTATGCATGTACTCGTTCGTGTATCCTCACTAGTTTACAGGAACTTTAGTTTAGTTTAGATTATATCAGGAGATAGCTTCATATTTGATACATATCAGAATATCTTATCCTTCCTTTCCCAAAATCAAGAGTTGTGTTGAGTGAAGTATATGAAAGGGAAGGAAGGGAAGTCTACCTGGATATGCAGATCTCGATGTGAATCTACATAAGTAGGTATGTGATAGTATGTAATAGATAAAACTTCAGATGTCAATGAATAAACACCTAGATGAGCATTGATCGTTGATATCACTTACTCGAGACTCTTCCCGCAGCTAATCCCTAATGACTCCCATTAAATATCATCCCAGGAGCACGAACTAAATCCTTTGTTGTCTACAGTATCACAGATATCATGAAATACAGAGAGGTATATTATCCCCGTCTAGGCTTCATAGCAGAGATTCCCCTGTGTATGAGCCACCCCATCTTCCCCAAGTAAAACTGGGTATCAACGTCCTCCATTTCATTAGAAAACTAAAAACTAAATGTGTATGTATGTACTTAAAAGAAATCATGTACAGCTACAATTCCCCCGCTCATATATGGTCTCCAATCCATATCGATAGCCAAAAAGGCTGATTATATATAGTCAAGCTAAACGCCTCTTTCCCCTCCCCTCTCTCAATGTAAGATGACAAAATATTGCCCTATCTCGTCCTTTGTAATCGACTCCTATTCCAGGCACGACTCAAGAGAATAGGAATTCCTTTAGCACTGGCGAGCTCGTAAATTCGGGATTGAGTAAAATACAACTATAGATCCTCATTGTTAGCCGGTCGAACTCGTGTATCTCTCAATCTCTTCCCCATACAATCCCATCCTCTCCTCTTCCTTACATATTCTCCTCAAGGTTAGGAATATATAAGAGACACCACTCACTTAAGAAAATATTGTAAACCACTCCTCCTATTTTCCAAAAACTTCGGTCGAAACTTCGATATAACACTTTTCCTTGGTAATTCTGGTATTGTACCCGCTGAATTAGGGAATGTGCGAAGAAGTTTCGTTCGTAGATCTACAAATTCGCTGTAGCGTTTGCGGATTATTATTGGAGTTCCCTGTTTCCATATCTATATTAGCATATACCACAATACTCATTTACGTTATTCTGCAATAAGTTCAGAGTCCAACAGAAATGATATCGAGATAAGAAAGGGAGAGAAAGAGAAAGAAAGAGAAAGCACACATACCTCCAAAGTATCAACCTTCACATTCCAAACCACAAATGCGCCAATGCCCCCTCCTATCCCCAGTCCTTTCCCCGCAATCCCTTCTATCCCACCAATTCCACTCCCATTCACAACGACATAATCTTCGATCACTACACTTCTTGCCCAACAAGCTTCATTTTTCCCCCTTCCATTTATATTTGCATCGTCTTCATCTCCATCTGCAGTGTTATCCTGCAGAGTGATCCCGCTTGGATGAATCGAATCTATTGAGATGCGGGAAATGGAGCGTGTGTGCGATTGTTGCCAGTAAGGAGGGGAGATTGTCGAACTGGGTGAGGTGATAGTTGGAGAGGTTATGGGAGATTCGTTGGCATTTGGGTCTGAGTTTTGTGCGGCTGGAGGAGATGTGCTGGTGACGATTTGATTCGAGGGTTTAGTAGAGGAGGTTGGTGAGGTATTAGAATTAGAATTAGGATTAGGGTTATTTAATGGATTGCCATTGCTAGAATGAGCAGGAGTGATGGACTCCATCCATCAATATCGAAATGGCTGGGCCACTATGTGCGTTCCCGCTTTACTTATGCTTGTGTCACTGTGATAATAGTTCTAGTGTAATAATTTGTATGTAGAACCAAAGATTTAATTAATAATACGAGTGGCCAAAAAATGATGTTGACTTTGAGAATTAGTTCGAAAAATATACTAGAGGTTTCCTGGGCCGACCCGACCAGACCATTATTCTTAGTGAGAGGAGCCGAGAGATGATCACTTTCACGGCTGGATCCTTGTTTCCCCAACCCAACTTTAAAAACAAGGGGCAACGAAGTAGAGAAGAAAGAAAGTTTATTGCCGCTTTGTTCTTTGCGAGGACTTGGTGAGACAGGACAGTCTACATTCTTGATATGTTAATAGTATTAGATAGGTAGATGGAAGGAGGTAATGCCCAGGCCAGGGTATTCGATTTATAATTCTTCAGATACGATATATTCTTATCCATAAATACGATGAATACGAAAGACATGAATAATACAGATATACACATAACTTAATGATAGTAATAATAATGATAAAACAAGAAGAAGAAAATGCAACCGAGACATCTGACCTAACCGTCCGTTACTTTGTTGAATCAAACCGTCGGTCAGTCCACCTTCACCAGGTGGTCCGTCTGGTTTGACAGATATGATACTGCACGGAGTATTGAGATAGAGTTCCAAGTGAGGAGAAGCTTGAGGTATGAAATTAGTGTCAGTGTGGAGCCGCTCTGAGCGATTTGATATCAAAGGTTACTCCGAAGTACCACTACACTAGTAGGTATCCATTCTTGAGACGTTACTGGCAAAGAAAGATGCAGGACAAGGATTTGATGCGTACAACATAATGATCAACTGGATACTCGTACCGTACCGTAGCGGAATTTCGGGATAAAGGATAAAGGATAGAAAGGGTGGCTGGAGGAAGTCCGATGAGAATCATGAGATGGAGTGAATGGAGTAGAACGACTGGTTGAAGAGTGTCTACTAAGGAAGAAGAAAGTAAGTATTTTTTTACGGAGGTGGGGAGAGAACGGATTCAACGGATCATCCGTTTTGTGTCATCATCTTTATATTGAATGAAGATCAAACGAATGCATGAATGCATGAATGAATGAATGAATGAATGAATGAATGAATGAATGAATGAATGTATTATCCATAATATCTACCTAGTAGTATCCCACCTATATTCACATAGATGAAGATCAACAAATACCTGGGCAAGTGGTCATATGATATCTAGACCTAAGTCTAGGTCGAGGTCGAGGTAGAGGTAGAGGTAGAAGTAGCTAAAGTAGGATATGTATGTATGTAGGTATTCCGTAGACAAATATATATGTCAATGTCTACCTACTTGAATCAACAATATAAATAGATGAAGAAAGCGCTCACAATTTGTGGTATGTATCATGAAGAATGGGGTGAAGGAAAGAGGAAGAAGTGATGAGAATCCAACGAGATGTGATCAAGAGAGGCGAATAGTCTCAATATCTACCTAATATCTACCTAATATCTCGTTCATGCACAATTTCGTTCTTTGAGTCTAGTCAATACGAGGAGTACATACAAATGTACATCGACAAGTACACACTCAAATACATACATACATACATACATACATACAACACCTAGCATATCCCTTCTCTATTTCTCTCAATCATCAAATACCAAGTGGTGTGTGTGTTTGTGTGTGTTTGTGTGTGTGAAGTGAAGTGAAGTGAAGTACGATGTAGTATTTTACCTAGTAATAGTTTGTTTAGTTTGTGTCCCAAGTAAAAGTTAGCCATCCATCCATCCATCCATCCATCCCTCCATCACAAAATTCAATTCTTAAGATAGTAACATGGAACCTTGAAACTTTCGGAAAGAAAAGTTGTGCATCTATCTCCACTAGCTGGGGAGGTAGCTATCGGAACTAATTTTCATCAAGTTACCTGCATCATCCATACCGCTGATAAATCTACGCTAACGAAGACATGTCTTGATGCTCAAAAGAATAGTATTTACTACAATTTCCTAAAATCTCTTATGATTTATCCAATTTCATGCATTTAATCGGCTCAAATTTAAGAAACTAAACTAAATCAAGCTTAATCCCGATTACGGGGTATCCCATACTAGCTCAATCTTGGTGCAGATGGAGGCGCTTTTGGATGAGTTGGGGGAAGGAAAGGGCTCACCAGATGCAGATGAACACTCGGCCAATTTTGATATTGAATTGAATTTATTAAACATTGATCCTCTCCTCTTTCTCCTCCGTCTCCATCTTCATCTTCATCTCCATCTTCCATCTACCGTACTCCTTTTAACTTGATTATATCCTCCTCTCGAAATCACATTCGCTTTTTGCTTTCATAGTATTGAATATCAAGAATTCATTCGTTCGATCCTCTTCTCTCAATAACACACATACCATACCGGACAACCCATTTTCTGCAAGGTAAATAAACATTCATTGATTCCTCGTTACATTCCAATCTGGCAAACGAAAATACTCCCGCCACCACTTTTAAACTTGAGCAACATCTCATTTCTTGAAGAAAGATCTTGAAAGATGGAAAACTGACCTTGGATATTCATTGATAGTTTAATCGAGAATATAATTGTCAAACGCGAAAAGCTTCTACCTCAACTTAACTCGCCATCACACAATTCAAAATGCGTTTCTCTACAACTTTCGTTGCTACAGCTCTCGTTAGCTTTGCCACTGCTCAATATACCATCGATCCAGACAGTGTAGCATTGGCGACTCGCAGTAAGTTTTCCTCCACTTTACTGACTCTGTAACCTAGAAATATACTAACTCTCCACTCTTAGAAAGCTGGTGTCAATCTCAAACACAAACTTGTCCATCACTTTGCTTGCAAAACGGTGCCGGTAGCTCCACCACTACTACCAACACTTGTGATCCCGTAAGTATATACATTCCCACCACTATTTCTCTCTTCCCAAAGCTCGAAACTTAATCCATCTAACTCGAAATCAGGATACCCTCGACTATGCATGCATTTGCGGCAATGGTCTCTCTCCAAACGCATCCGAATACTCCTTAACCCTCCCATACTTCATCTGTACCCAATACGCCACCAATTGCGTCATTGCATGTAACGGAAACAACACCTGTCAAGCAGCATGCCGAGATGATAATCCATGTGGAGCCCAAAACCCAACCCGTATCAATACCACCTCTAGTACCACTCAAAGTGCAACTGGTACAGCAGGAGCTTCCAGCACAAACGGCGTTGCATATACAGGATTGGGTGGATCATCTGCAACATCTACCCCTAAGAGTGGTGCTCAGATGACTATGGATTTTGGAAAATCATATGGTTTGGCGGTTGTTTTTACAGGTCTCTTTGCGGGGTTTGCTTTGGTAATGTAAATTGACCGCTTCTTTGATGGATGAAGATGGTGTCGGTGAAGTGGATTAATGGGCCGGTTTGTTTCGTTTGTAAGATATGGCTTCATCTCGTCATCTCATATCGTATGATATTTGATATTGATATCAATGATCCCCATTGCACAACGAAACATTCTCGAACTTGGTACCTCGGAGTTTTTGAAACTTTAGCGATCATTTAAGTGTGCTTTCTGTTTTCGGCTTCCTCTTCTTCCTGTTTTGAGGATTTTGAGCGTCGAGTTGGTTTCTGCTTCTTGCACATACATATTACAATGTCTGACATCCTGGATACAAACATGGATGAGCTTAATGGAGAGAGCTTTAGCTAGATTACTTGCTTAAGTAAATAGCGAAGTTCGGGTTGGATCAATATGGTAATGAAGGGGATTGTTGAAAAGCGTTGAAGGAAGGGTCTAGATCTTTTAGATTTAGATAAACGAGCTATACTTCTGGCTACGAAATAGAAGCAAAACTTTTTAACCATACTTACTGTTCCATGACTTGATTTGATATTGTTGAGATGTACCGGTAATCTTGATGCAATATATTTCGACTTAATTTGAAACTGTGCAGTGTAGGCAGTGTAATGTAGATGGAATAAGTATGTTTTGTTATGTTATCTATCCATGAACGTTATGTACTTTGTACTGTGTAGATGAAATGAGAGAAAGGAAAAAGATATGCATGATATTTGTTATTTGCGATAGAGTACCGATGGTTGAATCTGGAATTGAAAGACGTGATTGGTTAGACATAGGCTCGCAGGTAGACCTACTAGGAAGACCTAGACTAGACGATAAAAAGAAGAAGGGAAACGGCGGTCGATCGGGTCGGTACTTTTAACCCGTGCCCCTATTTCTTGATTTGATGGTAGGTGGGTATAGATGGTTGGATGAGTGGTGAGTGGTGAGTGGTGAGTGGATAGATGGATAGCGGTATAGCGGTAGGTACTCTGTAGATAAATGCATTGACATGTGAAAGAAGGAAAGAAAGAAAATTATTGTTGAGTGATGCTTAGATACCGGTAATAGGGAAGGAGGAAGGGAATTGATGAGTGGGAATTTAGTTGGAGCAGGTAGTTGAGAATTTTATTTTATGGTAGATATTATAGGTGAGTAAGTGGGTAGGTAGCAGGTAGGTAGGTATTATATATATCTATAGGATTCTCACTCAGACTCAGGAGGGAGTACGAAGAAAGGCTTCGTAAGTGTTTTACGTATGTGTGTGTGTGTGTGTGTGTGTGTGTGTATTGTAGGTATGAATTGATCATCTACCCAGTACGTAACTATCACATGAGAGATGAATGCTTTTTCACTATGTGTACTATGTGTACTATGTATGTATGTAGGTGTTATATATAATATGGAGATGAATGGAGTAGGATTACTGTACTGTACTGTCTGTATCTTTACCGCTTGATATCTCAAGTCTTAAGCGATTGATTTGCTAGGAGAAGGACAGAAGGGAAGAAGAAGGAAAAAGAAGAAAGAAAAGAGCTGACGTGGAATTCATTTGTGGACCTGGTCAATTGGTATTACGGAGTAGGTAATTCTTCTTGAAGAGCTTCCAATTAGAGAGTAGAAGCCTTGGAATCAAATCAATCAATCATCTGTTACTTGGTATTGTACTTGAGTGGTGTGAGTGTACTATGATGATTAGCCTCGAGCCCCTGACCCGACAACTTTAAAATTTTGATGTGGTAGGTCTGTTAGATTAGCCTCTTTTGTTTTCCCCCCCCTAGAAAGAATAGTAGCTAGCTAGCTAGCTTCCCAACTTTTTGGCTTGTGAAGATTCGATTGATTTGATTTGATTTAATCTTGTTTCTGGAAGTTTTCTAGTTTTTTCTAGTTTTCTTGATCCATCCCTGTTTATTTTTGGATTGATTTCGTTTTCACTTCGCGGAGTACTTACTTCACTCGAGACATCCATCATTCATACAACAAACGAGAGAATATCGATGATGAGCAATTAACAACAGATTGACGACACACATCTCATCACACAATACACTACACATTACACCATTTACGCATAGCATCGGCCTCCTCCGCAGCTCATTCATTCAGCCTGATATTCAATCCCCATCTCATCTCGTCTCGTCTCATCCCACCACTCTACCCGCTAAACATCCACTTCCATAAATACTCAACTCACCCCAAGGTCGCGAGGGTCGGAAGCGCATTCCACCCACCTCGATTGAAAATTCGCGAAAAGATTGATAAGTTGCTGGCGTTGAACACGGCGTCGGCGATTGGTTATCGAGAGGAAGACGGGGAATTGCCTTTGCCGGTTACGACGCCTAAGACGCCCAAGGAGAGGGGAATGGGGCTGGGTATGGCGCCGAATAAGAGTGAGTAGTTTTTTCTTCTGATTTTGATTTTCTTTTCCTGTTTGATTTGGGTTGGGCCTTGAGTTTGAGATGGAGGGGGGGCTCGGAGGTGGGCGGAGGGGAGAGAAAAGGAGAACACAGTGTGGCGTGGCATGGCATTAAATGGGATTTCCTCGCAGATTGAACTCTCACACCCAAAAATTGACAAGACTGGAGACTCAAGAATACAAGCTAACATACATGCACCAAAATAGAAGAAGCAGCGCATGAATGCGTGTCGGAAGAAGCACTCGTGCATTTGAAATCGTATAAATATTCGAGTGTGGATAAGAGTTTGATTTCGAATTATATCTTGAAGCATTACGTAGGTGACCTTTCTTTTTATTATCATTCTTGGGGCTTGGAGGGGTTTCTAGCACTCCTAGAGCAGATTTGTTGTATGGCGTATATGAATCGCCGAAGAGTTGTATTCGATTGGAGTACTGTGAGGACGGAAGTTTAGGACTTGCCGGGTGGGCCGGGTGGGCCGGAAAGCAGTGAAAGCTATTAAGAATAATGGGAGAATTGCTATCGAAGCTTTCCTTTTCTCTCATACACCATCCGGCAAACGACTATATAGGATAATCTCGAGCGCAGCGAGCAATGGGGGTTTGGGGGCTTGCCCCCATAAAGAAGAAAGAAGAAACAGACTAACAGTTTTCAATATAGTGGAATGGCTTCGTCGAATTGCTACCATTATGGTTGGCACCAAATATGGTTACATTATTGGGATTCTTTTTCATCCTGAGTAATGTTATTTGTTTGGAGATTTTCATGCCGGATTTGGTGGGACCTGTAAGTTCTCTATTTCTACGTCTACTATTTTCATTTTTTTCTACATTGTTTAAACTCTACCTATCCATTCATTCGCAAACCTGCAAAGAAAACCACAAAAGCTAATTAGACTTATAGGGTCCATCATGGTTATATTACAGTTTCGCATTCGGATTATGGATGTATTCAACAATGGATAATGTAGATGGAAAACAAGCTCGAAGAACAGGAACATCTAGCGGTCTTGGTGAACTATTCGACCACGGAATTGATTCTTTGAATTGTACACTTGCATCTCTATGCGAAACAGCTGCTATGGGTCTAGGTACATCCAGAGCTGGAATCTTTACCGCATTGATTCCTTGTCTACCTATGTTCTTTTCAACCTGGGAAACATACCATACCCATACATTATACTTGGGAATTTTCAATGGACCAACTGAGGGATTAATCTTGGCTTGCACGATTATGATCTTGAGTGGTTATTATGGACCAGAGATTTGGACACATCGAATTACGGATTTAGTCGGTCATCATTATTTCCTCGGATATCATGAATTTTTCGGTTCATACTCCGTTAGAGATTTATGGGTTCCAATTCTCGTTGTCTCATTATTCGGTATTCATGTTCCTTTCTGCGTTATAAACGTAATCAAAGCCAGAAGAAGAGATAACTTACCTGTCTTACCGGTTTTCCTCGAATGGACTCCTATGGCTGTGTTTACTTTCAGTATTGGAGCTTGGCTTTTCTCTCCATATTCAACACTCATGGAGGAAAATCGTTTGGTACTTTTCTGTCTTACAATGAGTTTTGTCTTTGGAAGAATGACGACAAAGATCATTCTAGCACATCTCACAAGACAACCATTTCCTTACTGGACAGTCATGCTTACACCACTTGTTGGTGGTGCTATTCTTGGGAATCTGCCTCGACTTGGTTTACCAGCTGTCAGCGTAGGAGTGGAATTATGGTATCTAAGAGCGTACTTTATTTTTGCTTTAGTGGTTTACTTTAGATGGGCTTGGTTGGTTGTTACGAGTATCTGTGAATACTTGGGAATCAATTGTTTGACAATTCCGGAACAGAAGTTGGAGGAGATTTATAGAAATCAAGAAATGGAGAAGAGGTTGGAGAAGAGAGGATTAGAGGTTAATGGAAAGAGAACCCCGAGTGGAAGTGGAGCGAAGAGTCCAATTGGAGTACCAAATGGAAAGAGAGTTGATTAGAGGCGTTGAGATGTTGAGATGTATGGAGTACATTCTTGAAGTATGTGGGCTTGTGGGGGTTGGAGAAGCCATTGGAATGATAGAAATGGGGGTAGATCGTATGTATTTCATGAGGATAGCTAGAGACACGTAGAGATTTGTTTCACTCGTGGATATGGTCGGTACGGGTAGATAATGGATGGATGGATGGATGGGTGATGATGAGTAACGAATAGGTCTCTCGGACTTGACTTGAGGTCAAACAAAAAAACGAATGAGTTCATGTATGGATGGGATGCATATAGATATTTTAATACCGAAAATTCTGAAGGGAGAGGGAAGAGAGTACGGTAGATGGAGGAAGAGATGTTATGTTGTTAAGCATTGCGTGGCGTTGCGAACCCTCTGAGGGTGAAGCGACTAAGTAACTTGATTGAAATCCTAGTTGCATATTGATGGATTTTCATTTGATTGGATTGGATTGGATTGGATTCGAAGAGGATGAGTGATTGAATGAATGCGAGGATGGCTGAAAGAGAGGGATTAGTAATTCCGTACTTACTCCGTATAATCTTGTTAATAATACTTCTTTGTTGCAAGTTTTGATTTGGTTTGGTTACAGATGGATGTGTTGTGTGTTGTGTGTTGTGTGTTGTGTGTTGTGTGTTGTTTTTCTTATTGTGATTTTAGGATTGATTTGTTGATTGATGGATTACTGGAGGATAAACTGGAGGATGAACAGGAGGTGAAGAATAGATTTTGGGTCTGTAACCTGGGAGGAGTATGAATGTTGGGTTTGGAAGAAGGTGGAAAGTGGATAATGTGTTGATGGTGATGGTGATGGTGATGGACATAAGTAATTATAATTGATTCTTTTATATCCTTTCACTTTCTTGATGTTATATCACATAGGAGGATTTTAGAATTACGTGGAAGTTGATAATATAATCATGATTTATTATTGGAGCTTCTGGGCGCGAGGAAGTTTTCGGTTTTTGGTTTCTCGTCTTGGAGTTTAGATGTGTATGGGTATCTACATCTTTCATCTTAGGGGAATTGGGTTTGTTTGTCTGTTTGTCTGTTTGTTTGTGTGTCTTTAGATAGACAGGTCTTTTTGTACTGTAGTCTGTAGAAAATAAAATATGTGGTTGCTACTTTGAGATATCTACCTACCTACCTACCTACCTACCTAGGTATAATTACCTTTCAATTTTCGTAGGGATGGATGGCATTTTCTTCTGGCTAAAAGTTGGGAATCGTATTGTTTGCTTGATGTATTGGTATCGGTATCAGGACTTCTGGGCTTCTGGGCTTCCTCTCTCTTTCTTCGTCTCTATCTCTATCTCTATCAAAGATGTTTCTGGTCTAGTCCAATAACTCATCTGTATTCATAGCGCATCGCTTGCGAGAAATTCCCTGCGCAGTTTGTTGTTTTGATGGATGGATCGATCGATCACGTTCAACAGAATCACGAAGGTGCGAGCTCGACCTCTTTCTCTACCATGGAATTCGGGGACAGGTTCTACCGATCATAAGATGGCTGTGGGGTTATATAAGATTTTTAGGGCCTCTGTTTGTGCGATATATGGTATGGGTGCGCGCTATCGAATTCGAGATTTAGCTTGTGTTTTGAGGGTGGCTTTGCATGGAGGACTTCCCACTTTGCTGTGTGGTAGATGGTGTTGTTGGGATTGGAGCGAGGTGGAGAATGTGTACTTGTTTGTGCTATGTGCTATGTGTTAGTGGGCTTTGGTTGGATCTGATGCATTTCTCTCGTAGTCTAGTAACAGCGACTGCAGGCTCCGACGTCTCTGTCTGAATGACTTTTGTCTTGAGAATGTTAGTGTTCAAATACTGCGGAAACACTCCGGACTCTATGCAGATTTAGTATACGTCTAGTGCTTTTCGTCGATCGATCGATGCTTACTCAACAATGAAATGAGGTTTGTGAAGAGAGGTTCCTTCCGCATCCTCGTCGTTGACATATCGTAAAGCGAATTTAAGATGTACGATTACCACATCGTAGATTTCTAGGATATCCTGTGAAAATAACTTCATAGCATGGTGGGTACTCAAGTCTACTTTTCCTGAGAGCCATTCTTTAGGAGAGTTTTGAGCGGCTGGAATATCAAATCCGTGGAGATTTGCGGAGGATGGGATCTTGGTTGAGCTTAAGGAGGTGTATTATGGCTAAGAGATCGGTTCAAGTTCAAGGAAGAAGTGAATGTATTTGTGATTATATTGATACGGTTCCAGTGCCAATATCTATAATTCGCACCCCTTCTTTGTGAAATCGATCTTTGGACAAATAAGATGAATAAGATATTCACAAGCTTCTTTCGCCAACCAATGATTGTAATTGAGACTAGACTTTGGATGAGCAGAGGGTATGATGACATTCTATAACGAGCAACGTTGCCGGATAGAGGAGATGAAATCTTGGTTGGAAACAGAGGGCACGTTTTTAACTTTGTTATCTTTTGGGAGGAGTGAAGCCTAATAATCTAGATTTCTTGACTATATAAGGAAGAAGACGATTAGAAAAGTAGCATATTAATATATGTAGCTCAAGAAGGTACTACACTAAAAAGGGGATGAGGCGGAGAGAGTAAAGACTGTTGATATCTGGAAAGTAATTCCAGGCGAAAGGACTAAGGCTTTGGACTTATTATGGGAAGATGAGTTCGTGTGAATAATCAAGTATAATGGCATTAAAGAACGATTGATTATAGATGAATTGATGATTTCATGGTGCAAATAAAAGATTCAATGACAGCATCGTGTATTATGATAGAAGAGACAACAAAACTTGTACAATCGTCAACTCCGCGGTACATAGTATCGATCAAAACATTGAATCCTAGTCATAATAGACAAAAGACTTTCATTCCCTCATGACATCCCCTCTTATTTTCTATCTCCCAAGATAGTTTCATAGGCAATGAACCGTTTGAAAACATAAAGTGTCAGTATTTATCCATATAGAAACTCAGGCAGAAGCTGGGTACAGGCAACTGTTGCCCTATATTCTCTTAGTATGCATAAGCTTATCAATTCTATATACAACACCATTCTTCGAGAGTGTATAGAGCCCAGTATAAAATTGGCTTGGAACAAAATAAAAGCGTTCAGAAATCTCAAATTGCCACGAAATAGGTGTAGTTCTGCGGCGATCCGTCGACATAAGGCTTTTGTGACATCTCAATGCGAAAAGGAATAATGGCACAAACTCAGAGCTGAACGATGTATCCTTTGGCTAGAAACCGAAACAGTATCATCTTTAATGGGTCTTGGTTGTTGATGCGTATATTGATTAAGTAGCATAGTGATAATGTCCTTCCGACAACAAAAATCAGGCTCGAACCGTGACCATACGGTTACAAGAGATCTACCCTCTGGTACACTCACTGACTCTCGAGTACAAAACCCTCTCCTTGCTCGTCGCAAATTTCAGAATCCAAGATTGGTATGATGGTATCTATCTCTTTTCAGTTTGTTCTTTTATACTCAGACCCAAAAAAAGATTGTAATACCAACCCCCCACCCTCTCCTCTCCTCCTTTCCTGCGCAATTATTACTGTAATACGCCATGACTTACTGAGTCACAAGCCTTTCCAACTTCTGGCTCTGAGTACATTATTATTTATAGTATATATTTACTACTTCATCTCTAAAGAAACAAAGCATAAGGAAATCAGACAGAGTGTCTCAGGCGTCTAAGGGATTCAAGGATGGTAGAGTTTTCAGAACAGGAATATCTGTTCTATATACATGACGTGACGGAGGAGGATGAAAACAAACGAAAAGATGGAGAAGTTATTGATGAGTTGAATGCTTGAGAAATGAATGAGAAAAAGAAGATTAAAACTTGTGACGGTGGCAAGGAGTATGACGGCAACAATAAATATGATAAATATCAAGAAAACAAGCTGGACAATAATCTTCCGGCTCTCCTCCCATATCCGTTAAAGCTTCTTAAGTTCAACATATCAAATACCATAAGTAGGTAGATATGACCAAATCTATCCACCACCTGACAGAAGCTTGTCAAGAACGATTCCATATCTAAAGATTCAACAATCTAAAGGAAGAAGTTTATATATCTCGATCCCAAAAGACTCTCATGACCACGTAGTACAAAATGGTATGAGACTTCCCCGTTGTATAAACATCTCTCTTTACAAAATGTAGGATAGAAACAATCTTTACTCGCCACTTCAAAAAAAGAATGATGTGGCACTTCTTGCCAATCGAAGTTTTGCTTCGTTGATGAGATGAAGATAATGTTAAGTTCGGACCGAAAGGGTAAAATTAGTTATGCTCTTCTTAGGGAATATAGAATTGAAAGACGGTAAGAACGGTAATAATAAAGAATGCAGCAATCAATACAGAATTAGGAGTGATGGATAGTCGAGAAACTGACAACAAATCTTCCCAAACAACAATATTAACCCTCATCCACCCCGCTCTCTCCAACTCCTATAGAGATTCGTCCTTATACAAATGATCCACTCATACCCTTCCAACCCCCTTTAAACTAAACCCAAATCACACTCTCAATCTCAATCTCAATTCCATGCGGCAGCGCTGAAAATTGACTACACCCCCAGTCCCGAGAAAAAAGAAAAAAGAAAAGGGAAAAGAGAAAGCAACGGCGTTGTTTTATACTCATCTCCATAAACATTCCATATAATATCCACCAGTCATAAAACAAGAGAAAGGTATACTAAAATAAGAGAATGCAATACACAGATTCGACAATTCCGAAACTGAAAGATGATCAGATAGAGCATCAATCCCTCCATCTCACCCCGCCCAGCTAATTCCACAAACTCACAGTAGAAAGTTTATCACATACATACCTCGCAATGCAGCAATCCTCCTGCTTCCACCTGGTCCCCCCAGTACCTCTCAAGTCCCTCCCAAGTTCCTCAATTCCACTACATATAAAACACCCACTCCCTCCTCATCCACTACCTTCCTCGCCATAAGAAAGAGCAAGAAAGACAATCCAACAGATGGTGTATGGCCGATATTTATCCTCAATATATCCTCTCTCTCTCCCAACATTTTCTCCCCTTTCCAACCGGAACACGGTATATTTTCTTATGGTGACATGAAACAAAAATCAACAACAGCGAAAAGAAGAAAGAAGAAACGGAGTAAGAAAAGTGACAGTGACAGTGAGAATAACAGCGACAGTGACAATAACAATAACAGAACAGTGACAAGGAATCACCATTCATAAGTAATCGTTATCACAGCAACAACAACAACAACAGCAACAACAACAACAACAACAGCAACAACAATAACAACACTATAAACTCCAAGCACCACGATCACCACCATTACCACCACCATTTCCATTTCCATTTCCATTTCCAAGCCAACTCAAGGACTCCCAAGCCCATCCACTCAGAACCCCAACCCCAACCCCAATCCTCAGAACCCCAATCCTCGAACTCCCCGATCCCATCACCCAAGGAATTACCCACTCCATCTTCCCATCTCAATTTCCATAAATCTCCCGCACTACTCGCCACATACAACCCAATGTCAAATCATCAAATACCCACTGACAGTTCTTAAAGAGTAGTGTCTACACTAGCACTAGCACTAGCACTAGCAGCCTTACTCAACTGGAGAGCCAGCGATCTCCATTTTCGCCTCTTTTCAATGAATTGGCATTACACTCCACTCCCTTCACTAAAACGAGACAAAAGTAATCAGAATCGGCAACGACGGGCTGCATTGGCTGCATTGCACAAAAACACAAAGGCCTATAAAATCATCGATCGTATTGCTCATCCATCCTATCTCCATCGTATCATATTGCATCCTCTGACCCAACAACCACCCAAGAAACTTTTTTACCCTACTACTCATATGTACTGTACAAAGGTTTTCTCTTCAGTCTATTATTTTTCGACACCATTAAAAATTGATCCTCCCCTCCATCCTCCGAAACTTATTCTAACCAAAATTTCTCCTCTGAGGAAGCTCGCTTATAAGAGTCTTCACTCGGGTCTTGTACTGAAAAAATAGATGAAATATCCATTTCCTTCCTACCTTTTCTTATCTCTCCCCGGCAAAAATAAGTCAATTGACCTGCCCCAAACGCCATATCGCAATTCTCGCACCAATCATTAAGGCTCAAGTCAATCGACTGTGTATGTATGTACGTTTCACTCCCAATTCGTCCCGAAATGCCGTTTGCAATGCCAGAGAAGAAACAAGTCAAGTTAAAAGGTACATGAAAAGCGAGTATCTTATTCGTTGGGAAGAGAGATACATAACAAAGGAAATATTAAAAGAAATCTAATGAGAGTGACCATCATGGTCTGAATGGTCATGTTGAGGCTCTACTGCCTGTGTCGAACAACATCCCTTTCCCTTGCAGTTATCGATACATTCGAGTAAACATGAATCATCATCCTCCATCCCACATTTGGTTTGAACTTGACCATCTAATCCGACTGAACCATTGAAGATATGGTCATGATCTTTATCAAGACAAAATTCGGGTTGAAGGGTTGCGCTATGGATACCGTGGCCGTGTAAGCATTCTCGAATCTCCTTTGCCAACTGCATGTATTTTTCCCCGCCATCTTCCCCTATTGGGAAGGCAACTTGTATATGCATGGATGCAACAAGTTGGGAGTCGCTAAGTTGCCAAATGTGGACATGATGACAGCCCTTCACAGCCTCGAAATTTTCGATATCTTCTTTGATAAGTGCGACGTCAATCGAATCTGGTGTAGCTTGTAGTAAAATTTGAGCGGTAGCCTTGGTCAATGGAATGCAAGACCGGAGAATAATGATGGTGATGAAGAGTGATACAGCAGGATCAGCATATAAACGACCAGGCCAGTTAGTCAGCCAGATAATCAAAGCAGTGGCTATAACTCCAACATTTCCAAGAGCATCACCAATAACGTGAAGGATCATAGCATTCATTCCCATGTCGTCATGATTGTGACCATGACCACCAGACTTCTTCTTGGATTTGTTGTGATTATGCGCCGCATGCTTCGATTGACGACTCGAACGATGTTCATGATGATGGCCTTCGTTGTCGTGATCATGGCTATGAGTATGAGCATCTGTGTGATGGTCGTGATTGTGCGAAAGAAGAGGACTATTTTCGGTTGGTGCTGGTCCAGATCTGGCATGGGTGTCGTCATCTGGTTCACTAGAATCCTCGCTTTCAATTCCATCCAATTGTGTCTTGCTTGCAGCGATGATGTCTTGACGGAAACTTGCCGGGTGAATGCTTAGATTGTCCAAACTAGAGAATTGAGACTTGCTCGTTCGTCTTCGATGAGAGTGTTGTTTGGAACTTCTGCTGGGCGATCTAGTCATGATACTGCTACTATCGCGAGCTGTAGAAGCATCCTCATCGGGTTTGGTAAATTGTACTTGTCGTTTGGCGGTAGCTTTTGCTATAACAGCTTCGGGGAAAACCTCGCCTGCATTTCCACTTTCTTCGTTGACCTCATCTCTATATGTTTCGTAGTTGCTTTCGTGGGCATGACTATGACTATGCGCATGTCCTTCTTCCGCATCGGCGATTTCGTCATGAGAATGTCCATCCCCTGGGCCATGAGAATGACCATGTCCACCTAATACGAAGAATCCAGCCAGATTCGATGCTAACCCCAACGATCCAACAACAAGTATAAGTTTTGGCTCACTAATCTCAGGTGGATCGAAGAAACGTCCGACAGCTTCGAGAACAATGGATACGCAAAGCGCAATAAGGAAGACGGCGTTGAAAAAGGCGCCAAGGATTTCTGCTCTTAAAAACTAAATACGTTGTTAGTTTCCAGCCTTGGTAATGTAGCTTTCCGTTCGGTAAAGGTTGGCATATATTGTGCGACGACTTACTCCAAAAGAATATTTATCCGTGGTATTTCTTCGCGCAGCTTTAACAGCCCAAAGTCCAACCGCGAGAGAGATAATATCGTTCAACTGTGTAAATGTTAGTATCAATACACTTCCTACCTTTTTCTCAGCTACTCACCATGTGAAAGGCATCTGCCATTAATGCCAATGATCCAACCCATAAACCAACACCCAATTCTACGATGAAAAATACCGCATCGATCAATAGCATGACCAGAATGCGTGTTGACTTTGACCACGCCATCTTTGAAGGATTTAAAGAGTGTGAACTCTTTCTCTCTGCCTGTCGCTTTACCAGTATGTTGTTGGAAAAAGAAAAGACGGGAGAAAAGAGTGGGCGAATTTATTGAAGTATTTGTAATCGTACAGCGTGAAGTGTAGGAATGAAATGTGGCGTGGTACCCGATAATTTCGAGATGACGCCCCTCTCTTCAATATCTTGTGGTTATGATTGTTCTTGTGTCTCGCGATTTTTTGGAGATTTCTTGCTTGCTTGCTTGCTTGCGTGCGATTTCGGATCCTTACCAAGCCGTTATCAAATAAATATGATTTTGTTCAAGTATGGTACAATGTAAAAGTAAGGGATTATTACGCAATTTATCTAATGCGTGTCTAATGCGTATCTAATGCGTATCTAATGCGTGTTCCGCGCCCAATAGTGCGGTTATTGCTGATCAATGAATACCGGTATTCCAGCCGTAATGAATTTTGTTATAAAAGAAAAGGGGGAAATACGGTATGAATAATAAATTGGGATTGAGAATCGATATGGTATGGTATGGTATGAATGAGAAGAGAAGAGAAAAGAAAAGAAAAGAAAAGAAAAGAAAAGAAAAGAAAAGAAAAGAAAGGAAAGATATGAAAAGAGTAAGTAAATCAATAAAAGTAACTACCTGAAGTCTAGAGAGATCAATATGGAACAGAAGAAAATTTGTCAGAGAAGTCAGAAATTTCAGAAAAGTCAGAAAAGTCAGAAGTAGAAAAAGTATAATTAATGATGTAAAACTTGAGTGAAGGCTCTTGGGTGAAGGCTCTTGATTGAAGCCTCACTGCCTTAGTACTTTTGAGTATATACTAGGTACATACCTCGAGCATACCTAGGTAGGGGAGGTAGGGGCGCACACAGATCGCCGCCAAGATAAGAGACAATAGAGAAGATCATTGGATGTCAACAAATGTCAATAACAACAACCTTTCGGTGCAAAATGCATGTGATAATATATCACGTGTTTCTTCGATGCCTTCCTAGTCTTTGATGTTTGTTGTTATCGTGGTAGTGGTGGTGGTGTTGGTGGTCGTGATGGTAGTGGCTGTTACAAACCCATCGCATTTGTTTCCATAGCATAGTTGTAGCTGGGGATACATCCAATCAGATCATTACTTGATTGTTCTAGCAAAACAATTGGAGTGAGCAGAATTGATGTCAGCCATGGCTCAGGTGAAAACGCAAGACAACAATAACAAAATATTACTCAAAGCATCCACAATCTATCAATAGCAATCCAAAATTCATGTACTTACTTGGTGGCAAAGTAGGTTTAACGAATTTATGAGTCAAAGTGCCGTGAGAGCTATCAGGTTTCTATTCTATGTTATGGTTCGCTACTTCTCCTTTGTATAAACATCGTTAGAAAAGGAACGCCGTGCCGAAAACACTGCTCATCCGGATGCAGGCATTCTCATCACAACCTCCGGGCATATTATAAATGTTCCACAGCCTGTGCTATTTTGCTACATATGCAGATTGAAATTATCCATCAATAATTTCCCATGAACAGTTCCCATGTGCAATAGCATCAACTTTATGCTCATCTAACTCCCGTTGTTCGGCAGTTAGTGCCTAAGAGCAAAATCAGCCATACTCCTCTCCTTCCAATATATTTCAAGCACGTGCAACAGCGGGATGTTCTTGGCTGTTAATATATACCTCCCCGATTCCCCCAATAAACCGAAGTCAGATGGGCAGACTTATAATGATTTGCTCCGAGGAAATAATAGTCCGGAGAGTCCGAAGTAGAGGTCATTTGTCCATCACATTTCGAGAGTTCAAAGGTCAGCTAATGAACATCGCCACTTAATCAGACTTCAAATGTTCTTTTATGATGTCCACAGCAATCAAGAGCACAAGGAACGCTAGGAAAATCTAAGTATAGTCAGTAACGCTCACTCAATGACAACACTGTTGAAGTTTACTCACAAAGAAGAATCCAACTCCGATGATGATGACTTCAAATCCTCCTGAAAGAGCTTTACCTCTCACAATAGCATTTTGATGTCTCCAACTTCTGATACTTCCTACCAATAAAGTTGTTATTGCAGCACCTTGACATATACAAGCCAGAGGTTTCCCAAGTACGAAGAACCCTATCAATGGATTTGGTGTGGGGGAATGCTGTAATCGGCTGGATATATATCAATAAAATGATCGCGGTATGATTAAGCTGCATAGAAAACATACAATAGTTGCGCAATTGATACGCCTAACATTGACAAGGCTAGTGAGGTTCTGAGATATGCTAAAAAAGTGCGTTCGAGAGCTGATAGAGTTAGCCAATAAGTTTGCCTACGAAACGCTAAACGGGAAACATGTAGAGCAAACGATTATTTCTATACGGAAGCAAGAACTATTGGTAGAGACAGTACAGAATGCCAAGGCTCAATAAAAGAATTCTGACAGAGAACTTGATGCAGAGAGGACTGGAAGAAGATGGATGAAAATAAACTCCCAGCTAATAGAATCATTTCGGCCCTGAACGCCGGATTCTATAATAGGTAATATACCTTGTCATTGATAGATCGTGTGAACCATATTGAGAAAACGGATAAAAGGATACATACCGAGATGATCTCTACATGCAACATGGTCAACGGTCACACTGATTTGGTGTCTCCAAAACTTCGAGACATTAAAGGCAAATTGACCAAAAAATCCATTGGGTGCTGTACTACCAGAACCCAATGCATGAGTAGACGAGGCGTGAGTATAATTCTGCCTGATGTGTTCCAATTCTGAGAGTTCAGTAGATTCCCATTGATCTCTTTCTCGTGAGGATAATTCGAGTGGGAGTGGGTCTTCGGGTTCTCCAATAGATTGATGATGGTTTGATGTTTCAGCCATTATACTCGGAAGGCGTAAATGCAAGATGATATGCAGATATTAGAACAATTTATGGTAGTTAAGTTTCACGAACTGTAGAGATCTTGCATAGGTAAAAAATAGACAGATTTGAAGAGGAAAGTTCAGATATGAAAATAGGATTATAGGTAGTTGATATTATACCTGAGTATTACTGTTAGTTGTGACTGAGTAAGTAATCTTGAAGCTGAGAAATAAAGCAAACTTTTTTCACTCCTGTCTTTCCGATGAGAGTACAAGTATCACTTGAGATGAAGTTTGAGGTGTAAAAGAGTATGTAAGAGTACGCTTTAAGATAACAATTGATAATGCCATCATGGTGTGAGAGACATGATTCTGATTATCTGAAGCGGGCGGATTTCTGAGTAGTCCGAATAGGTAATGATAATGGATCTCCACTGCGGCGCTAATTGATAGGAATGATCACATGACTTGATTTCCAATGCTTCTAGAACTTATCCATAAATGGTTAGTCCAAAGCGTTTGCCCGAGTATTCTCTTTACATTGTTGTTAATTCAACTTCCCACTCTCTCACAACCTCGACATCGGCATGTAAAATTCAGACAACAAACCCACCATAATATTGAGATCTACACAGAACTTATCCGTCGTGAGTATCAATACAATTCCGAGTGGTCAATATAGGTTTCGGATCGTATCTATACATCCCCAAACCTACGATCGTGCTTATGGTACAAACGAAAGCTCATTGGAGGCGAATCCGGCCCGCATGTCCGCTTTACAGATGCAGACGCATCTCAACAGAGTATTCATCACCATGGGCTTTTAATGCAGTGTTCTGGGAGCTTTTCGAAGAAAGACGTGACAATACCACCTAAGTGAATACACTGCTTTACCTAGGCGAGATCTCTGCAAATTGCCTCCTGATATTCATTTCAAGCTGAAATTTTGGCGAGGCTGGGTAGTATTTGCTCGAGTTGATAGAACTTCTTTACTGTTTTCTTTCTCCACTGTGATTTCCTACATTCTGCCAGTATGGCAAGGTGATTTCCGTTAGTGTCTCTCACGAAAACCATTGGAACAGCTTGTCTTACCTTCCTAAACTGTAAGAAAATCGCTGAGCCGGTCCGTTCATACCGTTGTTGCTATTGGATTGACGATTATTTCTTGCCCAAGACTGAGCAAAATTATCATTGATCTGATAGAAGCTTATTCTCACAAGGACCAGTCGCACCAACAATACCTTGCAAGGTATGCAGGGTTGTAAGAATAGCACCAGCCTGTAGCAACCATCGTACCGAATCCATATTAAATACTATTTCAGCCATTTTCATGCATGGGACAAGTGTATCCATGTTTTATTCGTAACATTTTATAACGACTTATCTGGTTCCCTGTGCGGCGCATGGGAAACTCATCCGCAGGGCACCGGCTATGAGGAATATTAATTGAAACCAGCTGATCGGGTGTCGGTCTCTGGAAAGATTGATACCGAGTTGAAATGCAACGTAGGTTGCTTCTCGCGTACTATTCTAGCGTTGAGCTCTATAAGACATCTCTTGGTTCCATTCCATCTAGTCATTCTAACTCTTCTTTGATATCCGGAGAATTCATTGTTCATTAGACACGCGGCGCAACTCCTCTGCCTCGCCGCACGCTAGCATCAATCAATTCTTCATCCATTCGTTGAAATCCCGAGAGCACTTTACTATACAATTTTCCATTTTCATAAATCCCCTTCAATCGTTTAACTGAAACGCCAAAATGGCAGAATCACCAGACAGTCAGATCTCGGATCCTATATTTGACAGGTTCGAAGAAGGGTCGGATATATTCTCGAGTAGAGACACAATTGCAACACCAGATTCTGAATTATCCCCTCCCGAAAGTCCTTTGGAAAAGCACGCTATACTTGATCCTCGAACAAAATCTCGTCAGTTGGCTGCGTCCTTGTCGCTCGAAGAGCAGGTAAAGTTCCTTTGTTTTGTTGACTGCACCCTATTGATGAAGTTCTCAGGTCTCTCTACTAGTGGCTTCAGATTTCTGGAGATCAAAATCAATTCCTTCCAAAGGCATACCAGCATTCAAGACATCCGATGGCCCAAATGGTAAATATTCACGTTCTTCTATCCATTCATAATCCCTCACATTCGTCCGTACGATACAAAGTTCCTCCATGCTTTCATCTCACATTAGTATTAACACCAACTATAGGTGCTCGTGGAGCCATTTTCAAGGCTGGAACAAAGGTTTGCTCGAATTACCTCCACTAAGAGGAACTTTCTAACATATTCAGGCCGCATTGTTTCCATGCGGTATATCACTAGCAGCAACATGGAACACCGATCTTATTCATGAAGTCGGACAACACCTCGCAGATGAAACGAAAGCTCGATCTGCTCAGGTTTTATTGGCACCGACAGTCTGTTTACATCGCGGTCCATTAGGTGGAAGAAATTTCGAATCTTTCTCGGAAGATCCTTACCTGACGGGAAAACTCGCTATCGCTTATATCAAGGGGTTGCAGGAGAAGGGTGTTGCTGCAACAATAAAACGTAAAACCATTTCTCTCTAAGGCTTCGTCACGTGCATTTGGCTAATTGTGTACACAGATTTCGTTGCTAATGAACAAGAGACATTCAGATTAACCATTGATTCTGTTGTACAAGAAAGGCCTCTGCGAGAATTATATTTACGACCTTTCGAGATGGCTATTCGGGAAGCTAATCCTTGGGCTGTCATGTCTTCCTATAATCTGATCAATGGCGTTCATGCAGATTGTAATTTCCACACGCTGAAGGAAATCTTAAGGGAAGAGTGGAGCTATGATGGGTAATTTTGTCTCCAACCTTTTATGGCATACAAGTGTACTCACAAAATCTAGTTTGGTAATGTCCGATTGGGGTGGAACGAACTCAATTGCGGAATCCATCGAAGCAGGTTGCGACATAGAAATGCCAGTCTCAACAAAATGGCGTGGCGAAAAGGCGATCGAAGCAATCAAAAATGGTGAACTAAGCCGAGAAGCCGTCGAGAAAGCCGCTGCAAACGTACTATATCTCGTTGAGAGGACAAAAGGATCAGATATGACACCCGAAGCCCCCGAAGCTGAGGACAATAGAGAAGAAACTAGAGATTTGATCCGTCAGGCTGGGGTAGAAGGATTAACCCTACTGAAAAACGAGAATAATATCCTACCAATCAAATCCTCTCAAACAAAAGTTGCAGTCATAGGACCAAATGCCAATCGCGCGATTGCAGGTGGTGGAGGTAGTGCTAGCTTGAATCCTTACTACAACACCATCCCCCTTGATAGCATCAAAGCAATCCCTGGAATAGATGTTACTTACGCCTTAGGTTGTCACACTTACAAATGGCTTCCTCTAGCAGCAGACTACTGCACCACTTCCACTGGCGCCCAAGGCGTAACCCTTGAGTTTCACATTGGCGATAGATTCGAAGGAACTCCTCGAATAATCCAACACCGCACCAACACAGATCTCTTCCTTTGGGATTCGGTTCCCGAAGAGGTAAATCCCATCTGGTCCGTCCGCGCAAAAACCATCCTGACACCTACCACCACCGGCTTACATACCCTCTCCTTCTCAAGTGTCGGTCCTGGAAGACTTCTTGTAAATGGAGATGTCAAAGTCGATTTGTGGAATTGGACGGATCTGGGTGAAGCTATGTTCTCAGGTTCAAAAGATATTCTCTTTGATATTTTTCTCGAAGCCAATGTTCCAGTACAATTGGTCGCTGAAACAACAAATGAAATTCGACCATTGTCCAAACAAGCACAAGTCAATCAAACCCATGCAACTGGCGGCTGCCGTATTGGCTACAAAGAAGCCGATGCTGAGAATTATCTGCAAAGAGCTATTGATGCGGCAAAGTCCTCTGATGTAGCGATTGTAATCGTAGGATTGGATGCGGAGTGGGAAAGCGAGGGTTATGATCGTCAAACTATGGATTTACCGAGTGATGGAAGTCAGGATCGATTAATTGATGCAGTTGTAGAGGCGAACCCAAATACAATTGTGGTCAATCAATCCGGAAGCCCTGTGACGATGCCTTGGGCGAAGAAGGTTCCAGCCATTTTACAAGCGTGGTATCAGGGGCAAGAAGCTGGTAATGCATTGGCTGATGTCCTTTTCGGATTCGAAAATCCTAGTGGAAAACTACCTGTAAGTTTTATATCCGTTCGATACGTTGCATCTTTCTTTTTAGTGTCCGTCCCTTCCCGCATACCCAAAACTTCATCTGATCATTCCCCTATATAGACAACCTTCCCAGTCCGCCTCTCAGATAACCCAACCTACCACACCTGGCCCGGCGAAAACCTTCGTTCTCTCTATGGCGAAGGTCTCTACATCGGTTATCGACATTATGACCATCTATCTCTTCCCCCTCTTTTCCCTTTCGGTCACGGTCTCTCTTACACTACATTTTCTTACTCAGCTCCTACGCTCTCCTCCCAAACACTCTCTTCCTCAAATCAAGATAAAATCACCCTAAGTCTCAATATCAAAAACACGGGATCTAGAAAAGGAAAGGAAATAGTACAACTTTATATCCACGATGTGAAGAGCAGCCTAGTTCGACCGGAAAAGGAACTGAAAGGGTTCGCGAAGGTAGAGCTTGAAGCTGGAGAAGAAAAAAGCGTGGATATTGTGATTGATAAATACGCAGTAGGATACTGGGATGAATCGCTGAGAAATGGGAAAGGGCTGTGGATTGCTGAGGAGGGCGAGTTTGAGGCTTGGGTTGGCGCTAGTGCGGAAAATATCAGGCATGTGGAATTTCTTTTTTGCTATTGTTTCTGTTTGGAGTGTTTTAGAATGCGTGTGCTAATGATTTTCTATTTATGTGTAGACAAAAAATCTCCTTCGAAGTCAAGGAATCTTTTACTTGGATTTTCTGAGCTGGCCGGAAGAATCAGAATCGACAAGGGTTTAGTGACGGCAGCGAAGAGAAAAGACTGGGAAAAGGTAAAACAATTTACACTCCATTAGATTGTGGAAGTTGTGACGACAGACGAGGAAAGAGTGGGGAAGGAGAGAGCAGAGAGAAGACTACAGTCTATACACACAATGGCGTTTTCAGGTTCGATTTATATATCCTTGCTTCTCAGTTCGAATTATTACTGCCGCAATACTATGATATTTATCAAGGCAATATTGTGTATTGTACCGTTTACTTGTGAAAATCTCCGAAATTATACTTCGCCTCACAGTTGACATGGCAAGGAGTCCAATGGAAGGAAGTTGGAACTGAAGGAATATAGGTACACCCTTCCACCTATGCTACCGCTTCTACCATCCATGTCTGTATAATACTTTTAAGTCTTCTAACATGAACACCTCCTCTGGATATTCTTCAGCAATAACTTTCACCATTTCCTCCGTAACTTCCATTTTAGCACCCTGTTTCTCGAGCAACAACGTCAGAGCTTCCTTGCCAAAATTGGCCTCTTTAGCAATCATCCTGAATATCTCCTCCGTGACTTCCATATCTGCTCCTCGCTTCTCAAGTAATTGCATCATTATGTCATTTCCCATCGTAAACTTGCGCATCGTGCTCCATTCCCTTGATACTTCTTTTTCCCTCTTCTTGGCGTTTGCCACTACCGCCTTTACAACATTTTCTGTGATACTCATACTTTCCCCTCGTTTCTCGAGTAAGGTCTGAATCATGTATTCTCCTTCATGCAAGTTCCCAATCGCTTCTATCAAGACACTTTCTGCGATAGCTACATGCGTTCCTTGCTTTTCAACTAGCAAAGCCATTACTTTGTGACTGCCCGGAAACCACAAGCCCGCTGCCATCTCCAAAAGTTCTTTTCTGACCTCTAGATTCACACCGAATTCCTGTATCAATAGCATCGTGACATCCAGAGCGCATCCTTCGGCCATCAAATTTACCATCTGTTCTGTCGTCACTTTGCTATTGAAGTTCGCCCCTCCTCCTTCTCCTCCTTCTCCTCCTCCTAACAATGACATTATCTTTCTATCGCCTTTGATCGCTTTCGCTGTCGCAGTAACTATTTCTTTTGATTTGGACATATTTTTCTTCTTTGAGCCTAAAATAAGTTCCGGTGTTCTTTAGTCGATAGATTCTGCAGTCTCCTTTATGAATTCTCCCATGACAATTTTATTGACTCTGATTCCATGCGCCAATTCTGTAATCAAATGTTTCACTTTCACAAAATATTTTGGTACGTTAAAATCACACATGCACAAATAGGCTCGTGCTAGTTTCGCTTTGCTGCTTAGTGTTTCATGATGGTGTATACCTCGGAGGTCGTGCCTGCCCTTTATCACTTCCAAAAGAAGATTCTCTGCCTCCTCCAAGTGTATCTTTTCGCTTATATAAACTTCTGCAAGGCTTTCCTTTAATAATAGTAAATGGAAGTCTTCTGCTCTAAGCTCTCCTCTATATCTTCTGATATCGTTTTTAAGCTTAGCTACTGCTTTTTTGTAATTTCCAGCATCTCTCTGAACCAGAGCCACATTGAGTGATCTGGATGTTTTGTCTATAACAGTTTTTAGATATCCTCGCATGCTCTGATGATAGTGGGCTTCAGAGCTCCCTTTAAAAGACAAATGAGATCGTTTTCTTCCACAGGCTGTGCGGATGCATGGAGTATCCATTGGTTCCCAAATTTCTCGGAGTACTGTGAGGATATTGGTGTTTTGTTGAATACAACGGCTATGTGCTGTGTATGCCATCGATTGTTGTCAATTCTTATCGAGGACACATGACCTAAAATATAGCCACGACTCTCGACAACACATACCTCCCTATTATCCCAAGCTTCCACGGATATTCTTTCATGCATGATGAACTTAACAAGTCGCTGAAAATCTGTCTTCCATGAAGCAGTGTAATCAGGTAGCAAATCAGCCGAGCTAAAACCATCGGAGCTCATACCGAGCAAGGCATATACCTTATCGTGCCGGACAGTAGCTTTATGTGTATGGTACATGTCAACAAGTTCACCCAACGAGAGATTCCCTGGTGGACTCAAAGCATATCTGGGTTGGAATATTGCTCTGCGTATTATGTAAATTACCGGACGAACGAGGCTTTGTAAATCGGAATGATCTTCGAGAAAAATTTCCAGTTTATTGATACCGGTGCAAAATAAATACCCATTGATTTCCGCTGAGCCGCATTTGATTAAGATATTTCGAGCTAAGGCGACCTCCTGAAGTACCTAAACCTTGAAATCTTAGCAACAAGTATTTGTTCAATTCTGAATAATTGGACTTCTACCAGCCCGAAGTGCAGTCTGACTCGACAACAATCAAACCGCGTAGAATGATTGAAGTATCAAAGAAATTCAACTCATAGAATGTTAAACCCATATGTGAAATTCAGACCCTACGAGACGTTCAATACATTTGGATCGTAAAGTTGTTTCCAGAAATTGAACCCCCCGTATCTAATCTCTTTATCGGGACGATTGAAACATTGTCCATGATGAAGTCACTTACCCAAATGCGCTGAAACCATGGTCTTTTAAGCAACTCAAGGATTGGCTCTTCAGTCCTTTGAATGATCGATGGATTTGTAAGCCTTTCGTTCTCATCATTTACTGCAACTCGTATACTCTCAAGAGCCATATCACTGTCATCCGCAGCTTCTCCGAAATAAACAATGACTCGGGTTGCTTGGCCATAGATCCTCGGCATCAATTGAATCTGGAGACCTTTTTCTTGATCATCTTGCTGATTGATGCAGAGAGCATCTACCCATATGACTCGTTCAAGAGCGTGATTTCGAAGACGTAGCAAGGCTGCATGCAGATTCGCTGTGATGGAGAGAGAATTCCCATTTATATAGATACAATGTGGAGGATCATTGAAGCCACCCCATACGTACGACAAAGCTTCGTATAAATGGGTTTCCTTGTCCGACTCTTGAAGAGAATAGTTGTGAAATTGGCCATGCAGAGCAGCGGTTTCGTCTCTATTGGGCATGAGAGAAAGGAGGCGAATAGTGCTCAAATCAAGCGGAGGTAAGCTAGCATAGCTGAACGGAGGCATGTTGAAGACGAGCCTTTGTGGCCAAAGAACTGATCCTGATTTATTACTCGTGAAAGTAAAATATAGCAAACGTTATCTTTCGAACGTGTGCAAGGCTGTGACTGTAGAAGCAGACGTTGCAGTTCGCAGTCTAATCCTAAGGCAGGCTAAATACGATAATAAATAGTCCAATCATTCGAAGGTCATGGTTCATTGAGCCTCTTGATTTTGACTAGGTAGATAGCTAGCTAACCGAGTTCGTTCTTGTGTTTTGATCATTATGCATAATGCTAATTTGAGAACGGGATGGATGAAGGAAAATGAGAATGTAGTAGATTGTTGAAGAACGATGAGTATTGAACACCAACATATTCGCAGCGATGCCATGTCGTGGAACATGTCCCTGTCTTGTTGATGCCTTACTTGACTTTAGTTATTGACACAAGTTCTACTGCTTATCGAAATTGAGATAACTCGTACTCAAGCTGAAATCGAGATGACATAATCATGAGGTAGGGTCCTGAACGGGAAGGAGCGCGGGGTAGTAGGTTACTCTTCAGCCATCAGCCATTACCTACTAGGTAGTAGCCATCAGCCATTAGCCATGAGCCTTCAGTCTTCAGTCTTCAGCCTTGATTCTCCAAAGTATTTTCTACCTTTCCATTCATGACACTAGTCCGCAGGATTAAGTAAGATATTAGGTGATATCATCTACCTAGGCTCTTCCGCAATTCGAGCACTTACTACTATGTACCTACTGAATTTCTATATGAGAGTTGGAGAGTTGAGAGTCTAGTGGTCCTCATAACACAATGAAACAACCTTTTAATCCTTAGTAAATACTCGTAACGTGGTTTATCACCGAGCGGGTCACTCATTTAACATACAAAATTCGTCTGTGTGTAACCGTGCACTTTATTCATTTGTAAATATAATTTATAAAGAATAAATCATATAATATATTGATATATAAATAACGTAGTTTATTAGTAAACGGAAATATATTAATAGGCGAAATACTTTTACCTTAATTACTTACATTATATTAAAATAAAATTATAATGATATTATATAATAGAATTAAACTATATATAATCCAAATATTAAATAATATATTGAAGATAGTAGTTCACGTGGCGCCAAGATATAGGGAGAGCTAGTCCTATTTAAGTTTAGTGGAAACTCTCCCTATAGGAAGAGTTTTCATTACATAGAATTGGAAGCTCTAAAAGGAACATAGAGATAGTCAATATATACAAGTGAATAACCTCAAAAGGCTCTCAGAGTCAACTCTAAGCTTCCCACCATTCCCTGTAGAGAGTTATAATCTTAACATAATACTAAATGTAATTAATAAATTCATCTATTATATAAAATACTATTATATTTACTATATTACTATAAAATAACTTATCTTCCTATTAAAGAACTATTATTTATATACTCATTACATTATATTCAATTATCTATATTTTCTTACTCTAATATATTATATCTATTCTTTATTAAAAACACTCCTTCTTTTAATATTAAAGTCTTTTTAGCTTTTCAATATTTATTAAATACTTTATTTACTTTATAAAGATTATAAATTTCAATAATCAAAAATATGTTCATATAAACTCAAAGTTTTATACTTTTAACTAAAACTATATTTATCTCACAAATAGATATAGATTAATTACTTTGAGATTATTATAAGAGTATATACAAGATGAAGAACTAGTACTATTGATTGATTGATTGATTGATTTAATTAACGTCTACCTTCAGTCTATGACTATATAGGACGGCTAGGCCAAAGGGGTCTAGCGGATAACTTTTAGAGTACAAAAATGGGAATATTCAACATGGGATAAGTGAAAACTAATACTGGGGACTATCGCCCGAGAACTAGTACTATATTAAGAGGGTATTTTAAATCTAAAGACTTTTATTAACTCCTTTGAAATTCTTTATGTCTAAAGTTATATATGAAAATTCTTTAATATCGAAATAATAATCAACTCGAGGTTAAGCCTATATCAATATCTATTGGAAATATACGATATGTATTACGTGATATATTACATGTATTATAGCATGTTGTTGAAGATAGTAGTTCACGTGGCGTCAAGATACAGGGAGAGCTAGTCCTATTCGGGCCTAGTTGAAACTCTCCCCATAGGAAGATTTTTCACTATATAGAATTGGAAGCTCTAAAAGGAACATAGAGATAGTCAATATATACAAGTGAATAACCTCAAAAAGGCCCTCAAAGTTAATCCTAAGCTTCCTACCATTCCCTATAGAGAGTCATAATCTTAATACATGTATATATATATATATATATCTTTTACTTTATAGTCTAGATCCTTAATCTAATAAGTCAATCTATATAGTTATTTATATATGTAATTATTATTCTACTACTATTATTTTAATAATATCTATAATAAAGTCTTTCTCTTTAGACTTTTATTCTCGAAAGCTTTAAAACTGATTTGATAGTTAATTACTATTATATCGATATTATTTTAAAGCTTTATTGAATCTTATAGTAATAAACTATAATATTTATATTCTCATTTCAAAAGGTTTAATTCCTCTATAACTCGAAAAAAGCTATATTGTAATATAAGAGTATTAAGAACTAATTTATAATCCAAAATTGAAAAAAAAAAAAAAATTGAAAAATGTTGAAAGATTGGGTGGAAGAGGCCTCTATATTGACTATATTACAGTGTATATTGATCTTCTACCTCAGTTTGTAGAGAATCAATATGCCTGCCTTGACTGGTCTAATCTAGTAGGCTTAAGTAACCATATTACTAATCACATCACGTACTTAGCGCTAGTAATTTCTATTCCTTTTAACACTCCCCTATAGAAATTACCACTCTTCTCAATCTCTACTCTTCTAATCCTCTAATATTCTTACCTTAATTCTAACATACTCTTGAATCTTTCGAATACAACCCTTCCCAGTGATTTGATTATCCCATTTGCTATCATATCCGAGGTATTGATATAACTAATTACAATCTTTTCTTTCTCAATAAGATCTCTAATAAAGTAGTAGCATATATCAATATGCTTCGATTATTTATATAGGTGTGGATTCTTGGTTAAAGCTATTACTCCTTGATTGTCACCTAGTAATTGAATAATATCACCTTGTATTGATATATATTCTGTCTTCCCTAAATCTTTGAACATTTGAGCTAGCTATCTTTCTTGCTTAATGAATATTGCCATTAATATATATTCAGATTTAGTACTTGATATTGCTACTGAGTTCTGCTTCTTGCTAGCTCATAATATTGGTTCTCTATAGAATATAGCAACTCCCCTAAAGATACTTTTCTAATCGTATTGATCACTTGCCCAGTCTGTGTTAATAAAGACTTTTATAGTATCTACTGATAGATTGTATTCTTTTGCGATCTGATATTGTACTCTCTTAGGTTCATATTTAAGCTTCTAAATGATAATTGATTTTAGATATCTTATTAGATTCTTCACTCCTATCCTGTAACACTTTGCTGGTTTTGTCATATATTATGATAATCAGTCTAGCACAAATAAGATATCTGGTTATATGTATACTATTAGATGAATGAGATTTTTTATTGCTTGTTGATATTTAGTTATATCAATTGGTTTATTATCTTCTATAGCAGATTATAGATATGAGTAATCTATAGTAAGTACTTTTTTAGTGTAGTATTGAGCATATAAGATTCCGAACTTTGTAAGCATTGTTTCTAGATACTCTTCTTGGTTTAGTATAAGTAATCTGTTTGCCTGATCTCTTATAATCCTAATGCCTAGAATCTTATTTATCTCTCCCAGGTTTTTGGTATTGAAGTATAAAGAGAGTATTATAGAGAACCAGGTGAATTGATTCTTTGAGATTAAGGAAGCAATTATGTTATCAATATATATAAGTAGATTGATTTATTGAACTATATATATATAAAGATATAAATCAGTAAGACTTTGTTTGAAACTCTATTTGATTAGTTCTGATTTCAAGAGTTGACTTTAGTCCTATTCAGCTTGCTTAAAACTATATAAATTTCTTAATACTTGTAATGTTAGAATAAGAGTGGTAGAATAGTGGTTATATGTATTATTGACTATATAGATTGACTTATAAGACTTAGGATCTAGACTACGAAGTGGAAGATATATATATGTGTGCATGTGCTATATCACATGTGATATAGCACATGGTACATATTATATATTTCTAATACTCCCTTAGAGAGATTACTCTCTCCTAGCTTCTATAGTTAAACCTTACTCTATTACGAGATCTAGTATATCCTTAAACCTTTCGAATATTATTTTAGCGTATAGCTTTGTTAGTCCATTTGTAATTATATCTTTAGTATTGATATAACTAATATTAGCTAGTTATTTCTCAGTTAGATCCCTGATAAAGTGGTAGTATATATCAATATGCTTCGATCGCTTGTATAGGTGAGGGTTCTTAGTCAGGGCTAATACTCCTTAATTGTTACCTAGCATCTGAACTATCTCTTTATTATTAATATACTTTGAGTATTTTAAGTCTTTTAGTAGTTGAACTAGCCATTAGCTTTGCTTTATAAATATAACTATCGAAATATACTCTGCTTTTATACTTGATATCGCTACAGACATTTACTTCTTACTTGCCCATGAGATTGATTCACTATAGAATATTACTATACCTCCCGAAATGCTTTTTCGATTAGTTTTATTGGATGCTCAATCTGCATCTATATAGACTTTAATAATATCCTATAGGAGATTATAATCTTTATATATAATCAGCTGGACTCCCCCAGGCTCGAAGCATAGCTTTTGTTTGATGATTGATCTCAAATATCTTATAAGGTTCTTGAGTACAATATTATAATGCTTTGTTGGATTAGATATAGTCTATACTAATCTTCTAAGGCTGAAAGCAATATCTAGTCTTGTGTAAACCATAGGATAAATTATACTGCCGATTGTTTACTAATACTCATAAATATCTATCAATTCGTTATCTGGGTGTATAGATTGTAATTAACTGTAATCAGATATTAGTATCTTTCTTAGTATATATTAATTATAGGGAATTCCGAACTATATAAGTATAGCATTTAAATACTCTTCTTGATTTATCGTTAGAGTTCTTTCTTTTCTGTTTTGAATAATACGAACTTCTAAAATCTTACTAATCTCTCTCAGATTCTTAATATTAAAACGAGTAGAGAGTTTTTGATAAAATCATTTAATATCTTATTTCTGTACTATAGCTATAATAATATCATTTATATATATTAATAATATTAGATTCATTTGATAATTAGTATATAAACAGAGATCGGCCTGGCTTTATGTGAATCCGGTTTCTAGTAGATACTCTTTTAATAATAAACTCTAATCTCTATTAGTCTATTTCAAGTTATAAAGACTATAAAGTATATAAAGAATATACTCTTATTTTATTTATATTTCTTGAGAGGGGGCTAGATAGATTTTCTCTTTCAAGTGTGATTTAGTAAAGGTATTCTTGATATCGAAATATAAGTATTCCAAATCTTCTTATATAGTGATTGCTAGAAAAAGATAAAGAGTATTTAATTAAACTATAGAAGTAAATGTTTTATTATAATCTTTTCCTAGAACTTGATTAAAACCTTGAGTTATTAATTATACTTTGAATCTCTCTATTATATTATTCTTGGTTTTCATAATAAAAACCTATTTAATTAAGATCAGATTGCTCTCTTATAGGAGAATGAATTCTTCCCAGGTATCGTTTTTGACTAGAGAGTTAACTTTCTCTTGAACTACTATTTATTACTTCTTTTTGTATTTCTTATCTATTATAGCTTTCTTATAGGTCTTAGAGATTTTGATTCCTAATATTTTATTTGTAGATAGTATTATATCATTATTTTCAGGGGTGTTTACAAGTATAGTTATAAGATGAGAAGTGATTATATTCTGTATTCTTCTATTGTTTTATAGAGTGCTTGGAATTACTATTATAGCTTGTTCGATCTGTTCGTTGAATAGCTCGTTTGACATAGCAAGAAATAATCGAATTATCTTAAGAATTCCCTATTCCTCTTAATTGTTCATATTTGTATCCCTTTTCCTTTTATAAAGATTATACCTCGTTTCTAAGGGCTGATCTCGTGATTTGTAACTTTGCTCATTTTGAACAAAGTTATATTTAATGAATGAAATTGAAATAAAAGTCAGAAATATATTAATAATAGGATTTTCAGAAACTTCTTTAGATATATTTGATATTTCTTTTGTTTGCTTTGATAAATCAGATGTCACTTTTAGTATATCTAGTATTTCCTCTATTCGCTTTAATAAATCAAATAGTAAATCAGGGACAAAAAAGATATTATTATCTTTATCTTCATTAAAGCAGAGAATACTTTCTTTGTTAGTTTCCCTAAATAATTATATTTCGATAGAGTCTGGGATTACTAAATTAAATGAAATTGATGAATTGATCTAATTAAATAATGCTTTTGATAAAAACTTTGATTTGCCATGAGATTTTCAATTTAATTCAATATTCTTTATTCCTTAAGCTCCAATAGTACAATTCCTGAGTTTCAAATTCATATCCCTACTTTTATAGTTCTCATTAATTATAACTCGCGAAGATTAATAGATATAATCTAATTCAAATGAGTATATTTTCATATGCTTAATTATATCCTTTAAGTATCCTAAGAATATTCTAAGTCTTATAATATTATATAATTTATTATGTCTTTGTCCATTTGGGATTATCTTAGGATTGATATAAGTATAGCATCGATTCTCCTAGATCTTATATTTATTGATATCTAGTATAATACTAGTAAATGCCTTTAATAAACTTCGATTAATCCCATTTGAGTCTAATTTAATACTAATACAGTTTTGGATATATACATTATATTCTACAGCTTCATCCCAGAATTCTAGTAGTAAACAGGCTTCCTTTAATATTGCTCTTATATCAGCCTCTGCTGTATGGATATTGCGTTCAGCTGGATTGTTTTGATGTGATGATACTGTCACTGTAACCTCTGATTATACTTCAGATTTCTATTCTCGAATTGATTGTAATAGTTCTAGTGTATTATCTGTTTTAACGGCGATTACTGATACTTCTGTACTAAGCTTGATTTCTTGTTTTCATTCTTTTAGTAAAAGAATCGTATTACTTTTATATCTCAAAGGGATGATTTAGTTTATTCTTATTATACTATTGATAATAAGAATAAAATATTTATATCCTTGAATAAATCTTAAGAAGGGATTAGCAATATCAAAATAAATCAATTCTAATCTCTTGGACTTTTGTGTGCTTAATTCATTCGGAATTCTATTAATTATTTTTGTAAGGGAATAGATATCACATATATTAAGGAATAAAAGAATCTTGATAGGCTTCTGAAGTATAGTTATTTTATATAGATTTCTGATTTTGTTAGGGCCGAGATAATTAAAATGTTAATATTAGATTAGGTATTTTTCCTTTTCTAATATTATTAGTTCTTTAGAGACACTCTTTATATTATCTAAGATCTTAGTAAATAATATAGAGTCTTTGTATCCTGATTTTATATACAAAATGATATATATTCCATTTTTCATTTTGACTTCAATGATTTTATTATTCTTATTATCTTTTAATATGAAATACATCTTTTTAAGACTAAATCTCTCTTCGAATTCTATCTCACAGATTCTCTTAGTAGAAAGTAAATTAACTCTTAGTTCTGATATATATAAAACTCTATTCAAAACCATTCTTGATTTGTTCTTATATATTATATCTATTATCCCTTTTTCATATAAGTATATAGCTCCCCCATTAACTATTATCTTTCGTTATAGTATAATAGTTAGGGTCCTGAAGAGGGAATGTTGATTAGACATGTATGAAGTAGCGCTGGAATCGACATATCATAGGGATAAGAATGCCTTACTAATAATCTCTTCAGTAAGATGGTAATACTCAGAATCAGAGTTATCGCTACTTTTATTATTAGTGCTTTCTATTAAGCTTGATTTGGCTATATAGGCTTTATAGTCGCGTTTCTCTTTCTTTTCGATTTGGAAAAAGGAAGTCGATTATTATTACTTCTTCTTGTATCTTGTATTATATATTAAGAGATATCTTATATATCTAAGTGAAGGGAATTTCTATATCAAGTGTTTCATTTTATTATAGAGTTCGCAGGTATTGGGTGTATTTGACTTCGAGCTTGTATCTGGGTTCCGATAGAGATTGTGATATGAATTGTCTCTATTTCTTCTAGTAATATATACTATCTCTATAGAACTCTTAATCTTAACTTCCTTAACTTATAAATGTTTGATCTTTTGATTGATTATTAGAGTATTACTAATAATGCGTATTATATTGATAGTAGTTTTATACCCATTTGGGAGAGATATAGTCAGATTTTAAAAGAGTGATTTATTAGTATATATAATACTAGTAGAGGAGTCTATAGATGTAAGTCTTCGACGAAGCTTCTTGAGTTTGTCCTAGGTATTAATAATCGTTATATTGAGTATATCTTCTAGCTGAAAAATGAAGTTCTTGATTTTGAGAAGATATTTGTTTACAATGATATTATCGATCTGGGTATACTTAATCGCAAGATAATTCTAAAGTCCTTTTATTATATTATATTCGTTGACTAAGGCTTTATTATTATTGGAGAGTGAATAGTAAATATAAAATAGTATATTTGCTTCATTCTTAAGGAATATAGCTTTCTTTTCAATATTGAATTAAATGAATATAGTTTTATTATCTTCGGATAGATTTAATTCCTTAAAACCTTTTGTTAAGATATTATTAATACTAGTTATAACTTGTGTATATCCGTATAGTATCTTTTTACAGATATAGAATATAGCTTTCCCTTGAAGTTGAATTCTTATCTAATAGATCTATTACTTATGGTTTTTTTGAGTAAAGGAAGAAATATATTTGGAATAATTCTTATACTCGGTATTATTATTCATTGTGATATTAAATAGATGAAAATATTATTAGTATAGGGTATTTTTGTATATATTATAACTTTGTCAATTTAGGGCAAAGTTATATAGTGATTTAAGATATATATATATATAATATTTCTTTAAAAGAAGAGTATGATGTATATAATGGTTATATCGCAACTATCACTCAGTAGTTCTTTTGCTATACTAGGTGAAATCTTGATCGACTTAGTTCTTATAAAGAACTTATTTATTATCGATCTCTACTTAGACTGTATAGACTTTATTGAATAATCTTTAGTTATAGTCTTACTACAGAACACCAGGCTTCATAACCTATTAGAATAAAAGTAATAGAATAGTGGTTGTATGTATTATTGACTATGTAGATTAACTTATAAAACTTAGAATCTAGACTACAAAGTGGAAGATATATATATGTATACATGTGCCATATCACATGTGATATGATACGTGATATATATCGTATATTTCCAACATATAAGATATATTTATTCGATATATTTATTCCTTAGAGTGATGTAAGATATATTTCTTCTTTGAATTGAGATTCTATAAAAGTATTCTTTATATCAAATTGCTGGCACTCTAAATCTTCTTTTGCAATAATTACTAGAAATAAGTAGAGTATATTGAGTTGTACTATAGAAGCAAAGGTTTCATTATAGTCTTTTCCGAGAACCTAACTAAATCCTCTTACTACTAATCGTGCTTTGAATCTCTTAATCTTATTGTTCTTTGTCTTTATTATGAAAACCCACTTTATAGAGACAAGGTTTCCTTTCTTTAATAGAATATACTCTTCCCAAATGCTATTCGCAATCAATGAACTGATTTCTTTTTCAACAACTTGTTTCCATCTCTCCCCATATTCAGAATCCGAAATCGCTTAATAATACATAATAGAAATAAGAATCCTAAGGATTTGTTTCATAGAGAATACTATATCTTCTTCTACCGAGCTCTTCAAAATCACTTAAAGATTTTTGACTAATCTAATTCTAACACTCAAATCGATATTAAAAATAAGGAGTACAAAGATTATTACATATTCAACAGAATTCCTATCTAATTTAGATGATAGTATTACTATTATTGCCTTTATAAGTTTCTGAATATACTTATTTGATTTGTTATTATCTTACTTACACTTTCAAAGAGAGTATCTTTCAAAAGGATCTATGTCTATAAGTATTATTAGGGTTTCGATTGATAATTAATCTGCTATGAATACAATATCTGACATCTTTACCTCTTTTGTTTCCAGGGGTAGTACAAGATCTACAGATAGATTTATCTCAACAATATTTCCTTTGCTGTTTTCATTGAACCTTTGGATATTATCGACTTTGAATACATTGAGAATCACTACTCTTAATAGTTCGAATTCGAAAGTAATAGTATCTTGTAAGGGTTCCGAAGATAACTCTTGTATCTTGTATAATCTACCTCTAGACTGCCTATCTGATGCAATGTTTCCTATGCCTTGAGGTCCTGATATTGAGTTCCTTATTTTCAAGTCTATATCTCCCCCTTTCTTGGATTCATCTATAATCACTCGGCTTACTCGTATAATATAATCTAGCTCAAGCGAGTACACTTTTGTATGTCTATTAATAGTATACAAGTATTCCATGAAGATACTCATTTGTATTGTATCTCGTAACTTGTTATATCGTTGATTCTTTGGAATTATCTTCAGATTGATATATACATAACATTTGTTCCCCTATATCCTCTAATGACTGATGTCCAGAGTTGATTCTGTGAAGGTTTTGATTGGGCTAACTATATTGTTATTAATGATTAATCTAGTGTTAATTCTATTTCTATAATATGTATTATATTCGATAGCTTCATTCTAGAATTCCAATAATAATTTAGTCTCTTTTAGTATTACTCTTATATTGGCTTCAATAGTATCGATATTCCTTTTTATAGCTTTATTTTAATGAGATAATATTATAATAATCAATTCTGATTAGATTCCGAAGTTCCACTCCTTGATAGCTTGAATTAGTTCTAGTATATTATTAATTCGAACTACAAGTATCTTATTATTTATATCAAATTTTAATTCAGTTTTCTATTTCTTTAGTTTTGGTATAGCTTCATCCTTTATCTTTAGAGTTAGAATCTAATTCATTTTTGTTCAGCTATCTATAATTAATAAAAAGTAATAATTTCCTTACAGAGATTTTGAAAATGGGTTAGTAATATCAAAATGAATAAGCTCTAGTCTTTTTGTTTTATAGAAACTAAGTTACTTCAAGATCAAGTTTTTCATTTTAGTGAGAATACACATTTCGCATACCGGGATCTTAGATGAAATCTTAATCGGCTTGCTTAGTATTATAATCTTATGGAGATTTCGAATCTTTTTTAGACTAAGATAATTGAATTGCTAATACTATAATAAGTAAGTATCTAGATCCTCTTTAGCTTTATTCGAAAAGGTTTCTACTATAATCTTATTTGATTTAATATTATTATTAATCTCTATACTTTAAAGAGCTATATCTTTATATCCTTTTATAATTTCTAAAATCATATAAATTCTCTTATTCATTCTTATCTTAATAATATTTATTCCATTTTTCCGAAAGTATATATAATCTGAGTTGAATCTGCCCTTAAATCTAGCTTTATAGATTCTCTTGTTAGAAAGGAGGTTTATTCCTAATCCTGATATATACAATATCTTGGAGAGTAAAATCACACCGCTATCCCTGATCTCTATTGTAGCAGTACCCATCTAATCACAATATATAACTTTCCCATCAACTTTTATTGTCTTTCTCTTTATTGTCTTGATATCTCTAAAAAGGGAAAATTGGTTAGATATATATGAGGATGCACCGGTATCTGCATACCAACAGGAGGGGGTAGTTTTACAAATAAGCTCTTTAGAAACATGGCACTTTTCATTATTCGATTCTTCTTTACTTTCTAATAAATTGAGATCGACTAAAAGGCTCTCACCATCTGCAAGATAAGCTTGATTGCTCTTCTTTTTGGTAAAAGATACCTTATTCGCTTTCTTTGTATCTCTTTTTGTTGCTTAGCTTTGTAGTGTTTTCGAATTAATGCTTATATAAATATGAGATCTTTGTAATTATATAAGAGATATCCTTCTTGCTTGTATAAATAATAAACATAAGTTTTAGATTCAATATCTTGTTCTTACTTTACTGATGAACTCGATCCCCTGCAATCTCTTTATTGTCTTAGGATTGTATATTTATTACTAGCAATATATACTTGCTCTATCTCCTAAAGACTGAGTTCTTTTGCTGTAAGATATTTGATCTTATTTTCAATTGTTAGTATGCTTTATATGTTTATAGCATTGATTGTTATTTGGTAGTTAGTTGATAGGCTTCTTGTAAGGATTAAAAAGAGAGTTTGATCTTTATATAAATCTTTGAATACTGGATTGACTGTGTTGAACTTACATCGATATTCCTTGAGCTTGTTTTAGGCTTTAATAATAATCATCTCTAGTTGATTTAAGGATTTAAAAATAAATGTCTGAATTATTATCAAATACAAGTTTGCTATAATATCATTTATTCTCAAGTATTTGGATTTCAAGTAGTTCTATAATATACATACTATATTATATTTATCAACTAATACTTTATTATTATTACTGAACAATTTGCACATATATAAAAGTGCATTAGTTTTATTCTTCAAATATATAGTTTTCTTTTCAATATTGAGTTTGATATACATTGTTATAATATCTTTAGTAATCAAGAAGATTTTAGTACCATCAATCTCCATCTCAGATTCTCTAATCCTTATATGATTCTAGAGTATGAATTCAGTTGTATAGAACTAATTCTTTTTTTTTAATTATATTTTCATTTGCTGAAACCATCTTTTGTGAGTCTCTTGGATAAGAATTGGGATGCACTTAGTTTACTTCTTGGTATTGTTCATTTTGATGTCTGTACAGAGAATTTACAGAGTTTTTCTTTTTCTCCCTTTTTTCTGTATAGACAATGCTATACAGATTTATGATTATAAATATATAAATATAAATAGTACTGCGTGCTTATTATTATATTGCATATGTTTTTAAATTTGTTAATAGTACTGTATGCTCTTCAACTCCGTGAGTTGATAGTAGTAATTGATTGTAGTACTGTGTACTAATCATAAGGTAATACTACACACTCTTCAACTCTATGAGTTGGATATAAGATAGTATTATGCACTCTTCAGCTCCGTGAACTGGATATAATATTGATTATATCAATTCTGTTCAGAGGTTATACTAATTGGGTCTTATAACCTATTAAAAGATTAGATGGAAGAGATCTCTATATTGACTATATTACAGTATATATTAATCTTCTACTCCAGTTTATAGAGAATTAATATGCCTGCCTTAACTGGTCTAATCTAGTAGACTTAAGTAACCATATTACTAATCACATCACGTGCTTAGCGCTGGTAACTTCTATTCCTTTTAACAAAAAAGAAATTAATTTATTGCCTTTATTTTATTAATATCGATCAAGTTTAAATAGAATAGTAAATCTTATAATAAATCTTATAATAGATTATATTTAATAGGATTGTTATTCTTTTTAGGCTTTTATTCTCAAAAGCATTTTATAAAATTATAAAACTTACAAATTAGAAATTAGAAATTGACAGTATTTCGCTAGTATTCAGTATTAGAAACCAGAGAATTAGAGAGTCAGAAATCCCGAAAATCCCGAAAATCCTGAAAAGTCCTAAAAGTCCTGAAACTGAAAGGCGGAGCTCCACTAGCTTGCCGCCGGGGTGTAGCCTTAGAAACAGAAACTAGGAAACTAGAAATCCCGAAAATCCCGAAAAATTCTAAAAGTCCTGAAAAATCCGGGGAAAAGAAAAAGCTTTAATGAGTAATCTCTCAATGACAACAGCTAACCGCTGTAGGCCCAGCATTCTAGCGAATTCTCTGTTCGTAACCAGATTCACCTTTCTAATCAATTAGCACTGAGAAACTGATTAGATTTATTCATTCAAAGATTTATGGTATTCAATAACTTCATTTCGAAGCTTTATTCTATTGGTTTAGAGATATTTTCTTTTAATATAATGTGATTATTTAGTGAAGTAGATTCGAAACCTAGAGTTCTATTTCTATCGAATTAGAGGTATCAATTTCTAGAAGATAGTGATTATTTGATAGAATGGATTTAGAAACTTAGAGTTCTATTTCTATCGATTGTAATCCAATTGATGACGATTATTCAGTATGTAATATTGAGTATATATATTTAGGTTTCAATAACTCTTGATAGTATATTTGTATGAACGTAGGTGAATGACTTCAATTCAATGGCCACTGTATCAAGCTTTAGGCGAATGCGAAAGAGACTAGCTCTTTCAGCAATGCCTATATAAGGCCTACTACTTTCCGTATATAGCTAGCTCTTGAGACAGAATACAATATAGACATTTAGGACCTACGAATACGTGGGTGCTACGTCTTCCGTATCCTTCTCAAACTGTTAGGCAGACTTGGTAAGGTGTATACACAATAGTATATGGTTCAAATGGTATTATATTTCTGTCTAACTTCCCCCTTCGTATGAAGGGGATTGCTATGCTATATATGTTACCACCCCACACACGTAAGTGGGGGAGTCACGTGTTCTAACACAAACCAACAATACTATAGATATATGATTATAAGATAGAATTCGCTTTGTATAATGATTTTTTTTAATCTTTTTTTTAATCCTTTTTTAACTTTTATTTAAAAGAATATTAAAGATAAATCTGTATTACAGACATTTTAATATATTTATACTAAAGTCATTTTCTTTCTTAGCTTTCTTTTAATTTAATCTTAATAATGATTTTGATCTCAATATCGATTATATATCACTGGTATATTGTAGATATATTTGAAATAAAATTTCTAAAATTATTATTTTCAATATTTTCCAAAGCTATTCTTAAATATCAGTTAACAGCTTACTCTTAAAAAAGCAAATAAAAAGAATTATAAGAGTATATATCAGATGAAGAACTAATACTATATCAAAAGAATATCTTAAATCCAAAGAATTTTTATTAATTCTTTCGGAAACCTCTTTTTTGAAGCTATATATAAAAATTCTTTGATATCGGAATAATATTCGGCCCAAGGTTGACCTCACATCGATGTTCGTAACAGCTCGTCGTCGGGGAAAAATAATTTTCAGACCACGGATTCGTAGAATTTCTTTTGTTTCTTGTTGATTATTATAATAATTTAAAATCCTGCGAATTCGCAGAGCTCAAATTTTTTCCCCGGTGGCTAGTACTAATATAATGTATAGATTCTGATTCTAATTTCTAATTCTAATTCTATTTCTATTTCTAATTCTTATATAATATAATATGGTATTAAAATAAGAGTAATAGAACAGTGGTTGTATATATTAATGACTATGTAGATTGACTTATTAGACTAAGAATCTAGACTACAAAGTGGAAGATATATATATATATATATATATGTCATAGCACATGTGATATGTCACGTGGTATATATCGTATATTTCCAACATATAATATATATAAGGACTAGCCCCCAAGCCTGCGATCCTCGCTACGCTCGAGTTTAAAGTAATAGATTATATTCTATTTAAATTTATTATTCTTATTATTCTTACTATTCTTAATCTCTTCTTAGTTTAATAGTTTAATAGTTTAATAGAATAATAGAACTATAATTTTTCTTTTAGGTTTTTATTTAGATTTTATCTAGATTTTTATCTAGATATATATATATATATATTCTAATTTAAATTTAAATTTAAATTCGAATATTGAAAAATATTTAAAGCAAATGTACCTCAGGCTATTATAGCTCTGTTTATAAATGCATCTTTAAATACAATTTCAAGAATATTTTCAAATATCTTTCAATTTAATTAATTAACTTTATTACTATTTAAAAGCTTACTCTAAAAAAAATTATATTATTAGAAATCCTATAATCAGTTTAATTTAAATATTCTTTTTTTGATTATTTTATTCATTTGTTTAAAATTATATATTACAATTGAAAAACAGAATTAATTGTTTTAGCTTATTCAAAATAAAATAATTCTATTTTAGTATTAATATATTATTTATAACTAATTAGAAGAGATTTTATAATTATGTATTCTGAGAATGCTATGGTTATAGAGATATTGCTGAAGATAGTGGTTCACGTGGCGTCAAGATACAGGGAGAGCTAGTCCTATTCGGGCCTAGTTGAAACTCTCCCCACAGGAAGAGTTTTCACTATATAGAATTGGAAGCTCTAAAAGGAACATAGAGATAGTCAATATATACAAGTGAATAACCTCAAAAAGGCCCTCAAAGTCAACCCTAAGCTTCCTACCATTCCCTGTAGAGAGTCATAATCTGAACAGATATTCTGCTTATATAATAATATAGTTCAAATTGGTCTTGCTTGATTCTACGAATCCATTGAAATATAAATAGTTAAAAAGGCTTGATTTTAGTATATTCTGAAGTGACCCGCTCGGTGATAGGACCCGCTCGGTGATAAACCACGTTAAAACAATCCACATAATACTTGATACGAACATCTACCGGTACCGGTACCGGTATCTCGTAAAGGATAAAAAACATATCTCGCCACCTCGAGCTAAGCTAAACCAACCCCCACTACATTTCAAGTCCCTGTCATGAATCTGTATCGAATTGGAAATAAAATCCGATATTCATCTGGGAGCTCCATGCAATGCTTGCTTATCTAATACGTACCCAGTATGCCCGGAATTTGAGGGGACCTTTTAGAAAATACCCTGAACACCTAGATTAGATTTAGATATGATAGACAAGCTATCAGGTACTAAGGAGCTATTTCTCCACAGGATCATCAATACCGGTATCAATAGTATCACATGATTCACATCTCTGCTGAGATTTTTATAGATTCCTACCCACATGTTAATCAATTGATCAAAACAAATACCCGACCGATCAGCACTGTGGACCCCTCTTTAGTACTTGGTAGATAGACCCTCTCTCGACCCTCTTGACGACCCTCTTGACGACCCTCTTGACCCTCTTTGCTTGCTTGCATGTATCAATTTCAAATGCTCTACGGTAGTGAGAGACTGAGAGGCTGATAGCTTCTTTCAACTCGAGAAGGAGGGACAAGGAACACGAGCTACCGGTATTACACCACACGTACCTACCCACACATACATCCATTCATCACTCGCTATGACTTATTGGCATGGCCACCCACTCACTACACGACGAAACAGGATCTGATAATCAAACCTTATTAAACCTTAAGTAATTCTCGTAAAAAGCGAAATCATGTATACTGAGGTAGATAGGGGAGGAGGTATGTGTATGTATATATGTATGTATATGTGTATATGTATGTATATATATGTATATATGTATATGTTCAACAGTTGCTTGACTATGCAGTATATTGGCACTTTTTATTTTTACATGAGGTAAAGGGATTCAGTGTGAGTACAAAGTTCTTGATCTAGAATCTAGATTGTCTGTCTATGCGTCTAGGTTTTCCAAGTACGTACTAGGCAGGTCGGTAATCATTTATTGCTTCACTCTTTATCACCAAACATCACTTTAATCTGACTTGAGATTTTCAACTTCAGACTTCACTTCACTCAGACAGAACACAGAAGTATATACCCAAATTGATATGTACTAGGTATTCAAAACAAGGATATACAACAAATCTCGGTCGATAAAAGGCAAAATGTATAATTATTACTCGAGCAAATGAAAAATTATCAACTGCCCTAAAATATTCTACTCCATTTCTCTTTCTCCGCTATTTTTTTCCTTCTGTTCCAAATGCTTCTAGTCTGGAGGCTGGGTCGATAAAAAAGCATCAAGCTTGCTCTAACGCCGTTTTAGTCCATTTTCAAAATCCGGATTCAGCCATCCAACCACCCAGCGAACAAACTCAAATGTGAAATTTTGTTTCCTTTTTCCTCCTTGATCAAATGAATTTACCTATCAATCTAATCTATCCGTCCTTGCGAATATCATCCTTTCAAAACCAGACCATATACCTAGGTACCTAATTGTGTGCACGATTAAATCGATTGATAAACGTCTCAGATTGACGTGGCGACAGCCTCGAAATTCCTATTCTACTACCTGCTACTATCAACAAAATGACGTCTTAGCGGCGTTAAACCACGAAGAATTTGCGAAGGGTGAATACATACACTCGACGAGAATATTGAATGGGATCGCGAGATTGGGGGAAGTTTGGATACCTTGAAGAAACCACAAACAAACATTGCGCCGAGTCCATATACAATTATGGCTGTCGACAACCACCCTACCCACATCGACCTCCCTCCTCCCCTGGTATCGCCAAATGAAACCGCGAAAGGCACCCCAGTTTCAGACTATGAGCGACCGATGTCACCTTTACATATGCCTCCCGGGCAAATTGATGGATTGGATGCTTTGAAAGCCCAGGAATACATGAATGGGCGACGGGGATCCGGTCAGAGTAGCAATTTGCATCTACACATACCGGGAATGGTTTCACCTGCTGATGTGGCATTTTCGGCTATGCACTATCTGCCATACCCTGTACTTGTTTTGAATGGCTCCAAAACAGTGGTACTCGCGAACGAAGCCGCGGCGAGGCTACTGAGTGTAAATGATGGCGAAAGTGAAGCAGAAGAAGATCAACAACCGGCGGAACGATACAAAGGGCAAACTCTTGCCCAATTGGGTATCGACATGATGTCAGATCTCAAGCCGGTATGGGTTACTTGGGATTTGTTCTTGGATAGTCTGGGTGACGAAATCAATGTCCATGCCAATGCACAAGAAACGGTGCTTTCGGAATGTGAAGGAGATGTGACACCAACTGCAGAAAGAGCCGATCCTCAGAATCGATTTGCGACGAACGCTGAGAAGAAGACATCCATGGTTCATGATGCGGTAGTGGAAGTTGTCATCACAGCTGCGTCGATCACAGCATCCACTTTTGCAGGACGGACGGCTAGGAAAATGGCAGATAGACGTAAGTATGCTTGTGACATTTTTGCTTCATACATTTAGGTGTATTTTCAGGCTTCTTCTGAAGACAGTTTTACTGCTCAATATTTAAACTTGACAATCGATGTTGGCTTTGATTTCCAATACTTTCTCGAACACTTTGAGCAGAATTGTCATATCAGTACAATCAGCTCAGAAACATTCTTCTTCTATTTACCAGATTCACTGCGATCACTACGTTGTACGAGGGATATCGAGCTAACAGAATGCAGATTCTTATGCCAAGATGATAATTAGTATTTTCGAGATCGAAGATGAAAACTACTTCCTTTTGACCTTCACGAGTACAGAAACTAATCAATCTGGACTACCTAGCCCCAAGCGGAGCTCGAGAAAGATTCACAACCCTAAGTTTGCAATAGGTTCTAGCAATGGCTCCAAATCTTCGAGCTCTCTATCACATTCAAATCCATCATCCGCAAGCTCTGAACATGGTTCCAATCATGATTCAAGTCATGGATCTAGTGGCTCTTCTGCGATTACTAGTCCTACGAATGCACCCATGTCATCTTCTCCATTTCCACCTTTGGGTCCTCCATCTCGCGTCAATAAATCAGGAGCCCCATCAATCTTACAGAAAGTAATTGTGTTAAAAGATGCACTGTTGGATAACACAGAAGTTCCTATTCTAGCCATGTGGAAGGATGAAAGCTTGACGATACCGAATAAAGCTGCAAGGAGACTGTTTGCGAGGGAAGCCGACATGTCAACCGTTAAAACCGGTATGATTGTGCGATTTTTGATGTTTCAATTGCAATGCTAACAATTCCATAGGATTCGATTTGGTTCAGAAGTGGTATTGCTATAATCACGATTTCACGGAGGCTCTAGATCCGGGAGAATATCCCATTTCAATTCTCGTCAGAACGCAAACACCATTTTCTAGCCGCTTGCTCGGGGTGTATGACCCTGATACTGGGGAGAAGATTCTATATGATTGTTTAGGTATGAAGAGGCCCTCAAGAACAACACGAAATATAGCTGACCCTTTGTGCAGGAGAAGCAGTTCGAGATCCAGATACTGGCGAGTTTTTGGCTGGTATTGTTACCTGTAGGGATATCACAGCTGTGACACAACAGATCGCCGAAATAAAAGAGGCTGATGAGCAGAGATTCCAAATAATCTGTGATAGTATGCCGCAGCTTATTTGGACCACCACTCCCGATGGCATGCATGACTGGTTTAGTCAGCGTTGGTATGACTACACGGGTTTAACCGTTGAAGAATCTCTGGGTGAGGGTTGGAAATTGCCATTCCATCCAGATGATATGGCGTTGACAAAGAAGCGCTGGCTGCATTGTCTGGAAACTGGCGATCCCTACACCACCGAATACCGTTGCAGAAAACATGATGGAGAATGGCGATGGATGCTTGGACGAGCTGTTTGTATGAGAAATAAAGATACTGGCAAAATCGAAAAATGGTATGGAACATGTACGGATATCCATGAAGCTGTCATGTCGAGATTCGAAGCTAAACGACTTCGTCAACAATTATTGTCCGTCATTACACATGCTCAAGTTACACTGTTCTCCGTGGATCGACATCGTAAACTTAATCTCCTCGAAGGCTCTTTCATATGGGATCTTGACAGCGATGCAGGATCTAGCGACGAGAGTGTTGCCGGTAGTGGCAAAGCTAAGGGATGTGATTATATTGGAAGGGATGTTTATGAAGTCTTCTCGCACCCCAACAATCAAAGGCAACGCCATGACATGATTCCTTCTTCGCTACAGCCAATTGAGGATATATTGACTGGAAAGACAATGGAAGATATGCAGGAACACGTGATCGACAATAGATGGTATCGAACAAAATTCGTTCCCGTTCTAGGTAAGAAAGACGGGGGCGGCCACATCAATGAAGCGTTCATTGATGGTGTTATTGGATTATCTATGGATATCACAGAGATCAAGGATCGAGAAAACGACCTCCGGATGCAAGAAAGGGAGAATACAAGACTTCTCGCCAACGAAGCAGCTGCCAAAGAAGCAAGTCGTTTGAAGAGTCAGTTCCTCGCCAACATGAGTCACGAAATCAGAACACCCATCGCGGGGGTAATTGGAATGGCCGAGCTTCTGACTGATATGAACCTCGATGAAGAACAACAAGAGTGTGCTGAAAACATCCAACGTTCTGCCAACGCACTTCTCACAGTTATCAACGATATTTTGGATTTCTCAAAGGTTGAATCTGGCCGATTAGATATTGAAGAAGTCCAATTCTCTTTGTCGGTTGTGGTACGAGATGTTAGCAAAATGTTGGGATTTGCCGCCGAACGAAAGAATTTAATGTTTGAATCTAACATTGCTGTCGGGGTTGAAAGGGATCTGATCGTTATGGGTGACCCAGGTCGCGTTCGTCAGATCATCACGAACCTCCTTACAAATAGTATCAAATTCACCAGTGAAGGAAGAGTCAAATTTTCGGTGATCAAAGAAAAAGAAGATGCAGATACTATCGAAGTGAAGTTTGTAGTTGAAGACAGCGGTATTGGAATCGAAGAGGAAGTACGAAAACGTCTATTCAAACCTTTCAGTCAAGCAGATTCATCAACAGCACGAAGATTTGGTGGCACAGGTCTAGGCCTCACGATCAGTAAAAATTTGGTGGATTTGATGCATGGTAGAATCACTCTGGAATCATCTTTGGGACAGGGTACAACGGCAACTTTCTGGATTCCATTCAACAAACCACAGTATCACGATGGAAATGTCTTGATCGATATTGGAAGTTTGCCAGATCGGTTACAGTCTGAAATGAGTGTCTCTTGTGGTAGCTCAGATTATGACGTTGGCCCATCGCCTCAAAAAAATCCATGGGAAGTGTCTAAACATCATCGGTCTGTTAGCATGACACCTCCTGTTGTGTCAGAGCTAGAGATGTCTTCTGCTGATAGGGCAAATGTCAAAGTTCTTGTTGTTGAAGACAAGTAAGAGAAGTTCATATCGAGATGATGGTCTCCTTGCTAACATGTTTCATAGCGCTATCAATCAACAAATTGCCTTGAAAACTATTCGAAAATTGGGCTTTTCCCCTTCGGCCGTCTGGAATGGAAAGGAAGCTCTCGACTATCTTCTCGCGGCAGATTCTCGAAACCCACCTCATCCAAAGCCAGATATTATTCTGATGGATGTACAAGTAAGTTACCCAAGGCTACCCCAGGTTCGCTGCCACTTCGAGGGCATTGCGCTAATGAATTACAGATGCCAATCATAGACGGATATCGCGCCACGCATATATTACGCCACCATTCCCCCTACAGTTACTCGATACGTAATATCCCAATCGTAGCCATGACGGCGTCAGCCATTCAAGGCGATCGCGAAAAGTGCCAAAAAGCGGGCATGGATGATTACCTAGCGAAACCTGTCAAGGGTAAAACATTGGAGAAGATGCTGGTAAGATGGGCGATTAATAGGAGAGTACCGGAATCGGAAAGTGAGGTTGATGATGGGGGTAGTGATTGTGCGGAGGGGGATAATGAGAATTGTTCAAAGAAAAGTGGGAAATCGAAGTATGTTCCCCTGCCTTCCCTTCTATTCTCTTCTTTCCTCTTCAAGCTTTTATCTCTTTGGCGAAGTTTTGGTCCTTGTAGAAATAGACAGCCAAGAATGATGTTAACACTCACACTTTAGATTTGACCGACGCGCCTCAACGAGTACCGCTCGCAATCGTTCATCAAAATCCATAGACAAGAGCGAAAACCACGCACTTAAATCCCCAACATCTTTACAAGCACCTAAGAAACCCTATCAATCACAATCACAATCCCAAGCATCCAAACTCGAAGCCGACTCGAAACTAGTCGACGCAACGAAACAATCCAAAGACTCAACCAAGCCACTCCTCGAACATCCCCGTCCCACGAAAAGCGAGCGCAATAGTTCCCATCGTCTGACACTCCCACAGCCAGAGGATGAAGGGGAAAGAGCTGCGAGAAGAGAGGGATTCGAGGAAAAAGCTAAAGAGTTACGGGATGAAAAATTGGTTTCGGCCGCTGGTGATGAGCATGGTGACATGCATATTCATGGGCATGGGCATGAAGAACCAATGGGCGTGGGAGCAGGCGAAACAGCAGCAAAACCACAAAAACTAACGGTGGAAAACGTGGAGAGGTTGGCAAGACAGGAAAATGAAGAAATGGAAATTGCTGCGAAATTAGACTTTGGAGTTGGGAATGGACATGCAAGTGCGAATCAAAAGATGAAGCAAAACGGACATGGTGAGACTGGAAAGACTGGAAAAGGATCAGGGAGGGCATTGAGTGTGCTTAGGGGTGACAGTATGGAGGTTCTAGGAGATACGTTAATGGGTGATTCCAGTCGCGAAGACTCGAGTGGGGGAGGTACACAAACGCCGAATTCGATGCCGATTGCGGATAGGATGGTATCCGAGAGTCCGGGAGTGATGGAGAGCGGGGCTGGTGGAGATTACTTGGGGGCGAAGAAAGGCGATGGCAATCAAAATGAGAATGCAGAAGAGAGAAAGGATAGCAAAGATAGCAAATCAAGTCGTCCAAGTGTGGGAAGGCGATGGATGGATAGTGAGGTTACTGTTCGGGGATCACCTGCAGAAGAGTCTTAGAGGTCTGTTCAACTTTGAAACCAGATGGGTAGGCTGGTAACGTGGCATTGCCAGTCGAATGATATATGATACGATATTGCAAAGAACTCCACATCGAGATCGGGGAGGGAATAATAAATGAAGCGAGGCGTTTTGGCATTCGAATTCGGAATTGCATGGTATACGGTATTGCATCACATAGGGTGGTATTTCGTTTGCATTGGGCCAGTTGGTTGGGTCTGGCAATGGTTATATGCATATATCCTGGATGGTTGAAAAGAGGGGGTATGGCGGAATTGATACACACATACATATACACAGGTCGAGTTTTGGATTGTAAGATATCATGAGCACTGGTCGACCAGCTGTGTATACTGTAGTTTGAATAGGAACATGGGAAAAGTTGGAGGTCGAGATAAATGATGCATAGTTGTTCATAGCGTTTCTGTATTGTATGGTACATAAAGTGGATAGGCACGCATATCCTGCATGCTCTGTAAATACATCCCACTCGCTCAGTACGTCTAAACCTCGAGCAGTCACTTTCAATTATTGTTCAACTTGATATTATATCATCTATTATTACGTACGCCCCAGGGGGCGCGAATTTACATGTCACGATACAATGTGCCGGATTACACGATTTCATCCTGTAATATTGATTATGATGTAAACTTCGATGTTCGTTACAGTTGTAATGGATTTTTAGAATGAAGGTTGCCCAGATTGTACTCCATTACACTAGCCGTCAAGGAAAAGGAATCTTCGGACTGTGAATTCATAGAATTTCTCTTTTCTTATAATTTATTATGATAATTTTAACATCTGTGAAATTCATAGTCTTTAAGTTCTTTTGCCCTCATAATGAATACTAATGATAGGGATGCGAAGACTCAACACCTGTACGCGGTGCATCCTACGAACCTCCAGCTCTTTTTTGAGAGTCTGCAAAGCTAAGTTTAAGTCATTTGATGGAGTTGTAGTAATTGGAAGAGAAAAAGGTATCCAATCGCAACATTTTTTGCTTCCGAGTTGGCTAATAGTAAAGGCCAGATCTTGGTTTTTTGATGATTATATTATCAGATTGTATACTTTACAATACTACTTTTATTACGAAATAGAAAACAATATTATTATTTATGATAATATACTATAAAATTATTTCCAATAATTCTTTAGAATATCAAATGCGATTTACTATTTTCGATTTGTATGAGAGTTTGTATGCTAAGGGCTTTTATCCAGGGTTATTATATAATCAATTCCATTTTTCTTTTTCAGCTTTATTCAAATAATAATATATATATATTAGAAAAAAAAACTGGGGAATACAATTTAAGCTAATAATATATTTACTATGAAAAGTAGTAAAGGGATATTGAATTAATAAGAGTATAATACCTCTTGTAATCAATATTCTTAGGAAATTAACTAATGAAGAGGACTTATCAATTCTAATTTATTAATTCAAAGAATATATATTACAAGTTTAAAAGTCTTATAGAATTATTATTCTATTGTTTCAATACTATAAAGTTAATATTAGATAAAACATAATTGTTGAGAAGTTATAAATAGAATAAAAGATTAATATAAGGAAAGATTACTCGGATTTGATTAATAAAGGGAACAGATTTGGAAAATTATAAATATAACGCTTTGATTAATATTTATTTACTATATAGTATTATATATAGTAAATGGGCTTATTCCTCAATATTTGTTTTCACTTCTATTATTGAAAATATAATTATTTTTGTATACTAGTTAACTAGCAATACCCTATTATTCTCTGTCAAGAGCTTAATTAAGCTTTTGGCTGTTCTATACAGTCTTAGACTGAAGGTGGACGTTAATATAAATCAATCAATCAATCAATACCAATGATATTACTCGGCAAAATAATTGAAGATGTATAGGCAAATATAAAAACCATAACAAATTTTTCAATTCTTTTTATAATTGATTGAAATTTGGAAGTATATAATATTAGCTTATAATAATTCGTTTAGTAGAATTTTATTTTAATTGATTCAAAATTAAATATATTATATCTTTTGAAAGATAATAGAATTAGAATTTGAAGCATTATTTTTTAATTATTTTTTGAATTCTTCTATAATTTTATATTTATAATTTTATATTAAAACACATATCTATTATAAATAATATTACAGTTTTTTTAATTATAGACTTTCATGTTTATCAAAATATTAATGAAATAAATTAATGACAATTAATAGAGATTACTTCGAATATATTTCGAGGTTTAAAAGAATAAAGTAGCCTATATATTTTCAATCATTTTGCCGAGTATATAGAAGTATAATAAATAGATTTTCAATCTTGAATTTGATAATTCTCTTACCAAATTTTTACTCGACTCTTTGAGGCTAAGATATAACGAACTTACTTATACTATCTATAATTGTGTTTAATATCCCTTAGAATCTATGTTTATAATTCTATTATATAGATTTTAGAATACTAAATGACAAAAAGATTTCAGTTGTTTAAACCAGGAATTTGAAACAATTGAGCTTTTTGAAAGAATGCTTATATATCAACTTAAATAGAGGAGAAAATTATATAATCTTTTATTTAGTGAGGATGAAAATAATATGAATTTGGATTTTACAGATATGGGGTCTGTAGTATGTGATATTTGGGATCTATACTTTCCTTTTGTTTTAGTTTTTAGGTTGAACAAAACTATTGGTAGTGTTATTAGGCTCAAAAATGTAATAAATCTAAGAAATGTAAGAAATTTGATAAATCTAAGGAATTTAAGATGTTCAGGAGATCTTATAAATCTGAAAAATCTATAAATCAAAGTATAAATATATATATCGCTTATCTATTACTTTTTGGCTTGCTTATATAATCATATTCTATATATTAATATTACTTATATTTTCACAATATTTTAGATTTATAATAATTTTATATTATAGATTTAAATTAAATTGAATTACATATATTAGAGACTTTCTATACAACAATTTATTACGTTTGTAATAGTAATATTATCTAATAGATTTTCCATTTCTGATTATCTATCATTTATATAATATAATCATACTGTTAAACCAATCTCAATAATTGATATTATTGTATAAAATAGAAAATTTTATAATTCTTATCGCCTAATTCTATACAAAATAGATTTTTTTCTGATTTTGATAAACTTTCTACTAAAAAATAAATTTAATTCAAAGGAATCTATTAAGATAAAAAATAATTCGATTTTGTATATAATTTATTTTGAATAAAATTTATAAATATATATGTATTTAAACTTTTATTCGATTTATCCAGACTTTATCAAATTTATTATTAAAAAAAATAGAGTTTCGTATTTTATGTTATTCTATATAAACTAATCAACTTTTTATCATTAAGTTTTTTTATTATTATTATTCTAGAAATCTTTTTATATCCTTTTTGTTTTGATATATTTTATATTATTACTCTTATATTCAAGCTTTTTTTAATATTCTAACATACATATTTTAAAACATGTTTCATAACTAGAAGCTGATTGGTCTAGCAAATACATGAGGTTTATATAGGAATATTAAAACATAGAATTTTGTTGAATCAATGAATTAGTTAATAAATCAGAATTAAGGGATTTATAAAACAAAAACAAAATGGATATAATAATTCTTTGAGTTAAAAGGTTTTAAACAATACAATTTTTATATCAATAAATTATAGTTCATTATAACAAAAATTCATTCAAAAATTGAAATAAATTCTTAAATTTTTAAAGAATTAAATAAATGTTTCTGATCGGTTTGAAGGGGGTGCAATAAGAGAAATAAAGAATCTTGAACTTATAGATTTATAAACTTTTAGATTTGATAAAGATTTAAGAGTTTTATTAATAAAAGATTTATTAACATGATTCATCGTTAAATGGAGAGATTAGGGACTTTAATATAATGAATGGAGGATTTTATGATTTTATGATTTTCTTTTTTTTTCAGTCATTGTATTTGAAGTCATAAAAGAGAGTTCTGAGTGTATAAATAAGGGTGAAATCACTTCAAATGATTCACTTGAAAGGAATGATTTTGCTTTAATGGTTACTGTACTTAAAGAATTAGGCGAATGCGAAAGAGACTAGCTCTTTCAGTAGGCCTATATAAGGCCTACTACTTTCCCCTTTAGCTAGCTCTTTAGATAGAATACAACATAGACAATTAGGACCTACGATCACGTGGGTGCTGCGTCTTCTGTATCCTTCTTAAATCAACACTAATAATCTAAAACAAATCATATAATAAATATAGCATGGATTGTATTATCGATTTTTAGTAAAATATATACTTTAAAATTATTCTTTATAAATTGTATTAAGATTTAAGAATTGTTATCTCCCTATATAAAGCAATTATGAATATTTTAGAGGGATTTTGTTTTGTATATTGATAATAATTGAGAGTATATTTTCAAAATAAGTAAAACTTTTTGAAGGGATTTTCCTTCTTTAATTTTCTATGTCCAAAAACTTTCTTCTTTATATACAAGATTTCCCTATAAAACTATCAAATATTAAAAGATTTAAATCTTTATAGAAATCTTTAAGAAATTCTTTTTATTAATTTATCTTATATAGTTTTTCTATTTAATAATAGTATTGATTGTTTTAATTATTTTTGTCAGAAGTAGACAGCAAGTTACGCATAGAATATGATATTGTATATATTATATATAGTCTACGTATCCGGAAAACTCAAAGAGGGGAGTTTTGTGGTGGTGTGTATATACTACACATGTGCTACACATATGATTTCCAATATCTCTTCTATAATAGAAATCTATCATCTAATCATATAAATTCTATATACATATTTATGAGGAGCCTTATTAACTCCTATAACGATATTAACATTCCAATGTTGTTTATAGTATCTATATCTCTATTGGAATTCGATAGCCCTATAATCTATTATCATATTGTAGTATAAAAATACTCTTCTTTGAATCCGATTTCCTCTACTTATATTAGATGAAATACTATATAAAGTTTTACAAAGGAATCTGATTCATAAGATCCCTTTTGTATATCTAATCTGATATACTAATAGAGCAACTTTGAATTCGTTATTCTTGGATTTTAGTGTCATCATTTTCCTATAATAAATCTCGTAAATCTGATCCTATATAAACAGACCTTTAGCTTATCTGTTATCCCATATGATTTACACAAAATGGTTGATATAATCAATTGATTTGGTCAATTTAATATAAATCGATTAAATTGATCAATTTGGATAGTTTTTGATAAACTCAATAAATTGAGTGAATCCGGTGAATTTGGTGAATTTGATGAAATTGATGAAATAGGTGGTTTTTATCAATTAGGTCAATTTGGTGGTTTTGGTTAATATAATCAATTTGGTGGTTTTTTTTGATTAATATAGTCAATTTGATCAATTCATTTAATTAATTTAATTTTAATTGATCAAATCGATTAATTTTGATGAATACAAGACTAGTATTAATTGACTCTTTTTGATTTCATTATATTTTAATATTCCAAATCCAATCCTAGGTCTTTTCCATGGAATATAAAGCCTGGGTATATCAATTGCTTTGTGAGGATATTAGTTGTTTGATTAATTCCTGGAATCTATATGATATATAGTCTTTTGGAATCAATTATATCTTTTCGAATGTAATACTAGTGAATATCGATATGTTTTGCTTTGTTATAAAACTTATTTTCTTGTATTCAATTAATTCCGCTTGTATTATTGTAATACAAAGTTGGAATGAAGGGCTCACTTTCAGAGTGTTCATCTAAATCTTTGATTAGCTTTTCTATCCATACTATTTCTTTTACTTTCTTATTAGCTACTATGATTTCAGCTTTCATTGTATATAGAAATATCGATTTTTGTTTTGTTGAAGATTATACCACAATTCCACTATATCTAATAATTATCACTCCTTAAACAGATTTTCTATTAGCTACAGATCCTTATATTGAATCTGTATAGGCCCGATATTTATATACAAGTATATTTAGTTGATTTGAATAGATTGTACTAACTGAGTGTATATTAGTAAGATATTGAAACAAATGTTTTATAAGTATTAAATGATTTTTCCTCAATGTGTATATAATATAAGCTAATTGGCCTACAGTATATGCTATATCTAATCGAATATAATTGGAGGAGTAAATAGTGTTATTAAAAATTTGAAGATAAAGAATCTTATCGTCTTCACAGAGAAACTTGCTTTTGTTTGTATTTTGCATAATTGTACTAGGAGGTAGGGGTAAGTCTTTTGTATTAATAAGATCGATTCCGAATCGCTATAGAATTTTCTTTATATAATTCGATTGATATATCTTAAATGATTAGTCTTATCAATTTCGTTCTATTTGAATACTTAGGAAGATATTAGTTTCATCTAAATCTTTACATTTCCATTGACTTTTAATCATTTTCTTCATTGAATCGATATTAGTATAATTTCCTATTATCAGTAGATTATCTATATATAATAGGATATATACTTCTCTTTTTATAAAAAGATTAGAATCTGCTATAGATTCTTTGAGTCTAATCTCTTTGAAAATCTTTGTATAATTATTCATCAAATTCTTGGTGTTTGTTTTAGCTTATAAAGGGATTTCTTTAATTTGAGATATGATTTGTTTTTGAGTTTGATTTCGGGGAAGATTTCTTTGAAATATCTTAATACTTCTATAAGGATTTCTATATTCATTAGCTTACTATTCAAGAAAGTAATATTGACATTCATATTATCGATTTCTAAATCTTTTATTACAATTTTAACTAATAAAGTATATAATGTTGAATATCTTGCTGTATCAGTGAAGATCTCTTGAAAGTCTATTTCATATCTTTGAAGATACCCCTTGATTATTAATCTTGCTTTTCTTCTAATCAGTTTATTAAAACAATCTAGTTTATTTCTCAGAATGTATTTGCTACTCAATAGCTTTTAGCCTACGAGTACAGCTCCATTGATAATTTTGAAAATATTATTATCCTTAAGACTTTACAATTCATTTTTGATTGTTTTTATTTATATTTGGGTGTCCCCTCGCATAGTGTCCTCGAGCTCTACTGATTCTTTAAATATTGAATTAGAGTTATCAACTGGAAACTCTTCAGGATGTACAGAGACAATATATAGTACAATTATATACTGAATAATCTGATCACTAAAAATCTTTCTTAATTGTTTTTTACAACTTTCATTCAAAGTATCTCGAATTAGAATAGTTATAAAAATAGGTTTAACTCTTAGAATCTCTATAATTATTTGCACTCTTTATTTTAAAGACTAAGATGTATACACTTCTTATGTACACTTAATTGCCTATAGCCATCGTTGCTATAGCATTTGCAAAGAATAGACTTAAGCAGTTTATCATTCATTTTGGGTCTGAACAGTTTGTCATTCATTGGTGTATATCTCTTGTACATCTTTTTTTATACTTATCGCACCCTTCTTTTTATAGTACTATTTTTTTTATATAAAGGAGGTTTTCTCTTTTTCACTATCCCAAGTGGTTCTGGATATGCCTTATCTTTAAGGTCTTTAAGAGGATATCTGTATTTATTAAAGTCAGTATCTATTGTTCTATATATATTCTTGGTATAAAGATTAAGGAGAAGATAGATATTATTCCTATCCATTCCAATAAAGATATGCTCTCCTTTGAGTATTCTGGACTCAAATTTCTTTGTTATCAAACTAGATTATTGAGGATTTCTAGCTCATATTTTACACCCAAATATTCTGAGTTTCTTTGAAGTCAGGTTGTCTATTAGACATAGCTTTATATAATATGATTACTGAAGAAAGCATTCCAGCTTCTCCAAATGGCAGGGATTTGATAGGAGATATCTTGAATTTTCTTTTCTACAACTCCATTTATAGAGTGTTTTCCTGGAGGTGATGATTCGAAGATTAGACCCTTCTTTGAGATCTCTACTTGAAACTGTATTCCGAATTCACCTTTACTATTGTCTGTTCTAATAATAGCAACCTTAGAGTTGAACTCTCTTTCAATTTGATTGATCAGATTCATTAATATAGGTATAATAGTATTAGCGGATTTGTCTTTTATATATTTAATCCAAGTCACTCTGATTATATTATTAACAATTATAATAAAGTATCTGTTTTCATTTTCTAAAAGTTTTTGAATCTCTGAAAGATCGATATAAAGACAATATAGTTTTATAAGAATATGCACAACTATATATTTGTTGAAATACTTATTCATTCTTTTTGCGAGGTACAGTTTGTAAGCTTTTCAATTAGTATTTCTCTTTCTTTTAGTGTAATATAGATTATTCAAAGCTTTCTTTAGTTTATTTATTTGATTATAGTTGAGATAACCTAAGTATTAATATACAATTTTAGCTTTGTTGTTATTTATATCAATTTCTTTTGTTTTAGAGTCTATATCAATTATATATACATAATGAGAAATAGATTATTAGATTATATAATTGCTGTTAATATGTTTTGCTAATATCTTAAGCTAACCATTTTTTTAGTAAGAAGCTGAATCCTCTTTAAATATAACTTTTCATCCAATCTCTATAAGAATCCCAATTGAAATAAATTGGGTTACTCGAAAATCTTCAATATATCAGACATCTCTCAAAGTAAGGTATTCAATAGTAACTATTCCGAAAGTAGTGCTATAGATATATATATTATTAGTAGTTTTTATTCAATAAGGTGAACTCCAGTATATAATATTCGAGAGATTTGTAAGAGAATTAGTAAAATAATGAGAGACTCCGGAATCAAATATTCATATATAGTCATTGAGGGTTTGAATATGCATTATACTAGCAAAGTAAAGGGAAGTAGTGTATTCTGATTCTGCTATTACTGAATGAGCAATAGCTGTATATATAGAGCTATCTTCAGTGGTTTTATTATCTGATTTCAATACTGCTTTAGCTTTAATATATACAAAGCAGTCTTTTTATTAGTATCCTTTCTTTTCACAGAAAGTATAAGACCTAGTATTAATCTTATTAACTTTACTAGATTTTGATAAGCTTAAAGAATCCCTTTTATTTTCATAGTGTTCTCCACAACTTCTTCCTCCTCTTTCTCGAGCTTCTTAAAGTCCTTGTTCATATACACTGTCTTGTATAGTATTAGCTGATACAATATTTATACTAGCTCAAGGAATACATTCAGCTTTTTATAGAATATATAATATATCTTATAATCCTATTTTTGTAATAATAATGAAATTTCGCTGAGTTTATTAGATTTCGGTTTCGGGAAGAGAGCTTAGAAATTGACTATAGATATTTTTGTTAGAGATAGGACTATTTGAAGCAAATGTTTTGTGTTGATAATAAAGAAGATAATTGAGGAAGATTTAAATAGATTTTGTTTTGGAATCGAATTGTTTGTATAGAAAATACTTTCTAATATCTTCGATATATTAAGGATTTGACAAATTATTGAAAATTAAGATTTTTACCCATACACCTACGAGATCAGTGTTTCTAATAAAAAACATAATCTAGAAACAATAAATAAAAGGTAAGCAAAAGTTTATAATAAAGATTACAATTCCCTTTTATTTTCTTTAATCAGTAATATTAATACGATTCCCGATTAATACTGCTTTATCACCTGTATATATATCAAAACTAGTAGATACTATCATTGCAGCTTCAAGGGATTTATAAAATTCAATCCAATTGTTGCCTGTGAATACAATGAGAGTCCCCCATTTAGTCTGAATTATATCAGCTATGTGCTTATTAGCTATAACTAAGGAAATAAGGAATTGAATATGTAAATCCTAAAATAAGATAACAATAATATTAATTGTAACACAAGACTCATAACCTATCAGAAGTAGATAGTAAGTTACACATAGAATATAATATTGTATATATTATATATAGTCTATATATCCGGAAAACTCGGAGAGGGGAGTTTTGTAGTGATGTGCACGTGCCATACACGTACTACACATGTGATTTCCAACAATTTTAAATAGATATAATATATCTTCTTTTCTATATCAATAATAACAACTATTTAATCCGAATAGATATTGACTTAGCGATTATAAAAAAGGGTATAGAATAATTCCTTGCTTTAAATATAATATAAATTAGAGAGTTATTTCGAAAAAATCCCTTTTGACTTTTTTCGTGTTTTTCAATCCAATAGATAAAGATTCAATTTTGAGGAAAAACTATATTTTATATTTATGAGAAAACATTATATAAATATATATAAATTGTAACTAATATTAAAGATATTTTGATAAAGGATTTTAAGGAACAAAATCTATTTGAAAACAATAAAACTATATTTATTCAATTCAATATCAAAAAGAAAGCTATCTTTCTTAAAAATAAAATAAATATATTATTTTATATTTACTATTTGTTTTTTGATAATAATAAAACCTTAATTGACGAATATAATATAACAAAAAGACTTTAAGATTATCTTATAATTAAATACACCTAGATTGATAATATCACTATAAATAAATATCTTTTTAGAATCAAGAACTTCGTTTTTCAATTAGAAGATATATTTGATATAACAGTTATTAATATTTAGAACAAACTTAAAAAGCTTTATTGACAACTTATGCTTATAGATTCCTCTATTAGTATTATATATACTAACAAATTACTTTTTCAAAATCTAATTATATATTTTTCAAATAAATATAAAACTATTATTAATATAATATATATTGTTAATACTACTCTAATAATTAATCAAAAAATCAAGTGTTAGATTTAACTAATTTAATATAATAAATTAGGGGTATCAGAATTCAATACAAACAACTCTAAAGTCATTCTATTAAAGAGTTCGAAAGATATATATAGAGAGCTTCCCATAGACCAGAGTTCAGTAGTTTTAGATTCTAAGAATTGATTGTACCTGTTTCTATAGCTCTGTAAGGCAATCGGTCACATATACTATATAGTATATTATATATATTATGACATATAACGTGATTCATCACCGAGTGGATCATTTTTACCTCAAATATTTATGTTTCAATTCAATATACGTTTTATTAATCAATTATTATACAATCGAATAATAATAAAGTTCAAATACTTTTAGTTATTGAGGCTATTCGAAAAAACAAAAAACTTAATATTCGATAATCTACTAAACTATATAATATGTTGGAAATATACGATATGTACCACGTAACATATCACGTGTGATATGGCACGTGCATACATATATATATCTTCCACTTTGTAGTCTAGATCCTTAGTCTAATAAGTCAACCTACATAGTCAATAATACATGCAACCACTATCCTACCACTCTTAGTTTAACATAATATACTATATACAATATTACACTATGTTAAAATAAGAGTAGTAGGACAGTAGTTGCATGTATTAATTGATTGATTAATTAATTGATTTAATTAACGTCCACCTTCAGTCTATGACAATATAGAATGGCTAGGCCAAAGGGGTCTAGCGGATAACTTTTAGAGTATAAAAATGGGGATATTCAATATAGGGTAAATAAAAACTAATATTGGGGACTATCGCCTGTTTACTATACATAGAATGTGTAGTAAATTGGTAAGAGAATTGATTTGAAATCTCTTTCCTTTTTTCTTCTATCTTTCTTCTTTTATTTTAGTAATAACTATTTCTCCTTTAGGTATTATCTCTTTCTCCTTCTTTACTTTGCTTTATAGCTTGGCTTTTGATAGATGCCAGATCCGAATAGCAATTTTAATAATATTAATAAATTTAACTGCTAATTTGATATCTATTTTTAAATATAGCAAGAATTGTAGATTGATTTTAAATATAGGTATTGCTTTGAAAATCTCTTTTTTTTTCTTTTCTATATATTAGGCAGCCGGTGCCGAGCGGGGGATCACCAGGAGCACTAAGCCCCTGATTAGCTAAGATTACACTACTATAAGCGGCTGGAGCACTAGCGCTCCATAGGCCCGCTTCTTAGTACGTCTAGAATACCCTTCGGGAGGTTAGATATTAGACGTTAATTACTATAAATAAATAAATATATATTAGGCAGTCAATAAAAAGATATGCCGCTATTTCAATATTGTTGTATATATATTTATTGTTTAAAAGCTTAAAACGATGTAAATAGGACTTAATATATCCATGGCCAATTTTGAATTGAAAGAAGGCGTTAGTAATATTTCACTTAATACCTTCTAATAATGGGATTTTAGAGCTAGTTTTTTATGAAAAGAGTTTTGAATAGATTATATCCAATTGATTAATTCTAAGTTCGTATTATTTGAAAATGTCTAGTTATTGATTGGAGTCATATTCCTTTATAATTATATCAAGTAATTCAAAACTAATTTCACTTGAAGTAAATCATATTATTATAACTTCTTTTACTAATTTGTTTACTAGCTCATTTCCCCATACTAAAGTGTAACCTGGAACCCAATTTATAGATATTTCAGCACCTTTGACCCTAATTTCTTTAGCGGCTTTTATTACTTGTATTTGATATGTCTATCCTAAGTGATCTGAGGGAGCTTTTAATTGAAAAAGTTCAACTTGATTATTTGAATAGATTTTGTATTTTTGGCCTTTATATACAAGAGAGCTAGTATATTCGATAGCTTTTGTAACTCTGTATAGTTCTTTATTGTAAACCAATTGATTAATTCTGATATTGATATGTTTTTGGTTTAATATTTGATTATCTGATTGTATTGTAATTATACTGTAAAAGAGTAGAAGGTGGTAGAGGTTACACAAGAAAAGCCTTCGTATATACCATAGAGCTAAAGCAATCCTAAATGACTACACATAGTAAATAGAATGAATCGTCACACATCGACAATGAGGTGAGGGAACGAATGGGAGCTATACAGCACGCACATGTCAAAACGTAGGTAGTCGAATAGGAGGTAAGAACATAGATTGCCTTTTTCCGAGTCTACTAAAAGAAGGTCTATAAATACTAGCTACAGAAGTCACGTGATTGACAAGGGATGTTTTTCTGTTCACAATGCTTACTTTTATACCAATTCCTTTTTCAGTAGATGAGGTATTAATATATATATAGGTTTTGTTTTTATCTCTGTGTTTGAATATTATATTATAAAATATAGCTATATCTTCTTTGAAGATTTTATTAATATTGACTTTATATAAAATATCCCTTTTTTATAGAGGGAAATTGAAATAAATAATCTTTTCGAATATAAAGGGATTGAAATTTGATTCTATTGATTCTCTTATTTTATTCAATTAAAGAGACTTGTATTATTTCCTTCAAGAAATAGCTATTACTTCTAGATCTAATTTATATTGAAATAGTAAATCTTTTTTGATATTGATTGAATAATTACACAAGAGTTTAGCTAAACAAAAGATACATCATCTTATATTTGAATCTAATTGAACTTTTATTAATTTAAACTCTACTTCGATTTCTATTGGAAGGATTAGAATGGTTTTGAATACTCCGAGTATCTTTCGAAAAGTTAGGTTTTGAAGTGATTGAAGAGTGTCCTTAAATTTAGCTTGATTTTTTCACCAAATTTCGAATCTGTAATCAGTACTACTAGTTATACAGGCTATATAAAGTTGTTTTATAGCTTTAGAACTAAGGCCTTTTTTGATATTAGCTAAAAAAGCCATTTGTTGAAAGGCTCCTTTCGCTTGTATTGCTCTAATATTAATGTATTGATCGAATTTGAGATTCGAATCAAACCAAATACCAAGTTATTTAATTAAAGATTGAGGTAAGATTATTTCTGAATTGAATAAAGTAATGAGGTATTAGGCTGTTAATTTGAAAGATAAAAAATATATTAGCTTTGTTCTAACTAAATCAAATTGAATTACGTTTTTTGAGCTAAGTTTATATAGTTGTTTTATAGCTTTTTCTAGTGAAATGATATTCTTTTTCTAAATAGAGGAATTAGCAATAAGAGTAATATCATTAATATAAGAAAGGAATTTAACTAAATTATATTAAAAGAAATCCTGAATAGATATTAAGAAGAGAATTGAAGAGATAGAGCTTTCTTGTAGGATTTCTATTAAGATTGGTTTGAAAGATTCAGTTTGATTATTAAAGAATAATTTTAATTATCTTTGTTATAAAAAGGAAGCTATCTAAGTAATGAGATTTGTAAATAATTACAATCTTTTACAAATATCTAAAAGCCGATTTTTAGAAACATGATCGAAAGCATCTTTTATATCCATAAATAAAACTGAGGTTTTATTACTAGTTTGCTTATTACTTTCAATCTCTATATTCAAAAGAAGAGCTATATTAATTACTGATTTCTTTTATCGGCTTCCTATTTAACTATTATATAAGAAATAAGTAGTTTCTGCTAAATATCCTAATTGTTAAGCTAGTATCCTTTTACTTACTTTTTCTAAATAATTAAGAAGTATAATAACTCTATATGCTTTTGATATTGAATAATCTAGTTTTAACGCTTTTTTAAGAATTGTTCTAATAACTTGTTTTTAGTATTATAAATGATATCCAATATTAAGGAGTTTATTATATATAGTAAAAAAGGTTTATAGAATAGTTTTGTATACTTTTGTAATGATTTCTTATATAATACTATTAGGGCCAGGAGTTTTCCCTTGTATTTTAGTTGAACAAACGTTTCTGAGTTCATTTTGAGAGAGATTAGATTATTCCTATTTTTTAGATTGTTGATATTCTTCCTATTTAGATTTTATTATAATAGGGGGTTAAGGAAAAAGAGTAGTTCTAAAAGCAAAGCATTTTCTTTTAAAAGAGATTTCTAAAGCAATATTCAGAATCCTTTAATTTTGATAGTTTTTTGTATAAACTATTACTTTGAAAATAGTTTGAGTATTCTCTTTTTCTAGGAAATTATTCTAATGATTTTTTTTATTGTTTTAATAGATTGAAAATACTTGTTTCTGGCTTTGTAATAAAAACCTTTTGAAATATTGTTTTCGAGATTGTTATCAACTAATTGTTTTGCTTTTCCTACTTCTTTTCAAAGAGCTTTTAATTCTAATAATCATTATAGCTTAACTCTTTTATTTGTTATTATCTTTGGAGTATAGTTTTCCATTGCTTTTTGAATAATTCTTATGAGTTCGCTAATAGCTTAATCTAATTTCAAGTAATATATATTGTTTTCTTATAGGAAATCTATTGAATCTTATTTAATTATAATAAACATGCTTAATTCAGCTAAAATAGATAAATAACTAATTTTGAATCATAAAATAGATTCGAATAGCTCTCAATTAATTAGCTTTATATACTATCTGATTATTGGCTTCTGAAAAGATATATTTAAATTCTTTTTTCCTTTTAATTCAAATAGAATCTCTATATGATTGGATTCAATATTTGAAAGTGTTTGTTATTCTTATATTTATAAGGAAATGCCTTTAGAACCTAATATTAGATTAAGTATACTTGGATTTATAAGATTAATTCGAAAGAAGATATTAATTCCAGGCTTATTCAATAGAATTAGATTTTGATTCTTAAATCATTTTACTAATTAATTGGTATTAATGTTTTTATTTGAAAAGGGATTTGGTAATAGATAATAAGAATTGAAATTACCTAATATTAATATTTCTTGAATAATTAATAAATCATAAAAAAATTATTTAATTATATATCCTTTTTTTTATATTTGATCTGCTTTATTATATATATTAATAATTTGAAACATTTTGCTTTTATTTTGATAGTTTATTATTTGTATATTAAAATCAATTAAAGAATAAGAAACTAGATTGATTATAGATTTAAGATCTTTAGAAATATATAAAAGAGTTCGGAATTTGAGATTTGGATTAAAGTTTGAAAGGATTTATATAAAATTGAAGTATATAATTGATCTATAATTAGAGAAATAGATTTCATTCTTTAGAATCCAAGGTTTTTG
>PQXI01000070.1:0-159349 GCA_004786145.1 Botrytis paeoniae
AGGGGGTTTATAGTGATTGGGTGGGGTGGGGTGGGATAGGGTGGGATGGGGTAAATAGAACAGAGTATTCCAGCGAATAGACGCCGGCGAGTGAAATGTAGTCTACAATAGCGGAAATATAATGTATATTCTATATATTTAATCAAGATATCGATCAGAACGAGATTCGTGAAAGATATATAGCATATCCAATATGAGGAAGTATACGTATGTAAGTAGCTATTCTTTTATATCAAATCCCTAAAGTATACTTATCTACTTATCTACTTATCTACTGTCTAAGTATATAAATGAAAATGCACTAGGGTGGTGGGTTAAGTTTTGTGTTGTGCAGTTTTGCTTGCTTGGTGGGATGTATTGGGTTGAACTTCCTTGGTGTGGGTGTGAGTGTGGGTTTGGAAGGAAGGAAGAGAGGGGAGAAAGAAAGGGTTTTGGGGGGTGTATGGATTGAGTGTTTGACATTTTGTTGTTGTGAAAAAGGGGGATTGGTGGTGAGGGGGTGGGAAGTGTGATGATGGTGGTAGTGATAGTGATGATGATGATGATCAAAAGAAAAAATTAGAATTAGATTTTGAGAAATATGACGGAGAAGGAGATGGATAATCGTAATCGCTGGTTTCTGGGTCTTGAAGACAGGGGTTGAGATCAGTTGGTTCCTAGGTAGTTAGTTATATATAAGGTGGGTGTATTTATTTTTCAGAGACTAGAATGAGGATGGATTTTTGTAGATGGATTTTTGTTGGCTAAGTGTTTTGTGGTTTGTGTAAGATCTTCCATACTTGTTGTTAATAGAAAGGGGGAAGAAGAGGAATATGATTGAGATTACTGATGGTGTGTGCGGAGATGAGGAATTGAGAGTGAAGAAGGGCTATTGGAGAGGGACTGGGGTAGAAATTAATACTGTATAATGGCAGATTTTTATGATAAGTTCTTGTGAATAAGGGCTCAGAGTCTAGATATGTCAAACTTTGTTTGTGGGAGAGAATATTATTTTCGATGCTGATGATTCTCATTTGGTTCCCAGATAAATGTGTGCATGAAGAAGGGATAGGTTGGTGAGAGTCAATGGTGATGTTTCTAGACTTTTCCAAAACTTGACAATGCTTAAGATTGACTGGCATGCATATGGGATTATATCAATAATCTTGGTGATAGTGAGATCTTCAACATTAACAGTGATGTTACCAAAGTACCGTGTTGTTTCCTGATAATAATGATTCTTAATGAGGTATTCCAGAATTAGAGATGTGAAAATGTCATGGGAAAAGACGCATACGATTGGCGAAACTCATGGCGGAGCAGTGTGAACAAATGCTTGGTATGGTTGGATTATAACTGTTTTATAACTGTGGAATGCAAACTGTGTATACTAGATGAATTCCTTCTATTGCTGTAGAGTTGAACTGGGCATCAAGTGGGATTGTTTGTGCGATGAATCACGGTTGATCAAAATCGCTCTATCTTGGCAATTTCTCTTCCTGTAGAGAACAAGCGACTGGCATTCTATATGATATAAAAGGTACGAGTCTTCCGGTCTTGTAGATCTTCAGCATAATCAATGCGCTCTGTATAAGATAGATTATAGGAGACCTTTGTTTCCAAATATGAGCTTGATCATATTTTCCATTCACAGTCGCATAACTTTAAGCGCTTTCTTGGATGCGAATTGACACAGCAAAGGATATTCGACAACACTTGATGATCAAACCCCAGAAATAATTCACAAGAATATAAAACAGAAAAGAGCAGCAACAACATGATATGCAATAATAGTGACGTCAAGTACGATGAGAAACCGTCTCTCCATCTATGTCTCAAGAGTCTGAGACATAAAATATCCCATCATCATCGAAAGGTGCAACTAGCATTCGAAATTGCAAATTTCGTTTTCTATACATTGAATATAATACACTTATTAAATTTTCATGAAGAGATATGAAAACCAACACACAAAAGTCACAAATTCGTTAAATCCCAGGATTTCAAAAGAAAAGAAAAAGAAGCAATTTATTCTTCGGCCGAAAAAAATCTGCCTTAATCCATCCGTCCCCATTTTCCCACTCGCCAAACTTGAAAATAAGTAAGGAGGCCCGGGCCCGCACGACCCACTGCAATTACCGAGTCCTTCCACGGACCAGAACATGCTCTTACGCAGCGTCAATTCCGCGCTAGGAAGTGGCTTGGGGTTTATTTTTGAGCCGCAGAGTGGAGGTGTCGGAGACGCTAGTGCCTACTGGGAGGAAGGTTCGATATGAGGATGTTATATTAATATGTTTGATATAGGGATTGGTATAGGTGAAGGAAGATTGAGAAGGTTAGGAGGAGGGAAAGTAAGGTGGTATTATTATTAGATGGGTATATTAGATGTGCAACATTGGGGGGTTATGGGGTTTGAGAGTTTGATGGAAGAGGGGATGTGGGAATTGGGGATGGATGGGTGGGAGAGGCTTCTTTGAGGATGGTGTAGATTACTGTAGATGGGGACTTATTATTATTAGGTAGGTATAATAGATATGCAACAAAAGGTTCGAAGAACAACGGAAGAGAAGGAAGTGGAGACATAATGGAAGATGGATCAGATTGTATTGAGGCCTGTGTTGGTCGTGGAGGTGATCTGGAAATAGTTATAGTACTATTTTGTAGGTATATTATTATTAGAAGGCTATATCAGATGTGCAACAAAATCTATTCTAAGTCATAAAGAAGAATGGAGAAAGTATGCAGAATATAGGTTAAGGGAATTTACTTCCGGGATAAAGTATATATGACTTTCTGTGGCAGTGGTTGGACTTGTAAATCGTGATGAAGAAAACCTATTTCGAGTAGACTTTGTATGTGCTTACTATGTGGTAGGTAATCGCATGACGAATTGAAGGTTTGAATGAGACTCTGAAAGTTCTGAGTTTCAGTACGATGATTAGATGGTTTGAAACACTGGTTCACTATGTATATATTATAAGACTTTCAAATATAAAGAGTTTGTGTTCAATCCCCAATCCGGGAATCTCTGGTCTGAAGTTGAAGATTTCCACCAGATCCAAGAGGAAGTAAGTTTTTTCGGCCCGTGCACATAGATAGTACTACAATAAGTTCCAGAAATTCTAGCTCTTCCCAAGATTTGTCTTGGAACAACTGAGACAACTTTCTTGCATGTTCTAAATAAAGCCCACACAAAGCCACACAAAGCCCGATAAACTATTCGAAAAGCCTTACATGGTTATCTCACACCATACTAAACCATTCCCTCGACCACGAGAAATCGAAATGTTGCACATCTAATTTGTGATTCTAATAATATCACAGAACATTAAACTCTCTGCCTGTTCTTCATCAAACGACTTTCTGATGTCAACAACTTCGCCTCGATCATGGAGTGATCGGTCTGTAGCCGCTTTCAACTAAGACAGACAGTATTGAAAGATATCAGACGAGAAGTGGGGGGTTAGAATACCTCGGCTCATTCGGCTGTATAGCAGGAGTGGGGAAATGGAAAGTTCTGAATAGATCAGGGCGGATGATAGTGTGATCTGAGCTTTACGTAGAGCTCTTATACGATTTCTGGGCTCGATTTTCTACAGTCTCAAAGTTGGGTCTATGACCGAGAATGTTGAGGCAGATGCAATAGGAACCTATCGTGCCTGATTGGAAAAGCTCGAACTCCAACGCATTCGATAATTGGAGGCATATATAGATGTGCGGCGCTGCTTTGGTAATATAGCCGCAAAGTATGTTTGCCTTGATCTTTGGTTCCCAAATCAATCATTGCATCTCTCCACGTCGAAGGAAAGATCAGAAATGAAGGTCAGAAATGAAGATGTAGGGGAACGCTTTTTTTTTCTTTCCAAAATTTGCATTTCTCTCAACATGCGGAGCCAACCTGCTTGTGGTATTCTAGTGGTTACTATAGACCATCAAGCGATAGCCTCTTGAGCTCTGTATCGGTGCTTGTTGTCTGAAAGTGTTTTAATCTCGTGCGCATGGCCATCAGCATATTTAGCTGGTCAAAATGCCATGGTAGCCTTCATGAGATTGCTGCCAGTGTTGAAGCTTCAAATTGGTACTACCAATTACCTCGCTTTAACAACGCCGGCTTGTATTTTGGCTCTCACTTTATCGTAAGCTAGACTCTGGATTTGCAAATGCTCCACAGTTCTGTAAGCAGAGTGTCAGGTCACGGGTATGTTGAAAGATGAAAATTTTGTCAAAGTGTCCCTAGCGATCATGTACTGTTGATCTTCAAGTATCTAGAATTCTAGATTAAAGAGCTTAATAAAGCATGTCGGCGGCGTTAAAAAGATGAAGCTCTAGTCACGAGATGCAGAATTCACAAAGGTAAGAAACGGAAAATATACAAATATGGGACGATAATGATTTACCCCGCCTGCAGATAAGCGGATGTAGCTGCCGTTTACGCACCCTTGCTCTTTTTTTTAATCGATCAACCAGTGAATTGCCCGCACCCACTCAACGGTTACCTGCAGCTCACTGAGCCTTACCTTTACCATTACCTTCTTATACTTTCCACCATAAAAATATCAAGTCTCTCTATTCTATCTTATCTAAACTCAATCATATTTTCTCCTATATTTGATGGGCTCTTCTCTCTGAATCTTCTCGCCGGTCTTATGATATTCTCTTGACTTGATGATCGTTTCCATCTCTACGGTGCTGACATTCATCAAGGCGCAATGGAGGTGTTCGTGACAAACGTACCAGTTCAGACTGGAGAGCATGATCTTCGGAATTTTCTCAGGCCTAAGTTGAATAGTCTTGCAATTCGTGCATTTCATTGCTACACTGCGCGAAGCAAAGACTTTGCGAAAATCACCTTTCGGACGGCTACAGATGGAGAAAAATTTCTACGCAAGTTTGGTGAACGGAGACCAAACAATAGACAACGAAATCTAAGGGCTACTCCGGCAAAGCTTATTTATCACAGTACACCGATCTATTGTGAGAAGAGTAGATCGGCCGCTAATCCATATTTGCTCCGATGCTTGGAAAAAGAAGAGAAAGAACGGGTTGAGAATTCCTATCTTAATCATGGCCCACCAATTGCCAACACTTCGTTTGAATGCTCTACAATCATGTGTGGCAATTGGAACTATGTTGGAGAGGATTTGGTCTTCATGCCGGAGTTGATATGGCAAAGTAGGATCATCGTTCATTTCAAGGAGAGAGCAATGATATTGGTTCTAGACAACGGATCAAGGATGGTAATTCGGTATGATACAATTGAACTTCTCACAACTGATGACGGTCATTACCCAGGAATCACTGCGACGCTTCATCAATCCCCTCATTTTTTCAAATCCCCTCCAAAAGACGATCTCCTTGAGATGATCAATATGTTTAGTAATATAAACTTCAGAAACGGCAGCAGGCCTCACACAAAAAGGTCTCGAGTCGCTGGTTTTGGCGATAAGCACAAGGAGATTGCGGGTAGCTCTCTCGTGTACCGCTGTACATTCAAAAGTACAAACGGATTCTCATCGAATATCGAGCAAAAGTTGGAGACATTGAAGAATGCTCGAGGCATTCCTCCAATGATTCATCATTCTGTTTCAATCATTAGTCCTAGAGAATCTCATATTATCGGACTCAGAAAACTTTCTGAAGCTTTGGAGAGTTTCAATAACGAACTACCATTCCCATTGACATTTCAAGTCCAAAAGCTAGCCCAAAACGGATATCTGTCTCCTCGCCAAATAATCGATCTTCTACCGGCCTTCACTTCAATGTTGGAAAGAAATACTCTTCCAATTTGCGTCACGACCATGAGGAGACTATTTTTGCAGATCCCATACCCTGGACCCAATGTCAAAGCGGAAGATTTCGACAAGAACGCCATCATTGAACTACTTTTGGATATTGAGAAGGCTTCGACTCAAGAGGCTCTGTATGCCGAAGGATTTGGGGGTACAGCCTCTCAGAACACCGCTTTGATTCATCGGGTTACCATTACTCCTGCTGGGATGTATCTAGATGGCCCTGAGTCTGAGAGTAACAATCGCATACTCCGTAAATATGCTGGTGAGCCTCATTATGCTCTTCTCCTATCCTTCTTCTCCCATTTGATTTGAATCGCCCCCTTTCGAATCCAAGAAACACTATTCTAGCGTACTGATGACTGATTTTTCATCACTAGGCAGCCATAGTAACTTTGTACGTGTGACCTTCTGCGATGAAGATGGCGGTAGAATTCAATATGCATCAAATGTCTCTAACGACGAGATTTTCGACGGGGTCTTCAAGAACGTTCTACGAGATGGTTTCCAAATCGGAAATCAGAATTATGAGTACCTAGGCTCATCACATTCTTCTCTTCGTACACAGTCTTGTTGGTTTGTGGCACCTTTCCAACAAAACGACATATATTATGATGCCCAGCATATCATACACGAGTTAGGCCGGTTCGGAGATATTCGCTCTCCGGCCAAATGTGCGGCACGAATCGGACAGGCGTTCTCTGATACACCAAATACTCTTACTCTTGATGAAACTGTCACAATAGAAACAGTTGCTGACGTCAAACGAAATGGCAGAGTCTTCAGTGATGGAGTGGGCACAATGTCGGAGTTATTGATGCACAAGATATGGGAGAAACTACCTAACAAACACAGTGTGAAACCGACTTGTTTCCAAATTCGTTATCAAGGTTAGTTTGAACATCGTTTGAGTCTATGATATAGTTATCATTCTTGAACTAAGCTTACCAACCATGACAGGCGCCAAAGGGATGATTTCTCTGGATAGTCGTCTACCAGGCGTCCAGTTACGACTCCGAGACTCTATGATAAAGTTCGAAGGATCGAGCTCGAATGATCTTGAAATATGCGGCGGTGCCTATAAACCCCTCCCTATGTATCTTAATCGACAATTCATTAAAATCCTGGAAGACTTGGGAGTGGAGCCCGAATACTTTATGAGGCTCCAAGCAAAGGAGGTCTCAAGATTGAGGGCAATTACAACCAATGCATACAATGCATCGACATTCCTTCAAAGTAAAAAAGTTGGAGATGTTGTTCTTCTCCCACATCTTATTGACCACTGTTCTGCTTTAGATTTGGACTTCAGAAATGATTTGTTTCTACGGGATGTTCTCGAAATGACAGTCTTGATTGAGCTTCGCACTTTGAAGCACAAGGCCAGAATACCCGTCGAGAATGGTTATCATCTACATGGCATTATGGACGAGACCGGGATTTTGAAGGAAGGCGAAATTTATTGTTGTTGGCTTGAGGATGGAAGGCGCACCACTCTAGTCGGATCGAATGTTGTTATCACTCGTGCTCCTGCGCTTCACCCTGGAGACATTCAATTGGCGAATGCCGTGGATGTTCCAAGCGATTCTCCGTTGAAAAGACTTTACAACTGCGTTTGCTTCAGTCAGAAAGGTCCTCGGGATCTACCAAGTCAGTTATCGGGTGGAGATTTAGATGGGGATCTCTATTATGTCATGTTTGATCCAGACTTGAAACTAAAGAAGACTGTAACGCCCGCGGACTACCCACGACTGCCACCTCTCGACATCGGCCGTTTAGTTACACAACAAGATATGGCAGAGTTTTTCCTGACTTTCATGAAAACAGACCAACTTGGTGTTATATCCAATAGACATCAAGTGTATGCAGACCAGAATGTGATGGGAACCGAGTGTTCCGATTGTCTTAAATTGGCGGAGCTTTGCTCGACTGCAGTTGACTATTCCAAAACAGGCATACCGGTATGATATTCTTGCATGAAATTTATATGCATTTTACTAACTTTTGGAACCTTTTAGCCTATTCTTGATCACTCAAGTGTACCCAGGAGTAGTCTCTGGCGTCCTGACTTCATGGCTCCAGGCCCACATATTAAAATTTCACATCGACCTGATGATCGTCTGGAATTCGCGAAAGAGTATGTTCCAATTGAGGCAATGGACGAAGAGGACGAAATCACGAATATCAAGTACTATGAAAGTAAAAAAGTTTGTGGAAAGCTTTACCGTGCAATTGATGAGCGAAAAGTCTTTGAGGATATTCAAAAGCTGAACGTTCAAGCTAATGATAGTCCCGATGTCATGCATCACATGTGGGAATTCGTTAAATCTCGCTCCCAGGGAATTCAATGGCAACATTTGCGCGAAGATGCCCTCGAAATTCGGGAAATGTAAGTTTTCACAATGTGTTAAACCGTCCAGACTGTAGTCCGACAATAAGAGGTTTTGATTTTTGGATTCGTTTAGAGCATTGAAACAATTCGAAAATTTGAATTAGTTTCGAGTATCGAATTACCTACGAAAATTAAAGCCTTACATCCAGTCCGTCAGTCTCGACTATTCAACAACTCATGTTTTCATGTTTCCCCTTTCTTTTCTATGACTATTCCAACTAACCAAAATACAGTTATGAAAACAACATGCTAGATATAATGCATCAGTACAGTGAGCATCCAACTCGTCCCATCAGCGAACGTGAGGTATTCGTCGGCAACATTCTCGGAAAAGTTGGATCTGTAAGCAAAAAGCAAAGAGAGCTATGCACTAGCATGAAAGAGAAATATGATGAAATCGCAGCATTCATTATTAATTGCATCATCAAGGTCAATGATGAGTATTCGGACGAGGCTCTCGAGCGAAGCATTGCTTGTTTTGCAGTTTCTTTAGATGATAGAAAGAGAAAAAGTGCTCGAGACGAACCTCTAAAGAGCTTCAGATATTTGGCTGCGGGTGTGTGCTTTAGGGAAATGGAGAGGGTACCTGGTCTTCTTCCGAACAGTTGGCAAGGATAGAGATTGGTGATTGATTGTTCGTGAGAACTTGATACAGTGGTTTTTCTTTGTCAAGGATAAGCTATTATCGCATCAAACTTGATGGAGATGAGGGAATGGATGGAACTACGGGTCTTTTATGAATGAAGTGGCAGAACTTGATGTGCTTTTAATGATTTGATGTCTCACGGTTTCATTTTCTCTCAAAATGGGTTCTGTTTAAATCTCCCTGGTCTCTTATTTCATGTTAAACTTTAGCTAAGAAGAGCTTCAGAATTAGTCAGAAAGGAAATCTATGCATCATACCAGTATCGCGAGTGACTTACAAACGATTTAGCTGCAGGCTGGATAGTGTAGTCAATAGTCCGGACTGCAGTCCAACACCCAAGGACGTGAAATATCCAAAGCCTCTTGAATAGTGAACCCAACGTCGGATTTCGAGATTCTTACAGTTGCTGAATTGATGTGAAATAACGAAATCACGAATTGATTAAACTTACAGTAGTCTTTTCAGTTAAAAACTTAATCTTAGATTGGATTTAACCGTGGTCCAGATTATGGAAGTACTGATTTGGCGGTACCACCAGTGTACACTTTACAAATAGACGAAATCCAAACTGATAGAAATTCAAAGGAAAGTAATGTTTTATAGTATCATACATTTCCATTCTTCTCTTCTATAGTAATAACTTCTAGAATAGCAGGACACTTTGTATTTCTCTGTTGTTTTCCTGCGGGGGTGGGTTTATGTAACGGAAGTGGTATACACATCTCCATATCTACTCTTTCGGCCTTCTGACTTCCTTTGCACTTGATGTATTTTATATTTCATCCTCAAAGGTGCGGTTATAGATCTAGAAATGTCCATGTATTGTTTCCTGGTGATTCGTTGACGTGAGTACTGACGTAGTGTGTTTGTTTGCCACAATGGATATGTGATCAGCAATTCCGGCTCACAATAATTATTTCATGGTAGAAGAATCCAATGGGAAAGTCCAACACCGCTCACAAACTCCGTCCACAATAGTACTGGTCGGTAAACACGCCATGAGCTTCACACTAAGAAGACATATCCAATGCTTTAAACGCAGCATACGTCTGAGCGACGCCCACAAAAAAAGATGCCAGAGCCAGAAAGACAGTCAACAATCCAAAGATAATAACACCCATAAACGTATAATAATTAAGCGCATCCCTAGAATCTCGCAGTAACTGTCGCAAACCATGTGGTTTTTGATGATCCATATACTGTCTCAGATCTCTCACACGGCCTTCGAACATGCCGAAATTGGAGTAGGCAATTGTACTTTTGTCTTGTTTTGATTTAATAATCCCTAAGAGATTTTCCCATCGTGATTCGTAGTATGATTGCACTCTGCCAGTCGCTGAATCGTCTTCTATCCATGGCATATGGTATTCTTTGAGGGTTTGAATATCTGTGTGCATTGGATTTCGGTCTTCGTCAATAACGGTCTCGTACTCTTGCTTGAGCTTTTCCCTAACTCGTGATTTGTTCTTGGAGTTCTCGCCTAGAGTTGTGATTGAGAAGAGAATGGCCCATGTCTTTTCAATATCGGCTTTGAGCTCTTTCAAGACTGAAAGCTCTCGTGGTTGACGGTATATACTAGACCAACGGACACTTTCAAACCATTAGTGCGATGTCGAACACTGAAAGAGAATACAACTAACCAATCGTTCTGAAAAATACTTAACATCCCCCAGACGAATGGTCGTAGTCGTGCAATTTTCAAACGTTTATTTTGATGATCCAAGAGTAGATGTTCCTCGAAGATATCTGTCCAGACTATTCGAAGATCTCCAATGGTTTGCAAGGACCCAATGTTCAGATCGTCAATACGTCCAGAGTTTGTGGTTGGGCTTTCCAATAGCACTGGAGCATTCGAAGATTTTGATACAGATAGGATTGATACCACGAGTTCCGGTCCCCGAAAAGCAAGAATTTGTTCTAAGTTAGCACCCGCGCAAGCTTCTCTCAATAAATCCATAGGGGACCATAACACCTGGCGGCTATTGAGACCCAGGTCCGAACTATCTTCCATCAAACAATCATTAAATATATTCAGTGATATTGCAACAAGAATTATATGAAAGCCATAGTCTTGCCTCATTTCTTTTTGGAAATGAATGGTATTTGGATTCGAGGGGATATTTTCGGTTTGGCGTAATACTCCGCTCGTGTAGCAACGCTCGAGAATAGCCCCAATTGTTGAAGTAGTAGAATATCTTCTTTCAATTGACGACTTGATGATGCAAATTAAAATCTTTACCAGAATTGCTGCTCGAGCGTCTGGGTTATCAGTCCCAATTTCGAGCAACCAGGGTATCATTTCTTTGTCGCACTCATTAAGTATTCTTTTCCAAAACCATCCTCTTCGCACTATTTCTGTAGCAGTTACAGATCTTTGTCCGTATCCAAAGAAGGTCCTGAAGTGATTTTCCCAAATGGCCTCGAAATGTACACGATTGAATCTATCAAAGGGCTGCCCGAGATGATCCAGGTGAATCACCTGATCACAGTTCACTTCAACCTTGCGAACTGACCAAGGATTGGCGCAAGCCCGAGTTAAGAATTCATGTAGGTACTTCGGGCGATTCAGTGGACGTGGAATTTCCGATCGTGCTTCTGGGGATTATTCATTAGCACCTAATTTTGATTTAGTTGAAGAGTGGGATTTCGAACGATAAGAGTGAAGCACAGGAAAGCCTTCCAAAGCTGGAGCTGCGTCATACTCTAGGTCAATTTCACGAATGTTCGTTTTCCTCCTGCTTTCTTTTAGTACCTGGATCCCAAATTCAACCAATTGATGTAACTTTGCGATAGGAACCGTGACTAGCTCTTCGTCTTCCGGCTTGGGCATGTCTGTCTTATCACGTGTAATGGGCGAATTCCCCTCAATTTGGGGACTGGAACCTATTCCAGGCAATCCATACATCGTACTTTGATTATCTAAAATAATCATTAGTTTTTATCACAAGAAGGCATCGTCGCCAAACATGCCTACCCATGTCTCAACCAATCGACGAGATCCGCAGGCGATAGTATTATTATGTGCATGAAATCGAGCTGCAGAACTATCATAAACATCTTGGGAAAATGGCTTTTGAGTTATTCTATCTTCTGCCCCATCATTTTCGACATCTGTCCTTCTGAGATAAGATTGAGCTTGCGTAACTTCCTGATCTTCATCAATTGGAAAATTCCGCTTTGTAACGTTGTACCGCTCGTCCAACATTGTGAGGAAATCAGCCACCTTGAAGTTTGAAGAAGATCTAGATGACCGTTGATATATAACAGGTAAATGGAAGCAAGTTTTCAGCTGCACGACAATTGAGATTCAGGCGAATACCCATGTATACCTGTGTAAGCTTTCATTGCATCCTAGGCCAATAAGATCCTTGAATCGTTTCGATACTTCATAATAATGATTCAATCAGGATCTTACCCTTGTTGTAATTCACGATTTTGCTCACAACCATGACCATCAGTGATTCGGTTCACACAGTATAATTCGAGAGCAGCATGATCAAAAGAGCTGAGGGTCAGAGGCTGTCTTGTTTGAAACCCATTCTCAAGAAATCTGAGTGTGTACTTCTAAGATTGATTCTTCGATTCTAAATCAGTCCCTCAAATGGGACCCTAACAGTATTCCGGAGCTTACACGCACATGCTTGGACCCCCATGCGCCCCTTCCTTAAGTTCAATCGACTAACCGGAAATGCCAGACTAAACCCTTACTAGTTTCCGGATAACCTCTCATTATTTTCCTTCACCATGTTATCTAGATCGTGACGACCGCTGTGATTTATCAACACGTGATCTTGAATTACTTCATATCAAATCCAGATCACTCAATTCCAGTGGAACACATGTGTTTTGATTCCATCGCGTGGGAGAGACAAGAAGATAACTTTAAGATATGGCTAGGGCAGCTGTTGAAAGGAGGATTAGAGAAACTAGCCTGTAAACCAGCAAAATAGCTTCAACCAGGACATAAAGTTGGCACTGGGCGTTAGATGAATGGTGCTTACAATATGTGCTATAGAGTGGGATACAAGGTGTGGATTTCCAGATTATGGTTCGATTCTCAGCACTTGGCAAGACTGTATACGTCACGGAAAAGTCGAAAATGAAGCAGTCGTTATTCAGTGCTTGAGCAACACACCAACGTCCCAGTACCCCCGTCTCACGAGTACTCGGATGGCAAAAATTCTGGATAGGGTCATGTATTGTCGAAGAATGTATAGAAAGAAGGCGATCTGGTCTCACATGTTTCGAAGAATCCTACCAGAGGACGCTTACATTTAATTTTCTAGCTCGCTATACATCTCAGCTTCGACTCTCCCTCTCAGCGTCAAGAGAATATGAAGATGAACAGATAGAAAGTGGGAAAATTCTTGATTCTCAAACATCATCTAACCTTATGGAATAATCTATGCACAATGGGTTATTTGGGGTATGTATTGTGGTCAGAAACACTCAAGTATTTGATGAAATATACTGGGTCTTCCTTGATGAGAAATATTTTGGACCTGGTTTGCTTGGAGATGGATTTAAACTCCTGAATGAAGAGAAAAGAATAAGCTTAGAACACCTTTTGACCTCAATCAGGAGCAGGCCAAGGGTAGAACACTAGATTCCCATTGCCCTGAGAGGAGTCTCATGAAGCTCTAACAATATCTCGATGGGCTCAGTGAGTCTTATCTCGTCATTCTTATATTTGAATTCTGCATATTGGTGTTTCTTCACTCTAACCGCTTTGTATGTTGTTATTTCCTGTCTAGCTGGACATAAAAGCAACACATAGATATACCATCTGCATCTATTACATCAAGAAATCTGAAGTTAATACCATTCCACATTCACAAACAAGTGCAATGTTCCAGTCACAAACCTCTATGAGTTCCTTTGTCTCGCAATACAGTCAAGACCCTGTGCTGGAACCATCTTTATATGCATTTTCATCTCCGACCTGCACTATGTATGACTCTGGTCCTGCTTCATATGAGAGTGCCCTAGTCCTGTATAATCATACAGACGCGCGCTTTGTGGCCACGCTCACTCAACAAACGGCCGACACTTGGAAATTCGCAATCCGCGCGCATCTATCATGACCAGGCTTCAGAGTTGTATGCGCCATGGTCTAAAAAAATGTACATGTGAATATTATATTTATTGGTGTGAAACTTACACATCACATTAACCCGAGGATGGCGACAACATGCGACACAGTACCAAAAAAAGTGATACAGTGGGTAAGCCGAGCGCAATACTGCGCTCCCAAAGCTGGCGATGCAGTAAAATTCATAATTCAATATTCAGGGCGTCAAAACAGCAGACAATCTCTCGCGATAGAAGGAAATACTTCCAGCAGCACCTTCAATGAACGCATTCTTCCATCTCTACCTCAAAATACTAACTCTAAATCCAAAGAAAAGCCAAGTTTATCATTCTCACAAACTCGACCTTTACTCCTATAAACCTCGCGACCCACTCTAAAACTTCAATTCACCTCACCTTCACCCACCCCTTCCATCCCATTCTCCCTCGCCCCACCAACCCCCCCAATCAAACCCCTCCCTCGCCAAAAAAGCGCACCACTCCATCCACCCCATTCACTCACTCACCTCCCCATCCCCAATCCTAACCCACCCACAAAAACAGCAAAACTTCAGCCGCGACGGCTTGCAGTCCCAGTCTACATGTACGATCAAGACAGTCCGAAACTGCCTTGCGAAAACGCACTCTATGCACTGTCCGATCGAAGTACCACAATGCGGAAGAAAGGCGATATCTCAAACTTCGGGGAGTGAGAAATTCTGACCGCTGCGCCACGAGGCGCGTGGAATGCTTATGTTCGGATGTCGGAATTGGGAGTATATAACGGTGAGGAGAGGGAGGAGGGTGGGGTATGGTGGTATTTGGGTTGGGCGGTGTGAATGGGTGATGATGATATAGAGGAGGTTGGGGTGTGTGAGGAGATTATGTTGTGTGCGTGGTTTGAGAATTGTTAACAGATATCTGTGTGGCCATATGGATCGGCTTGTCCATTAATTTACGGGGGTTTCAATTTCAGGTACTCGTCACTGAATACACTCAAGTGTTCAATCTTTTGAATTGCCTATCTGCATTGAACTACTTTCACATGAGTGCAGCTTTTCCCTAATTTCATTTAATCACTCATCTAGCATCTCTTTCACTACTTCTTTCCACTTGAAGGGTTGTCTTCCGCACAACCTCACATACATTAAATTCGGGAAACAGAACTGTTGCAGGGTGATAAATTATCAGCTCTGCCCAAGGAATACTGAGCAAATTCCTCCTTCTCAGCCAAGAGTTTCTTTTACAGCGCTCACTCATCAAATATCGGACACTTGATAGTCATTGGTGGTGTTATTATATTATCATTATTATCAGGGTTATTAAGCTATCTGCCAGCAGTTGTAGTTCGAATCTTTTAGAGAAGAGTTGGCTCGAAATCTATGCGCATGTGGAGAGCTTCGTCACGAAAGTAACTATAGCAAGACAAAATCTTCCAATCTGCATCTTCTTCTTCCCAGCGATACATCTCCCACCCCAACTTTAATGCTAGTATAAATGAGCAGAGTCGATGGATCAAGCGATAATAACAACTGATGTTTCACTTCCAAATACCAGTCGCCTTCAATGCAACTGATGTAACGGATATGATAACAGCTTGTACCATTAGCAGTGCGCCAAAGGAACAACTGATTCGTTCGCCACTTTCAAATTAAACCTCTTGAAGCATCGAGTCTTCTTCTCATAGCTAGGACCTCTTTGCATACCATATCGACCCACGCATCAAACCTACTTTGCATTAGTATGCCGACCAAGGCTTCAAATCGACTTCGACAAAACGTAAGGAACATACTCAGAAATCCCATCTCCCCAATCAACTTTCTCATAAACCCCCTTTTCTTCTTCTTCCTTAGCCGTCAAACCTGGTCCTCTCCCAACCTTTCTATCTGCCCTCTCTGTCGCCCCAACCCCCATAAATAAAGCCCGCGGTGTAATTCCCACACATCTAGCTACGAATTCTCTGAACTTCTGATCTGGCTCTATTGCTTCCATTGCACTAACACCACTCCTCAGACTATTGTTTCTAGATTCAGTTGTGCCAGATCCAGTTGTGCCACTTTCCATTCGACATTTTCCAGATGTTTGGTATTCAAGATTGATTTTAGTATTGGAAGATGAAAACGGATTAATGTTTGGGCTGGGAGAAAGGGGAGCAAGACTTCTGGCAGGAAGTCCTTCCATGCGAAGATAGAATTCCTCGCGGGAAATATCGCGGCCCATGGCTCGTACGATTTGAGTGTGGAGACGGGAGAGGATGTCGAGATCACAGGCATGAGGACCAATGGCGCAGAAAGTTGTTGGATCTTGTGTATTTGGTTAGAATGAAGCTCTGTTCTACGATAATGTCTTACGGGTAAATACAGAGAACGGTGATAGTATTTACTTACGGATATTTGCTGGAAGAACTGGAGAAGGAGCTTCAGGTATTTGGGATATTTTTGGAGAAAAAGTATAGGAACTAGCACGACTTCCATTTCGTTTCTCGGAATTGAAAGACATGGTTTCTGATTGCCAGAAATGAGTGTAATATGAGAAAAAGGATCTCTGGAGAGAATCTTTTGTTTCGAATTTATCTTCCTCTTCGAACCTATCGAATACAGCTGATGTCGAGTATAGACAGATAGCAATTTATATTGAAGGAAAAAATTGACACGAAAAGGGAACAAACTGAAAATGTCTAGAAGTTAAGGCCCAAATGGACAGATTGGGTGACCGTTTATTCACTTCTTGTTTGTGCGCCGATGAAGGTGAAGGTGAATGGAAAGTCAAGCAAACATCGAATCAGTAGGTAATGTATAGGGAAAGGTTATTGTATGACATGAGCACTTCAAGCATCGTGAGACCAAGCTAAGTAGGTAGCGCTTAGCTTTTATCCCATTATTTAGGGCGAAAACTAGTTGCTACTATTTGAGGTAATAACGGAGCTACAATCGGGAAAGAACATCCATACGAGAGGGAAGTTACTCACGTATTTCTCGACCTTCATACCCTCTCAAAAACGCCAAAGTGTCTTCACAAAAAAAACTCTCTGTCGTCTGAGGGAGACTAAAGATCTCTCTCGCCAGTCTACAATATCTTGAGGCAACATGGGATATTGAATGAGAGAATTGCAAAGAAATCATCACTCTCTACGCATCCAAAGGGAAAAAAAGCTCGAAAGTAAAATATAGTTTTTATTGGCCTAACAAACTACCCTATTAATGACCTCTTCGCCGTAACCTTTTATTAGCCTCAAATCCAAGGACCACTCTGCAAAACAGCCCTATAATCGGTATCATTTGGGCTCGAATAAACAGGTAAGCCTACATGTTCATTCAACCAATCTAATACCGTCTTATGCCACACCAAACTGTTCTCCTGGTTCAAAACCCAATGGTTTTCATCTGGGAAACTCAAAAATTTACTCTCAATACCCTTTGCCTGGAGAATATTGAACGCAGCAAGACCTTCCGCAATTGGTAGACGGTAATCTAACTCATTATGGTTAATGAGATGAGGAGTCGACCAGGCATCGGTGTGGTTTGCTGGATTCCAACGCGCGTAATTGTCGAAGTTTTCCCAGAGTGTTCCGTTGAAGTCATGTTGCATGAACCAAAGTTCCTCGGAGGAATATTGGGCAAGAGTGGAGAAACACCCATCGTGTGTGAACAAAGCCTTAAATTTACGTCCGAGAGGTTGGCCTTGAATCCAGTTCACCATGTATCCACCGTAACTGGCACCCAAAGCGATAGCTCGATCGGTGTCGACGTATGGGAGATTCTCTTCGATATATTCCCAACCTTTGACGAGATCGTTGTATGGTCTACCGCCCCACTGGTTTTGAATTCCGTCGGTGAGATTCTGACCAAACCCTGTACTGCCGGTAGGGTTGAAGGCTACAACAACATAGCCTTGTTCGGCGAACACGGCCATGTTCCAACGGGTACTCCAAACATCTTCAGTTGCTCCCTGAGGTCCACCATGGATGTAGAATGCTAGCGGGTATTTTTGTCCTTCAACAAATGTACTTGGCTTAATGACCCAGGCGTGGACTAGGTAGTCTCCATCGCCTTGGTAGAAAACATCGGAGATGAAATCACGGGAAAGTCCATACGCTTTGAGACTGTTGAGATTGGCTGAGATGGTGGTAACACCAGATGATGCATTAGTGGCAGCTGAAACGCTGGGGTCAACGGAAGAGAAGACCGAGTTATCGAGATAGCTTGAACTGCTAACAATTAACTTGTCTTTTCCTTGATGGTGAAGATCTGTTACACCGCCATCTTTGTAGATAATGGATGGAAGGGTTGTGTTTGCAGGATCCGAAGAAAATGTGAACAGTCTAACTCTAGCGAAATCTTCGGCTACTGCGTGAATAGACTCTCCATCTTGACTGTAGAGGAGTGTACTTGGGCTACGATCCCAAGCTCCCTTTCCATCTTCTGAGGCAAAGAATTCAGTGGCAGTCAAGTCGGAAGTGACGTCTGCTACTTGTAGAACACGGTTCTTGTCACTTTCGTAAGCGATATGTGCCATACGGACGAAAGCAAGTGAAGATCCAGAGGGTGAAAAGACTACAGCGTCCGAAGCACCTTCGAGATTGGGAGTGGAAACCACTTTCAATTCTGGAGAGGTTTCGGTAAATGTTGTCAATGGTACATAGTAAACATCAGACTTGGTTGTGGTAGCTTGGTTTAAAGTAATATCCTTCGCAATGAAAGACAAACCTTTGCTACCAATGTCAAAGCTGTTCAAAGTTAGAAAGTGTCTGAGAAAGTAACATGACGTCATTCACTTGCCTGTTTGTAGCACCAAATGGTGGGACGGGCGATTCAAGTCCAGATCCATTCAAAACATTAATTGGTTCGCTAAGGGTATAGTTACTGCCCGTGGTTGACAGAGCCGCGTACCAAATACTGTTTCTCTGAGGTGTGACGTCTATATCATGTTAGTGCTGGTTGTCAAAAAGAGTCTTGAGAGTTCCTTACAAGTGTCCCAATGCCTCACAAAAATGGTGGTATACGCTCTTCCGGTCGAATAGGGTGTAGGAGCGAGTTCGGAATTGTACAAAGTACCATTGGGTAAAGCTTGGCCACTGAATGCAACACCAAGAGTTCCCTCGCCAATGCTAACTAGCTTGAGGTTGTCTACTGCTCCAGGAACAGAACCTGCTGAGATGGGTCTATAAGAAGGTCAGAATTGAGTTAAGATGCAAACAGGAATCCGTATTGAGGTTTGCATAGTATTTCATATAGCCAAAGACCACATGACGGATGTAATAGAAGACTCACTCCGCACTTGGTGCCGTTGCGTCTCCCACGACGAAACTAGTGGATCCATCATCCTCCGAAACGAACCAAATTATCTTACTTCCATCGCCTAACCAATTGGCATTGCTGATGCCACTAGAATTGCTGAATAGCCAAGATGTACCATTCGCAAGGTTCATCACACGTAGCTCATGAGAATTGTGATGCTCCTCAAATGAGTAGGTAGCCACAGTGTAAAGTGCAAGCGTTCCATCTGCATTTGGGATTGCCGACCCTCGACGAGGAGAACTCAACATCGCTTGAGGAGTGAATGTCGGTGTAGAATTGGTGTAGGTAGCATTAGCTACCCCTGCGGATAGCAGTGCCACCAACGACAAAGAGCTCCTCATCGTAAAGAGCATGATGAGGAAGTATCCTAGCGGACTGTGAGGAAGGACGATAAGAGGAGGGTGACTTCGAGACACAATTTCTCGGGGAAAACCCGAGCTTTTATATATTTACCATTCATCCCATTGAGCCCCGCTAATTGGATTGTTATCTCGGGCTATGATGTCGTGCTAGAGTGCCAAGCTCCATAACAGTAAACATATTGACAGTTTACATCCGAAGTTTAAACAAGGCAATATGCATTCACTCAACGGCAAAGTGACACAAAGTGCGGAGAAAGCGTTCCCCTGTAACGTTCGTCTGTGGTCTTATCGTAATACCAGGATTCTATAAGGTAATTCCAATTGCTTGGGAAGATCGGCCAGGGACACACCAATTTGAATGGGCTCATTCATCTGAGTTTACTCGTATCAATCCCAATGCTCAACCATGAGGCTGGGCCAATCTAAACCTGAGGGGAAGGTCCGTAAAAATGCTATCGGAAGCTATCATTCAAAAGGAAGGTGGGAGTGTCTTGGCTATAAGCGCCAAGCGCCAAGACACGCCACGATAAATTGTTGGTGAGAATTGAGCTAGAAATGAATATATATATCACGTGATTTGCCTCCAAAAGTACGAGAGCTCTGCGATTGCGTGCCCAAAGTTGTGAGCCGTTCTAAACCGACCTGTACTTCGAGCAAAGCTTGATCCGTGTTCCAAAATAGAAGATTTGATGAGTGTAAATTCTAACAAGGGGTCAATGCAAATGATCAGCAATCTGAATGCTATAATGAACTTAACGGATACCTAGACAACGACTTCAAGCGAGAAATGGAAGTCTAAAGACCCGAAAGTTTTGAAGAAAAGTGATTTTTTCGTTTTGGAGATTGCGATTGCACCTCTTACCCACCAATAGTGGGGATTTAATCGACTCAAAGAAAGGCGTATTATGTATGCTCAAATAATGCGTTCATAGCCATGGGCCAAAAACCGATCGGCACACCTTGTACCTTTCAGAAAATATAGTATACATGCTACATACGCTTGTAGTACAGTGGAGAGAGTTTATATAATTCGCCATTACCATCCCAATTCATTATGCCTTTTTGTTTTTGTCTTCAAATGCCTCAGTGACATTTAATCCCAATCCCTCCGAATCCAAATACATCTTGTTGCGTCCACCAGCCTCTTGAATGATTTGAGCGATTGCTCTAGCATTCTCGATTCTCTTCAAATCGACGTATGATCGACTCTTCTTGATAGCATCACCAATCAACTCCGCAGATCGTGCTTCTCCCTGGGCCTTAACAATCATAGCTTGCTTCTCTTGACGTGCCTTGTCAACTACGAATGCAGCACGCTGAGCTTCTTGCTGTGCAACTTGCTTGGCCTCTACTGCTGCTGTAAACTCGGGAGAAAATGCGAGATGCTATTCACTCATTAGCATCTGTGTCATTTTTAGAATATCTTACAAATATCATACCGTTAAGGAAACATCATCAAGCATGATGTTGAACCTAGCTGCTCTCTTCGACAAATTCTCTCTGACTAATCTTGCAACCATCTCACGTTGGGTGATCAACTGACTGGCGTTGAATTGCGCAACTACACTCTTCAAAACTTCGTTCACAATCGATGGCAGTACTCTCTCATCGTAGTCGGTACCTAAGGTTCGGTAGATTTGAGGAAGGGCATCGATTCGAGGCCTTGAGAGAACACGACAAGTAATGTTGACCATCTGTAAATCCTTGGTACCGGTGAGGGAGGCGACATTGCGTGGCTTTGCTCGAACATCATAATCTATAGGAGTCTCAAACCATGGGATCTTGATATGTGTACCTGGAAAGCGAAATCGTAACGTTAGCCACCACATTATGTGAAATAATCGCCCCAGGAAAAAGTAAATACATACCTTCACTGTAGATTTGCTTGCCAACACCACCTAATCTCGTATATTTGATAGCTCTGTGACCACCATCAACGTTGAAAAGCGCATTATTCCCAACGACCATGAGTCCACCCAGTGCAATAAGTGTAGCCACTCCACCTGCTATTCCCTTTGGTGCCGGTCCTCCGCCACCATTTCTACTTGCTTCACTTGCCATTCTCTGCAGCCTCTTGAAAACATCTTGTGGATTGTTCGACATGATGGCAGCTTTCGAAAAGTCGGACACAATATCGATCTGCGAATTATTGTGGTGGGGTTTGAGGGGAGTAAATTGTGATGCGGAGGGGGGATTTGTGAAGCTCCATGATCAGATCAACGAAAACCGTCCTAGCGTATTTTTAATTTAGCCGCACCTCACTCCACACAAGCTTTGACGCCAAGCATAGTGAAAGTCGTGAAGCGCGATGAACTAAACCTTACTATCATTTCTATCAAGGACGTATTCCCCTTCCATACTGCTCAAAACAACTTAAAAAAATCGAATTTTCTCAAAACAGAGGCAGTACTGTTAAATCGCCTTTACTTCCGCAATTATAAAAGGGATTTGGATTGTTAGTGCTCATAAGGAAGAGGACAAGAAGGATTTTAGAGTAGCCAGAAATCACTTCTTCAAAGACTTTCTGTGCCATTTCTCAATTTTGCAGTGACAAAAGAAGTGATCAATCCATTTGCATTCCTTTCTAAAGGGTCAAATCTTGCAAACAAAATCATCTCAACTCTGTCCATCGCATATTTCCATAGTCTGGAACATTCATTATCTCTTTCAATATGTCAATAAAACCTCCTTCCAAGTCTGTATTTGTTGGAAATATTCCTTATGGTAATTTATATTCTTTCTATTTGACCGGTCGTCATTTCTGTACTGTATCAAGCTAATTTATGCCGTATGAAAAGGTCTTACCGAGGAACAGATAATAGATATCTTCAGCAGCGCGGGAAATGTTGTCAATTTTCGACTTGTCTATGATCGCGAAACAGGTAGACCCAAAGGCTTCGGTTTCGCAGAATATCCCGATTCAGGTACGTGCAGTACACTGCATATTTGGTTTGCGACTTTCCCATCCATGGTTACACTGCTAAATTTTTGCGCGTCCATCTAGATTCTGCAGCTTCTGCAGTAAGGAATTTAAACGACTACGAAATTATGAATCGAAAATTGCGCGTTGATTTCTCAAATGATGGTGGTGAGGAAGAGAATGTATGTCGAGCCTCTACCCTATAATAATCCGATCTACAAATATACCTAGAGAGTGTGCTAATTTGTGTTTCTTTCCAGTCTGCGCCAAACTATCAACCTCCCCCTCTCAATACAAATGGCCTTCCAGTTCCACCTCCATCTCTACCAATTCCTCAAGCCTCAAACACCTCCCCATTGCCGCCTCTACCAATAGGCATCGAGTTACCTCAAGGCCTCACCTGCCCTGATGCTATCTCTCGCACTCTCAACACTCTCCCTCCATCCCAACTTCTCGATGTCCTCTCCCAAATGAAGACCCTCGCCTCGACCGATCCTCAAAAAGCGACCGAACTCCTCCATCAAGCTCCCCAACTCTCCTATGCCGTTTTCCAAGCCCTTCTTCTTATGGGCCTTGTTCAACCCGAAGCCCTCTCGTCCGTCATCGAGTCATCGATCGCAGCACCAGTATCCGCTCCCCCCGTCTCAAGTATTCCTCCACCCGTTGCGGCTATTCCTCAATATGGAGGTTCGGCATACCCATCTGGATATCCACCCCCTCCTCCACATATGTCAGGCCAAATGGGTTTGCCAATGATGGGTACGCCGCCAGTACCAGGTTATGCGCCACCTCCTCCACAACAAAGGCAAGCTCCTCCACCACCAGCTCAAGTAGCCGAACCAGATGCAGATGCGTTGATGGCGCAAGTTATGGCTATGCCACAGGAATTGATCGACAGTTTGCCACCAGCTGATAGGGCACAATTGATGGCGCTGAGAGCCCAGTTTCGTGGATAATTCTATGGAGTAGGTGAAAGGGAAATGGTTCAATCAAGGATGCAATTCTCGTGATTTTTCACCTTATGCTTCCTCGATATCTTCTGGTTCGGAGGTCAGGCGTTGATAGGTAGTTAGCAAAGGAATCAATTAAGTAGATACATCAAGCAAATTTAAATTTAATTGCTGATTGTATTTGTCTATAGTTCATTTAACTATATATTTCCATGTGCATAGTTGAAACGCGTAGTATCAATGTGATTCTACATCCTTCAAAATCTAGTATCCTTCCCATCCGACTTCTTCTAATCTTCCTTTCTTTCCTACAACTTCATCTTCCATTTTATTCATATAGTCCTCCATCTTTGCGAACACCACACTATCACTGGCTCCGATTATTCTCGCTGCTAACAACGCTGCGTTGACGCTGTTATTAATAGCAACAGTTGCAACAGGAACTCCTCTTGGCATTTGTACTATGCTCAGAAGACTATCCATTCCATCTAATGTACTTCCCTTCACTGGTACACCAATAACTGGAAGAGGGGTTTGCGCAGCGATCATACCAGGCAAATGTGCCGCTCCGCCTGCAGCAGCAATGATAACTTTAAAGCCATTTGAAGCGGCGTCGCGTGCGAAATCTGCCATGAGTTGCGGTGTACGATGCGCAGACGTTATAGTGAGGAAGTATGGAATTTGAAGTGAATCAAGGATAGCAAGCCCGGGTTTAAGAATGGGGAGATCTGAGTCTGAACCCATAGTAATAGCGACGAGCTTTTGAGGTGAAGATGGAGATGAGATTGTGTTAGATGTGGATTTAGGAAGACCTTTTCGTTCGGCGCGCATGTTATCGTTAAGGGTGATTAAGGGGGAAATAAGCTGCTCGGCTTGGGCCATAGAGCTACCAATGACAGTGATGTGACCAATCTTGCGGGCTGGCTTGGATTCTTTTCCATACATGTGAAGGTTGGCCGTGGGGATTGCGGAGGCTTGTTGCATTAACTCCTTGTGAGAATCTTTTGACGCTCCACCAAGGATGTTCAACATGATCGTTGCGGGGAACATTGAAGGAATAGCTGAGTTGGGGAAGGATGGCATGATACCTAATATTGAAAGAAGTTGAGATTTGTATTGCGACATGGTTGGGCATGCCTCAATTGTGTAATGTCCCGAGCTATAGTAAGAATGTGTCAGTCCTCGTCTGAATTTGCCTGTTGAGATGAGGCCTCAAAATACTCACTTGTGGGGGCGAGGAGCAATCTCATTGACAAGTATTTCACCATCTTCCATAACAAAAAGTTCAACTCCAAAAACACCCTTACCCCAAAGGCTACCCACTGCCTTGCGCGCTAAGGTTTGTGCTTTCTTTTGGAGGTCACTAGAAATTCCTCTTGCTGGAGCATAGACTAATTTGCAGATGCTATCTTCGTGAATTGTCTCGACGACTGGGTATGCGATCGTAGAGTCCCCATCTTTGGAAACTTCGTTTTCTGTCTTCACAACCATTACCGCAAGCTCCATTCTGAAGCTCGCCCATTTCTCGGCATATAATGATCTATCCTTTAACACTTCAAGTGCATTCTTGATATCGGATTCTGATTTCACAGGACAATTACCTCGTCCATCATAGGCGTCTTTCCTTGCCTTAAGCATGAATGGGTATCCGTGTGTGCGCCCGAACTCCTCAAGATTTCCAGCTTCTACCGCTTGTGATGTCGCAGTCTGTACTCCGGTTTTAATGAGGTGCTCTTTCTGTAAATACTTGTCCTGGATGACTCGCAATGTCTTCCAGCCTAAAGTTATATTAGTGTTGTTTCAAAGCTTGAATCAACATATTCATAATGAATATCAAAATGAATACCCACTGGGTTGGACTTCCACTCCAGAGTTTGCAAGCTCTTCCAATACGTATGTGTCCACATGTTCAATCTCCACTGTCAAAACATCTACTTTCTTTGCAAGTTCGCGGATTTTCTCAGCATCAATAAAAGAGCCATCAAGATGGTCATTCTTGGCATTAACTTGTTTGGCTGGGGAGTTTGGTGCATCGAGAATAATAACCTTGACACCAAGAGGATTCGCAGCTTCGCAGAGCATCTGCCCCAATTGCCCTCCTCCCAAAAGTCCTATAGTTTTCTCCATGATGTCGTATGGTGGGGTGTTTGATGATTGCGGGGTATTGAGGAGGAAGAAAAATTTGGGTTGGGGTAATATATATTACCAGCATTAAATCCCGCATTTGCTCACCGCTATTGGGCGGTGAGTTTCGAAAGCCGAATGAGCGATATCAATGTGAATTGCTATCCTAGAGAGTAGATCAAATATCATTTTGGTATCTTGAATAATGAAAGATAACTTTGTGGCTATTGGTACATCAATCTCCATCTGATTTCACTGGCTTACGTCACATAATATTGACTACATTTGCATCCGAATCTATCTATTTTATCTCACTCGGGAGATCCGGTGTGTAGTAATGGCAATGTCTGAAGACAATAGTATTGTATTCAACTCAGCACAAAATATTTGGTTCCTGTCGACGTGTGGAGCGCATTTTCCGGAAGTTGGCCCAAAGCATTTTGAGAACCCTAAGATCCTAGGTATCTAGAATGATGCTTGTAGACACATGCTTGTCTCTGGAGAACCAATATTACCCTTTGGCTTCGTTGTGGAGATGATTGCCTTCTTCAGGAATCTCCTTTACGCAGCTTGGGAGTTTCTACGGTGCTCGATATAATATTGGTGTTCGCAGAACATGGTCTGACAACTTCGAGCTGAAAATCATACATCATAAACTTGCAAAGCCCGATACCGATGATACCTAAGTGGTTATTCTAGATGGACCAAAAGTCGGCAATCGTACTGTTACTATGTTTGTGATAGATTTGTTGGTCTGATGACTAGTACTTGCAGCCTCGGTTTATTGTCCGAGGCTGTCAAAGTAGCCACTGTGTAAATCGTGTTGTATGACTGGAGGTGTACATCAAGTGATGCCCACGTCGCGTGGTAGTTTGCGGAACATCTACCACTCCGAATCACTCATAATTTCATGTTGTATATATGAATTAGGTTGGCAAACGGATTGCATCAATATTAGATTATATCGTTTGGTTTCTTCTATTCCTATCAAAGCAGTTTTGCTCCATCTATTCATGCACATAAGTCTTCTCATTACGATCAAGTCATAATACACCTAACTTTCTTCGCAAGACGTTCCAGAAGCAGCAGTACTCAAAATTCATGTTTCTTTGTATTCGTCAGCTTTGTGACAACCCTAAAATCCACAGCACAAGAGGACTATAGCCATGTCTTTAGAGGGAAACTCGATCAGTCCCTACATGGAAGAAACACCTCCAGCATACTCGAGCGTTGATGGTATTCATTTCATGCCTGCACCACATCTTGATACTCTGGATTATTTGAAATGCAGATTGGGTATGAAATTTTCCAATTACAATAATACCCTCAAAATTCTCATTATCAGACATCGCCTGAGGTTTATATGAACTCTACCATATGCAAGATCATACATTGCCCGTGCGGATACACCTCATCAAACTCGGAGTTGATGCTCCTTATGAAGTTATGGATCAGTCGGATGGAGATTTTAACCTCCAGCGCATGAAGAGTATCGAGATTTCGACGATTGTCAACCAGGAAATCTCATTTTTCGTTCGAGTCTATCAGCAAGGTCATAATGGGAAACATCCATCGCAAAAGGATGTTATTGATTATTTTGATGCGTGGAACTATGCGGTTCAATATTACGAAGCTACAACTTTGAAGTGCACCAAATCTTGTGAGGAGTAGTGATATCATGAGGAGATGGTGGGCGCAATGATAATTTTAGCGATTATTCATATCTTCCTCTCTTGGAGTCATGTTTTCCAAAAAAATTATATCTGAATCATATTATCTGTTCGAATTTTTTGTATAAACATCCTCTTTGGTGGTATTTCCTCCTCACACCTAAACTTCAACAAAATTTTCTTGCAACGCTCAAGCATGTTTCAAACCAACTAAATACATATCAACATTTTGAATACACATTAACGTCTTTCGTACCGACGCTTTAGTCTCCGTATTTTGAAAAACAAAAAACACTCATTAGCTGACGAAACTAGATTGTCTCAAAACCTGTCAACCTTGCAATGTGTGACAACTATCCATTTCCAGGCAACGTGTCAATGGTTGGATTTGAGGCTTGGTTTGTGTCCGAGAAATATTTGATGTTATTGAAAGATTCGGTACCTGACGAAGATCCACGAATTCCACCCGTGATGACATTATCGCTTTCCACGCAAACTTCTTGCTCAGAGAATCCTCCACTACCAGCTCCAGCTAAAGAGTTGTTATGGTATGGCCATGAGAAGAAGTTCAAAGAGTCTTTCAACATTCCATATTCTCCATATGTTATAAGGCTTCAAGAATTCTCCGCACGTATCAACAACAACAACAACAATAATGACAAGACGCTACCCATTCCTGTGTCCTGTGCAACCTTATTGATGAAGAATGACTTGCAGGATACAAAGCATAAATTTATTGAGCATCTAATTTGCATTCAAATAAAGAGCTTTGAGAATGCTCATGGAACTTCCGACAAGCTCACAAATTCACATCAATGCGAAGGATTGGAATGGTTCGATGAATCATATGACAATGCTGTCATCGATTTCTGCGGTGCTCGAAAGGACCAGATTGAATTGGACAAGCTCAGATACGGAGCGTGGCAAGCTGGAGCTCGTTGGAGGCACGCATAATGATAATATGGAGACAAGGCGTTCCATCATTTGGACTGGGAGACTGGTAAAAGCCTTTAATGTTTGAAAGCAGTCCAATAATTAGAATAAATCCAAATTACCAAAACAGTTTGAATGGTCTGATTGGTTTCACAAATTGAAAAGTTCTGATTGCCAAGACGCAGTCCTGGCTCTTGAAAATTCTGGACACAGCCTGGGAGCATAGATTGTCTGGCACTTGCGCTTGCTTTCGAATTGTTGCTTGATGGTACCAAAATACGTAGAGGTTGACACAGTTCTTTGTTATAACTTATGCATAGACAATATCTGAATCACAGTGAGCAATACATGATTTATATTACACTTTTATGATCTAGATAGCACGAGAATTCTCCACTTCAATGAAATCGCTTAAATATTCTTCACAAATACCTGAGTACCTTCAAGCAAACGATACTCCGTCAAACTTCCAGATTTCTATATCAGTAATCATGTTCCTCAGCAATGCAGAACCTGAGCGCCGTACTTCTTTAGCCATCGCCCCGGCCTCAAACCCGATAGCCTCAAATTTAGACAAGTTTCCTCGGGCCATACGAGCACTCACGATTCGTTATCAGAAAAAGGCTGCGAAGATGGGGATGGGCATGGAGTGGATCGATGCAAAGGTAATGGATGATGTGGAGATCGTCAAAAAGGAATATTTATCGACGGGTAAGGGGCAGCCTTCTGACGAGTTTGTCCTCTGGTTTTATGATTTGGAGCATTATGATAGAGATTCATGCTAGAACCGATGGCTCTGTCCAGGCGTTGTTGTGGGAAACAGTCTAGGTTTTGGGTTCGAAAGGGATAGTCAATCTGCATGGCGTATACAGATCGAGAATAATTTAAACCCGAGATACTCCGTCCAAATGTTATACTTTTCTTAAGATTTACATGCTTTTCACAAATATAGAGTTAATAGTTGTCTGGTGAACGCAGAGACATTGAGGATTGCGCATGAATTTGAGTAACTTTCACTTTTGTCTAATCACCTAAATAGAAAAAAGTATTCATTCACAGCCAAGTGGGCTGATAATGATCATTCAATGCAAGGATTCCAACAATGGTCCATTCAGATTTAGTGTGACTTTTTTATGCTAGATCATTTTTGGCCCTTGATATAACTCTTTAGGCATATCGTACTACATCTTCGCGCAACACTGAAGACAAGAGCAGCCTCTAGACTCATTATCTACATATACTCCATTGTTGCAATCTTTCCATACCCCAGTCGGCTGCTCATTACTTGATACCTTACGAGATTAGTTATGCACAGTCCAACCACAGACTCATTCATGAACCTCCAAACCCTCTTACTCGACACCCCTCCACCAATGTCCTCAAACCCAAGTCCGCCTCTTACCCCCCAAAAAGCTATGGAACCAGTACCGAAACAAAAAATACAATACAATCGCTAGACTTCAAGTCAAGAACCAGTGACAAACAGTTAAGAGCCCTTCAAGAACCAGTATATACCTCCTTTAGCAGTCTCGGTCTGCGAGAACCGGCAGGTCCAAAACGTGTCGACACTTCTAACCAAGAGGACTCGGCTACTGCCTCTCCTCCTCCTACAGCTATGCAACAGATCAAAATTGTGCTGGGAATCGAGCCACCTCAAAAGTAAGAAATCTAAAACCTGCAATCATTTAGGTATGATATTTTATATATCTAATACAAATACTCGGTTACTAACTTCTGGAAAGAAGGTTATTGTACTTCTGGGAATTGTGTGTGAGAGTATGTTGCTTGGTAATTGAGGCGTGATTTCTGTAGAGGTTGGGACTTTTGGGAAGGGAGGTGCTGTGTATATCAAGCGCCTGTGTGTTCGGTTCAAGGGGTATTGAGATTCAATATGAATTATTTTTGTGCCTTTATCTTTCATTGTGACTTGAGTGGGTGAGTTCATTTTGGGGTTATGGACAAATATTCACTGCAGCTTTTTTTTCTAATCTCTAAATATTGACTCAAAAATAAAAAGTTCCTGACTGTGTATTATCGCTGTTAAATTCCAAGCGGAATTTCTGTTAGATATATTTCAATGATTCGAAATACCTTGTAGAGTCAGCAGAATATGGTTTCGGGAACTATATATATTTTTGAATACACTCTCGAACCAATCTCAATTCTCACTTCATTTCCCGAAACAGATCAGAAAGACCCATCTAAACTTTATATCAAAGTAATCGATATTCTACCAAAGCATCTACGACCTGCTCAGCCATCCTCGTGCTCAAAATGCTTTTCTCCAAACACCTCTCGAAAGCTCCCGATCAACTCGAACTACACAAAGCTGCGCTCCTGTACCACAAACAAAAGCATAATTTGCCACCTATGCAGCAAGTGCAAAAACCTCCAGTCTATTCACCTGAAGAATCTATACAACAAAACGTTGGTGTATCACCAAATCCCCAAATATCAATCGGCAATGTCTTTCAGGATGGAATACCAAGTCTTCCAGTGATGTATCTGCCCGAACATCATCTTGTTCGACTTCGAGAATTGAAAATGCAGAGAGTTGATAATAAATCATCTCCACTTGTTGAAAGTCAACAGGCTGAAGAAACTAAACAAGTTAAGAGGAGTGAAATCGTTGGGAAAAGGAAGTCGTTTCAAGAAGACCAACTTCCCAAGATCGACATCGTTAAACACAAGACACCAATACATACCCATCAGCTTCTTCGAACACATTTTTCGAGGTCTATCAACTGCACCCTCTTTAATAAGCTGCCCGAAAAGCCACCCAAGGCGAAAATTGAGGAGAAAGCCATCACCTATATCAAAGAAGCAACCGAAGCAGCAACCGAAACCAATTCTACCCCTCCAGTTCCCACCCATGATCCTAACTGGCCTTTACCCCCACCCGAAAGTTCATCGACTTGCAATCTGGCTCTTCGTCCTGGTGCGGAGCAGAATCATGATTGTTCCGAGAACATCATCACAGTGGAAGAAAACGCTAAGAACGAGGGCCATCCTCATAGCTTAGAGTCAACGAAAATAAGTGAGACAATCACAGAGGAAAAACATGAGTTAGATATTGGATCTTCAGAAGCAAGTGAAATGAAATTATACCAGGCGTGGAAGAGACGAATATTGGAGCTAAGTGGTGCAAAAGAAGTTAATTAGTTGGTACAGTTCGAGACAGATTGTTGAGAGTTGGAAATATTTGATGTTTTAGACAGTAAGGGAATGAAGGGGGTGTCTAATTGATAGCTCTTAGTAGATATCTATGTTCGAAGGCGGTTTCATATCCTCTGTATTTAGTAGAAATTTCATATTTCTTAAGTCGTATGTTCTCATCCGAACTTTATCTGTAAATATGCATGAAGTTGATTTCTTAATGATTATTTCACAACATTTTTGACTCAAACTCGAGAGTTTTGAATAAGTCATATAGTTGATATCAAGAAATCCAGTCATGTAAAAGAAACAAAACGAGAGGATTCATGATACTCATCAACGTGGTATTATGTAGTTTCACTGTTTCTATTTCTCAAATCCTCAAGAAACAATCTATGCGAGCCAACAACTTCTCATCGTGCACACAACATACATTCTCATTCTATCAACATACAAGATACAGACTGACCGTTCAAAATGTTTAGCACCGTACTGGCTCCACCTCCTATCACTAATGCCATAGACCTTGAAGAGCCTAACTGGTCTAGAGAAGAACCTTCCTCATACAACTCAACTGGGTCTTACCTTACTGGGCCAGACAAGTTCGAAGATCTCCATTTCGATGACCCTAAAGATACAAACGATGATACTTGCAATGAAGCAGCACGAGTCTCTACTGGATGGGCTAACGCATCAGAAGTGATCATTCCACCACCTAGCCAAGCATACTTTACCGACGTAGGAAGTCAGATATCTGTCACCAGGGCCCCCCTTTCGGAATTCCAATGGTCCCAAGAGCAAACTCTCCCTGTTTATAAACCATACCATGTTGAACAAAACAGGATAGAAGAAGCCAACCCTCAATCCAACGACGAAGTAACACAATCCTCGACCTGGTGGTCCACTCGATGGTCCACAACATGGGCCCACGCATTCGGAGAAACAATCGCAACACCCAACCCCGTTCACATTCCCTCTGCAAAACCCCATGACAGTACCTTTGGTAATCTTAACCGTAACACCAGTCTCACCGGTCGAAACCCGCACAAAGGATTCCACAAAACCAAAAAGCTACTCGCCAACCAACTGATGAATCGAATCACTTCCATGAACAGAAGCACACACACTTCCATAAGTTCCTACAAGGACCTTACTCAAGACCGTCGAAACACATGTGAACAAACAGCAGAATACTTCATCGAGTGCGCCAAAAATCTGATTCTACAATCTGAAGGTCCAAATCAACGAGTGGATGATTGGATGATAATGGGATTTATCGATAACAAATATACGGTTCCGGAAGAAGGAGAGAAGAAACCGTTTTTGTATGGAGAGTGGGAGTATCTATGGGCGATTGATGAAGATGAGATCGAGGCGAAAAACGCAATGCTTGGGAAAGACCCGAGAACTTGGAATTCTTGGAGAGATGGTTGGGCTTGGTATCGCATACCGACGGCGGAGGATTGGAAATGGTGGTGTGTAGAATGGAGGAAAGTGCCGGGGGCGATTGGGGAGTGGAAACCCAGGGAGGAAGTTTGGCCGTGGCAGAAGAGATACTGGGCTGGAGTTTGAGAAGAGACGCTGCGAAAGGAGAGAGATGTAATTTTTCAGACAGGGGATGTCGGAATTCTCAGCAGAAGGAGAAGGTGCCAAGAAACCTTCAAAGCAGTCGCATTAGATTTCACTTAAAGTCAATTTGTATATGCAAGACATTTCATGAATATCCCCACACACCAACGATTTCCAAACCAGACAAAGAGAAGAAAACCAAGAAGCATCGATGATATAAAACTATAATACTATAATACAATATAACAGCTAAGAAAACTTCAGTCTCAAGAAGCGTATATGTGCGCCTATTCATAAATATCCAAACCACACTTGGAAAATGAACCTTCACTCGTTCAATTCGCTCTGGACAGTATACCCATGATATTTGAGTCTCAGGGTTCTCGCTCCTCACGAGAAGGCTTTCTTTCCAAATCCTTCACTATCTCGTTCTCGTGACCCTCGCGCAGCCCACAAGAAACACCTCGTAGATTTCCCACTCGACTTTTCTTTCCACGTACTTCATCATCATTATCACCATCACCCACCATACCCCTCCCCCATCTCTTCCTCTTCCCACAAGCAACTCCCCCATCTACCCCCCACTCTTCATCCCCCGAACGCTCTATCCTTCCATCCTCCCATCCCCCATGCTCAACCTCCTCAATCCATTTTCCAATCCTCTCTCTAAACCCCTTTTTATCAACAGCCTCCGTTGAAACCATTAACGAAGACTTCGCTGTACCATCAGAATCAGCAGATTTGTCTACATCAGATCCTTGATGGGCTTTGTTGCTTTGGAAGGATGGAGTATAAATCACCGGATCTCCGTGGCAGATGGTGTTTGGTGAAGAATTCATTATATAAATCAGGTCGGAGCATTGAGTTCTGATAGATGCGGAGGCAAGTTCTTCATGAATCGCCACTTCTGGAGATGTAAAGAAAGGATCTTGATTCTCCTGAAGAATCCCCATTTCGAAGATGAGTTGTTATTATGCAGATACTGAGATGTTTTAAGAATAGACAAATGAATATCGAACCGCACTTCAGTACTTAAACACAATATTTCTACTTATTTCCCTCTCTTCCCTTCCCCTTTCCAGGAAACCTCGAAACTTAAGAGCACAAATCTGGCGCTAGAACTCATGGTCTCGGAATCATAATATTCATTGTATGTAAATGACTCGAGGTTTCTCTCTCACTAAGAGTCAATCAATTCATACACGATAACATAATGAACAATGAATAGCATCCACTCCAGCATTCACATCCACCACGTTCGAGCTGGAAGTACAAGAGTTTGATGATTGAACTCAACTCAACTCGAACGATGAATCTTACTAGATAATCATACCAGCCCATCCAATCTTCCAATCCCTAACATCCACTTCTACTACGATGAGCAATTTCGGCACTCCCCAGTCCAAGAGTTCAAAGCGCGAAAAAAAAATAAACAAACTTCCCCCCCCCCCCAAAAAACATCCATAAAGATACCTACCCATCATAACATGGCCGATACTCGGGAGCGAAGATATCCCGAGACCAATCTCAAAGGTCGAGAGTCTTCCTCGATTTTATCAGACCAAAGACCCGAACGACACCTAGATTATCCCGAGACTGGGGGGTTGTTTTAAGTTGCTCCTAGATAGTAGATAATTTCGCTTAACGGCTGATTCAAAGTTTGCTTCATTTAGATCTGCAGAGATCTGCCAACATATGTATTCGTCGGGATGAATTTTAGGGTAAGAATCTTTGAGATAGGTAGGGGGAGATTGGGATTCACTTTTTGCTTCTCTCGTATTCTCCCGTAACTCATAGTCCACAATACTCTGCACGGAATATCCAGCTACTCCATACACACACACACATACACACATTCAATCCACAAAATCCCATCACATAATATCTCCGTTCATGAAGAGATATACATCAATCACAGGTAAGAATAGATCTCTAGGTAGGTACGATTACAACCGAGTTCATAATAGCTTCTAGGTAGGTATCATAGGTCTCTCTTTCAACTCCTAATCACTTCCTCGAATACTCCTATTCATCTTCCTTCCTCTATCCTTCTTCCCTAATCCAAGTCGCCTTCTAGGCAAGCCCCACCCCATTTTTCTTCAATATACAAAGCTTGTGATCATACACGTGCAGTAATAATAATCCACCTACCCAACCAACCATCCATCCATCCATCCATCCCTCCATCCCTCCAATCAATCGGTCAATCAAATAATAATGCCAGGAAGGAAAACTTTCTTAGGTATTCGCAAACGCCAAAACTCCACATGATTCATATCATTCCATCATAACCCATATGTTCATCCTTGTATCCCCTAAAGAAATGAACCCTTTTCTCCCAACGCAGGATCTCTTCTGGGAGGAGAACGATTTCTTCTAAATCCCTTGGTTTCAGAACTCCATGGTTCTAATTCTTCATCATCCTCATCGAATGAAGGAGTACTAGATGTACCCGATGGACTTTGTGTTCTCGTATCGCCTTTGACGAGTCCTAATCTTTCTTCTTCGGTTGCACCCTTAACAACCTCATCACTTCCATGTCGAGAACCCATGCGTTTTCTATCAGGTGAACGGATTTCTTGTGGAGGTCCATCAGTATGTTGTGGTCCTCCACCCTTTCGGAAGACATTCTGGAATGAAAATTGTCTCTTGGCAGAGTGAGGTGGGGGTGTAGGTGGAACTAAATTACTAGCTCTGGAGTTTGGACGGTGTGGATCTTCTGCGATAGTAACATGTCTACCTCCCGAGCCAGTATACTCAGTCTTCTGATCGCGTAAAGCAGGCGGTAAACCCAAAGTATGATTATCATGAATGTAGTAAGCTTCATCACTATTTTCGCTCTTGTAAATATCACCATCACCACCTCTGTAAGTACGAATATCGGTCAAGGGAACAGGGTGAGTAGGACTTTGCAGGTTGACAACAGGATTTGTGCCCGAAGTAAGAGATTTGCCACGAGCTACACGGTTGCGAATAGTGCCAAAGATGGAAGAACTAAGACCGGTACCTGGACGATCTTCTTCGTCGCGATCTTCCTCTGGATCCGGGAAATGAGACATACCGAGAGGTGGGTGAGCAATAGGTGTTCTAGGAAGAGTTGTTCGATGAGTTGGTTGATGGTGCATATTTTCGGGTAGAGGAGGAACAGATGAATTAGCACGAGATCTCATACTCGCGCTATAGTTCGAACCAATTGTAGTTCTACGTCTTCGGAGACCGTCCCATTCAACTATTTCATCTTCACCAAGTGGTTCCAAGTGAGACTCTTCATGAAGCCGCTTAGCTTCCTCCATTTCCATCTTTTGTCTAGCTGAAGAGAATTTTCTAACAATAGCTGCTGTTCCTCTAATGGCATCTGCCTTTGGCTCAGTTTCTGGCTGTTCCTGTTCGGCAATAATACGCATTTGATCGAGGTCACCTGCGAAAATGGCAGCATCTGGAACATCTTTGGCTGACTTCGATAGTTGTAGAAGAACGACTCCAGAACAAATAACCAGAAAACCCATGACGACCGTAATAATAGAGGTGGGAGTTCCTTTGAACCCTCGGAATAAAATGGCCGAAGTGACAATCGTAGAACTCGTAAACATAACATAATATGTAGGAGTTACCAATGCCGCATTGTAAATGTTAAGTGCTTTGTTCAAATATATGATCTCCGTCAAAAGCGTGCAGACGACGAAAACGAATAAAACGTATAAGAACCACTGATTGTACTGTTTTGTACCACCAATTTGAGTGACAATTGCAGCTCCCAAACCTTGCGTCGCAACAACACTAAGCCCTCCAATCAAACTGCAAATTGACAAATACACAAGCATGGATTTCTTTCCATATCGTGGTCCAGCCCAAAATCCAAGAAAGGTACACCCGATGATGATGACACCGGCGTAACTCAGAAACCCCGGAGCAATCACAAAATGTTGCATTTCCTGAATTGTCGCCGCCGAAGCTTCCGCTGGCGCATTCATAACAATAACCACAGATCCAACAATGCAGAGAAAACATCCAACCTTTCCGACCATACTCAGCCGTTCCTTGAGGAAAATTGCGGATAAGATCGTGGTAATGACGACACTGAGTGCGCCCAGCGGAGTAACCAAAATGGCATCAACAAATGCATATGCCACAAAATTGCAAATTTCTCCAAGAATCATGAGAGTCATACCAGACCACCACAAGGCATTCTTGAGGTACGCATATCCTTCTCCTGCTTCTTCATTATATTTCTCATTGGCTTTCAATAATCCAATCTTCTTCAACACAAACGATATTCCGATGAATACTCCTGAAGCTACAGCCAATGAAATTCCAATAGCTTTATATATAGGTGGTCGAACTTCGGTTTCGGCATCTGTAGTGGTTGTGCCATTTGTCGTATTTGCTCTAGCATATATGAGGTTCGCAGCCAGGAGAGCATGCCCGGCTTGATCCATAATGGAGGAGGAGTCGGCGGCAAATCCGCCTAGGAAGGATATGGAGACTTGAAGCTTTTGTATGTCGCTCAATAGAGATCTTTGTAATTAATTCGGTATTGGAGGAGGTAAATCGAATAGGGATATTCCTTTACAATTAAGAAATCAGTTTTTCAGAGAAGTTTCGTGGTTATTGTTGAGATTTCATGTAGAAGTAAATTGGTGGGTGATATTCCTTGATTATTGAGGAATTATGCGCGCCGACAGGATGCGCAGTTATTTCGTAGTTATTTGTTGAGATTGCGTGAGTTCGAGCAGGAAGTATTCTCGGGATAAAGCAGACAGAGAGTAAAGCCAACAGTAAATAAGTTGGTTATTAGTATTGTCCCGTTTTGTTTTCTTTGGATTGTGTGTGCGAAGATATTGTTCTTGGGGGATATTTGATCCAAGTCCGTCGAGGTAAAACCAAGCAAGTTGTTATTGTTTCTCGAGTCCTTTTTCTTGAATGATACAAGATTGTATATTAAATCAATCCTTCAATTAAAAGAATAATTTATAAAATCAGAATGAAGTATGCAGTATGCAGCATGAAGCATGAAAAGGAAGAAAATACAAAAGTGGATTGTTTAACTGTATATTACGATTTTCCAATGGAAATGTAGCTAGAATGTAAGCTTGCGAAACTCTCGAAGATAGTGAGGGTCGAGAGGGTTGTAACTTGTGAGGGTTTGGCTTTTGGGTGGATAAGGCCGTTCGAGAAGTTTATTACTTTGACATTTTAGTCGAGGGGCTGGGCTAGCAGGCTTTAAGCTATAAAGTACATCACTGGCTTGACTGGGTTTATATAAAGTTTATTAACAGGTTTTTTTTTCTTTCTTGCTTGCTTGCTCTTGTGATAATATACAGACAGAGTAATAAAATCAATCAATACTTTATCATCCAATGAAGATTTTTGGTTCAATAAAAATGATAGGAGGCTATGCTAGAAGTATGGTGGATCGAGAAGATATACAACATGGCATGGTACATATCTACTAGGTAGGTATACATACATCAAGGTATACATAGCTACCTACCTAGTATATGTATATATAGAAATCTCGAGTTTGGTGTACAGCAACGGTACTCGAATGGAAAGATTGAATTAGATATTAGATGATACTAATACTTTGACTCCGTATCTGTGGCGCTAATCATGTTACAATTCAAGTCTGTATCTAAATTCAAGACTATACTATGACTGGTATGACAGTATTATCCAAGTATCTACCTAGGTATATATATAGGATCGATCATTCATATCAAGTGAATCTGAATCCGAATAATCTCCAAACCCATAAGTTATATCATATCTAATAACTACCTAATAACCAATAACTACAGTACATACCTCCCTATCTAATCTCACACATGTTAATCAACAAAAAGAAAAGAGAAGCTAGGTTATCGTGCTACTACCCTATCCCTATCCCTATGAACATCCAAATTGATGTCATCATCAATAACATTCTCCCTTGAAACCACAGACTAGAGAAACTACTACGACTAAAAGTAATTTTACACAGGAGGTTGGATGTATCAATCTATCAAAAAACCTCAAAGTCGATCCTCTCTTGATTAGAAGCGAGGAGGGGTTCCAAGGTTTTATCTAATAATTAATCAGTGGACTTGATTTCGGAACAGAGGAGATGATTGATTATCATCATCTTCCTCCTACAAAGTCACTTACTCCCTACTCCGTATATAATTTATTTGTGGCTCACAGCGTCCTCGAGTTCATGCAGGGAATGTTGAATAGAATTGACATGATTCATCCAATCAAAATTGATTAATGCAGATGAAACATACGTAACCGATTAAAGGGGCACTTGGTGTAGTGATGCACTGTGTACGGAACACCCGCTTGTCCAGCAACGTGAAGCAAGGATTTGAGTAAAAGTGTATTATCATGTCATATCATATCATTCTTTCTCTCTCCTCTTCTTTCATCACACACCTTCTGTACAGTGATTTCGAATCAAATCATCATGATACTACCTACTAGATACCTATTCATTCGATCTATCAAATCTCTTACAACCGTAAGAAACCACGAGATACCTTACCTATTTGGATCCTATGTATATTCGCATCTAATTCAATACACATTGATTGACCTTGCCACTCCAACTACCTAGTATTCTCCATCCATCCCCCAAAAACATTATACAGCATGACACCACCTCATAGTGGGTGGCATCGTCCATTTACCATCTAATACGAGCTTTCTCCCAAACACCCAGCCCGCACTCCAGCCAAAGGAAGCTATCCATTCGTGTTATGCCTGTCGTTATACATAGTAACAAACCGTACATGCTCATCCACCCCTTAGCTCACATGCGCAATCCCAGATACCTACCTATCCACCCACCTAGTCCAAACCTGCGCCTACCTACTAACCTCTAACCTACCCCATAACAATCCCATAACTATTTTCCTCCCCAAGAAAACCAATAAAATCAACGAAAATAAAAATAAAAATCTCTGCACCTAAAGTCCTAAACACGCAATCCATCCACATCCACATCTCACCTAAAACGTGTACCGTACTCCATCCATCGTACAGAATGCGCGCAGACTGCGTTACAAGCCAAGCCGCGCCATCCCCATCAATACCTACTGTATATATCTCCCGCATCCCTATTTACATTTCGGGTTTGGATTGTCCGTCTCTTTTTCACATACTCCGTACACCGGTCCGTATCAAAGAAAATCTATGTATGTAGGTAGAGATTTCGAAGACTGTGGATCTGATGCTATATACCTAGGTATGTATTTTATCAGTCCTCGCAAAATCCTCTCCAATCAATCGTCTCCTATCGATAAGCTACCTATCTCCCTATGTAACTAAGTATACCAATATCATCGTACAATTTCCCAACAGTTAGATAATTGGTGCCTTTTCCAGATAAATAACCCTAACAAGGGAATTTGATTGGCTAGACTCGGAGACTCGATCAAAGTAAGCTGATACCATACCATACCATACCATACCGTACCATACCACTAACATCCATTAATTCTCACAGATAAAAGAATAACATCCCTATTTATGCGGGGAAAGCTTTCCAAACATTACCCATACCTACCTACTTACAAGCTTTCCCATCTCACAACTCGCAGCTCACTCACAGCGCCGAGTTTCCTTTGCTTCCTCTACTCTCATCAGGACACACTACATACATATATCCAGTCAATACAGGAATCATATTCAAACCAAACCAGCCAAACCAAGTAGTCTCACAAGGATTTCAAGATGTTGCAGATGCAGATGCAGAGTACTATTACCTACTATTTATAGTGCAACGTTAACGTTGAAATCCCATTTATGATTTTTAAATTTCCAAAAGAATACTGGTTACGTGCAGAAAAATCGAGTGACATTTTTGCACGAGAAGTTGAATGAGGAGTTTAGTAATTATCTTTGGAGAGTGTGTAAATTTGTATTATATTGACTGCCAGTGCCATCGTGTTTTCCAAATTCCCAGTATGCCACTAAGTACTAGATCTTGAATGAAATGAGGTCATGAGATGATGTATAGCATGATGGATACTAAATCGTAGCTTGATCATTCCATTCCATTTCATTCATTTCAGTTTTGGATGGTCTGGATGGGTGGGTTGATCAGTATTCCAGATCGGTTGTGTATCATAGGGGATTCAAGAATTTCACTTGTGTATATCGAGTCAAGCACGCATTAATCATATGGAAAGTGTAACATCTTTCATCATTTCAGTTTTTTTGAAGGGAGGCTTGCAGTGATTCTAAATCAACAGATATACTACAGCCAAGATCACAAACAATAAACACAATGTACATAGATAATCTGGATTCATGTTTCTCGTCCAATAATCTAATCCAATGCATCGATTGGGCATACGAAGATCTAGAAATCTCATCAATGCTAACATATCCCCTATAATGTATGATTCGTAAGAATAGTATAGGGCTATCATAAACCATTCTTCATCCAGAGCCTTTCTTCGCTGCACCCGTATCTTTGGCAGCATCACTAGAGCGATTCCAGCTCACTCTCTTAGCAAGCTCTTGTCTGACTCCCCATCGTCCTTTATGAGGAGTTGGCTGTGGAACATCCAGTCCAGAACGTGAATACTCTGCCCATTGCGTACGATAATAGCCTGCACCGCGACCCGAAACTCCCATTGGGAGAACTCGCTTTGTACCACGAAAATCAATCTCGCCATCATTCTTATCAGGCATACCACAAAAGATACCTTCTACTGTTCTTCCTCCTCGTGCTCGAATGCTTATTGTACCAGTGCCTTTCTCGGATGATCCAGAGAATGTTCCCTTTCCTTGCCATTTGAAACTCATTGGATCGTTGTGTGTGAGGCCTTTGATTCCAGCATCCAAACAGAAGAAGCCTTCAACTATGCCGATGTCAAAAAATCCCAGCACTCTTCCTTGTTGCTGGTCCACGTGAAGACGAACCATCAACCCCTTTGACCTCGATGACCAATCTTGTTCTATCTCCTTACTAGTGATATCATAAATACCTGTAATCATTTCAATAAAACTCTGTTGATCATCCTCTGTCCATTCCTCAACCTGTGATGTATCACCCTTTGGCGAAGGTGTTGAACCAGCACCATCACGTTCAGTGTGTGACCTTGTCATTGTGGATCTTGGAGTAGGAGATCGTGGCTCTTCATCCTCCTCAATCTCAGCATATCCATTCCATTTATCAAGGAACTGATGAATAGTCATATCCACAAGACAAGGACCGTGAGGTATCTTGCCATGAAATTCACAACGACCACCTGGAAAACCAACACCAGACATTGCCTCAAAATGTCCCCAAATCTTGCCATTGCCAAATCGAATCTTGCCCACAGTAAAGGAGGAGTTGAAGGTTTTATGTGGTATTTTTGAATTTATGCCACGCCATTTGAAACGATACTCTCGAGTGGTAGCAATCTCATCATCTCCATCATCTGCGTCATCGTTATCATCTCCAGACTCTTCACTCGATTCCTTATCTTTTGCTCGTGCCTCGTGGAACTTTGAGTATTCGATATCTGCCCTAAAGTGCTCTTGACTAGGACCAGGATCAATAAGTAGAGAACCTTTGAAAACGTCCAATTCAAAAGTACCCAAGAGACGATCATGGTCCCAGATCAGTCTAATGCGTGAAATGTAACCTAGACCAGGGGAACTGTCTAGCTTAACTTTGTAGGTTGCCTGCATATTTCGCAGACGGTCCCGATAGTATTCATCTTGAAAGGCCATCGCATTTATGTGCTCGTTGTCGCGTTTGCTTCGATTAGCAGCCAAGCACTGGGCCATATTAGGGATATCATTCTGACTAGAGGAATTCTCTCCAGCCTTCTTTTTCCCGGTAGTTTTGACGAAAAACATATTTTCAATTGCTGGGTTGTAAGTTGAACAATTAGAATACGAGTCCGGAGGTTTTGAAAGATGAGGTGATGATATATATGTTTACTCGAAGTGCACAGTGCCTACCTACCTAATAAAGCAAGCACGTTGTTTGCAACTGCCACCTCTTCAATTTTGAGACACACTATCTAGTAATGAGTTGATAAACAATCCAAGGGCTGATGACGATTTGGTTTTCCGCTTCTGAGCTTGGAAACCGAGAGAAGTGATTCTGTCTATTCCACTTACCCTACCAGGTCTCCGAACTTGGAATTTCTCCTTTCCTTCCTTTAGTCTAGAATAGGAAATCGCTTGCGCTGTTTAGGAAGCCATTCATTTCATGTAAAATTTCAACATGAGGCTTGATTTCTGAACTTGATTTTTGTCAACGAAAGCGCCTCAAATCTTCGAACTCCTTATAGACTACTACACGAAGCTGAAGAAATCAAAATATAAAATTCTCTCCTCGAGTCTACACTTAGACAATGAAAATGGCATAAGACTTCAACATTCAAATGAATGATCAGAAATGTGAAGAGCCATTCTTTTGACGAAGTCTCAAAACGTGAGAGAGCATGTGATTGTCGAGGCTCAACGTAGACGGCAAATTGTACTTCAGGGCTTAGAGGTCTCGGCAAATTATTTGAAGCACGAAGGACCACTTGATTATCAGATTTGGATTTGGACGATAACAAGAACATCTTGAATTTGAAGATAGTGGGCCTCATATCTCTCCTGGAAAAAATATGTGGTGGTGTAATATTCACTATCTGACCACTCAAAATCCTCCATTCATCATCTCACAGATATTGGTACGGATATAATCACAGCGACGCGTGAATATCTCTACAAAATTTCCAGATCAGTATTACTAATGACATTATTATCTGTGTTTACGAATAACACTATATGAGTTCTGGAACTCTGTGGTTTATACGAGCTTATCTCATTCATAGATCCGTATCATGCACGATCTCATCTCAAGAAAGGCATCATCCCATACTCGATTCAACCCAATTCATAATCTTGCTTTCCATCTCGAACTCATGGCCTAGATTAAAAGATATTGGACACCCAAGGCTCGAGCACGAGCTATCCAATCATTTTCTGCGACGACCGTCGATATCATTATTGACTGCGTCATTACACCAAGCCGTTGGTCTTGTTTCAACATGACTCTGGACGACTTCGGATTCAAGCCTTATTGATAATTTTTTTTCCAAATATCCATCGTTCAGGCGACATTTCGTTTATTTGTATCTCGACTCTCGGACTCTGTAAATGGTGAATATCATTTGACTCCGGTTGGTTATTATTTCAAGTCAAGATTGTTCAGATCATCTTGGACACCCAAAATACCAATCGCATAATGAATTCTCTGATGAGTACTAATCACGAATCCCTGATCAGTTGCTTGCTGCTGTTGCATTGCAACTCTTTCCCCATTGCGTGTAACATTCACCACTTGTGGACTTACTCGCTCGTCTCTCGTCCTTGTATACGGTGGACCTCTTCCCATTTCTCCAGCTTTGACCCAAGATGTTTCGCAACCGGAAGCAACTTGAAATATATTAGTAAAGGTAGAAGCATCGAATTTATAGAGAATGAAGGAGTTACATACTAGCGAGTGATGTTTCCCAGCCCGTCAAACGAGCCACATCGTTAAGCCGACATATTAGCCATGTTCGCTGGTCCGGATTTTGAAACTACAAATAGTCAGTACGAGATTACGGCACTCAGATATTACAGACTTACTTGAACGCCCGCCATAAAGAGACAGATTGTACTTTCCATAAGTGCTGCACCAACTCCCGGATTGACTTGAGGTGTCATGCTTAGATCCGGTGCAATGCCAGCAGCGATACGACCAAGCTCGTTTGCAAAGAACGCTGTCTTACGAGCCGCCATGCCTGCGGCTACCATTGCTGCTGGCGGCATAGAAGGATGAGATCGGTGACAAGAAATAAGACCCATGTAATAGTTCATCCAAATGCCAGCAATACCATAAGTTCGGTATTGCACAGCTGGGCCAAAGGGGGTTTGAGTTGGGGTCGAGAATTCGTCGCCTAAAGGTTGAAAATCTTCACCAAAATGATCTTCAAGTACACTGAATGCATTGCGGATATCCTGCCACTCTTCTTCTGCCTCAAGCCTTTGAGCCTCAAGATCCATGTCTCCGCCCTCTGAGCTTTGAGGAGATAAAGTATGCGTTGGTGAAAACCCCATAGGAAGAGTTGGCTCCTTAACATTTGGTACCATGCCTGCAAAATTTGGCATTTGGTTACTCATCGGGTTGTTCGCAGCTTTCATTGCTAACGTCTTCCTCTTCAAGTCTTTGGCAGCGAAATCTGCAAGTCGTCCCATCAATAGAATGAGATGATCAAAAGTGCCGTAAACTGCGTCTAATCGACCGAGTGGTGCACGCGGAGGGCAAAGACTCCATCGATCATACTCAATGAAGAGCTTTCCTCCACCTAATATACTTTGGTAAACGTCTTGTTTGAAGTACCACCACACAAGGTCGCGTTGCATTTCATAAGTTTCAATATCCTTAGGGCTATAAATTCTGTTGTCGGTATTCTCCCAAACTTCATCGATAATGTGTCCAAAGTCATCGTAACGAAGTCTTCGGCCCATCAATACTCCAACAATATTTTCGTCCACATCCTCTAATGAGGCTGCGAATTTACGCTTTTCTTCAATAAATGTTTTACCCATATGTATCTGCTCCTGACGATAGCGAGCACGGTCTTCTTGACGCAGCTGTGCCCGCATGTCCTTCAGATGGCGAGTCATGCCAGTGAAGTCAATGTCTCTCACAAGGGTCCTTCCCCCCAGCAGATGGTTACTCCATTTTTGATGATCAGCACACCAGCACTCATAGAACGCAAGCAACATTGTTGCAGCCAAAGTAGCAGGACGTTCTCGGCGCCCGGGCACGCATACACTTTTTGCAATCCTTCGTAAAGCAATTGCATAATGCTTTAAAGATGCGGTTATGTGGGTATTTTGCAATTTCGCAATGTGTAAGCTGGCGCAAGCGAGTATTGCGTGGAGAAGCGCTTCATTTTTCAAGGCAAGCATAGGAAACGTATAAGTCCAGATGTGTTGTTGAGAAGATGGTACAGGTGTCCCCCGAAATATCAAAGAAGGATTGGCTGGGTTCCGCTCGAACATTGAAATACTCGGTCCAGTCACATTGATAAAATGACAAAATATTCTGGCTGTCATACTGTCGTTGAGTGGAGATGACCGTAGTGAAGGATGGTAAGCCAATAGCATATTAGATCGATCAAGCAGTGAGGTAAAAGAGCGAAGACTTTGATCTTGTGCATTCTGACGAGCTTGGAGGGCAATCACTTGCCCAATGCCATAGTCCATGTTCTGAGCATTGAAAGTATCATATTCGTAGTCATCAGCCCCTTGATCATTATCCAGGCTCATTTCATCATCGTCAAATGTGCGGTCATCTCCCTGTTCAACCGTAGTATAGTTCTTCTTGTCAATGGTATTATCGTCTGTATTTCTTGAGACCGTGTGATGTAAAAAGGTTCCATCCGATATATGACTGGCCTGCTGTGCCATGTCAAAGGGAGGTGTATATGCTGTTTCTATAATCGGTGTCACTTTGTTTGTAAGTGGGGCATGTGACATACTTGAATTCAAATTAGGTGGGTGAGAAAAGGCCGGTTGTTGCCAGCTTGGATTACTCTGAGTGATCACCATAGGTGGCGAGAGAAGCGAAAATTGTGGATTTGTATTTTGTGTATGTTTTTGAGGGTAGGCATGGGGTGTATCATTCTGGTTCGCAATCCATGGAGAGGGACTGGACTGCATAACGGGAAAATTTCCAAGCGGTGATTGTCGCTCAAAGAGAGCATTAAAATCATAGTGAGTAGGCCCAGAACCTTGAGGGGATCTGTGTTCGGGAGTTGGTAGGTATGAACGATCCACTGTATCTCTTTGGGCTAATTTTGCCTCCGGGATTTCTTGAGAAATGTTCCTTTGGACTACTACGTCTTGAGTCGCGCGACCGGAGAAAACGTGTATGCCTTGTTCAAATCCTTGATCTGTCTCATTGGGGGGTCTAGATGGAGGACTATTATATGTTCCTGAGTCACCCGGTTTCGGTGCAAGATTGGGTAATTGTACTTGCGTAGGAGTAGAAGATTTTGGGGCCTCAACACGACGCTGATTTGACCGACCAGACCCCGATGAGAATGTTGTCTGGGAAGAATTGGCAAATGGTCCCCGGGTTGCACTCAAAGGATCTTTGAACACAACTCGCTGGATATAGCCCTCACAGTGCCTTTTGGATTTGGAACAATTTTGACATGTTGGCTTTTCCTCACCACACTTGATCCGCCGTTTTCTACATGCTAAGAGTAGGGTAGAAATGTCAGTCATCTCAACCATGAAACTAGCTTTGGTGCGGCTTAGACTCACTTAAGCATCCCGTTTTCGTGCGCTTCCTACCCTGAGCCTTGGAACCAGGTTTTCTTACACCCGCGGGACTTTCTTCTTCCTCCTCCTCGTTTTCAAGATCCTGCGATTTCTCTGGGTTCATATTGAAAATAACCGTGAGTGTTGGCTCAAGCGTATTTATATCTCCCCTCTTTAAATGGATGATTCAAGACTCGGGCCTCATGATTCCATCATGGTAGTACTCGTGTAACCTTGGGAAACGTCAATTTTCGGTAGGTTCACCCGTGAACTCGAGAGACCATAACATATACTACAATAATCGAACAAGTCGGTGAAATTGAGACAATGGTGATATTGCCACCACGAGGAATTTTAACAGTAACAACCAATTTGTGTATCCTAAGGGATGTAAATCATTATTATTTGCAACTTCAGTTCAATGTGGCATGCCCAATGAAGTATATCTAGTTATGCGTTGACGTTTGGTAGTGTATGCTATCGAAGTCTGTTGTGATACCAGTATTTGGGTGCTTAAAGGTGGGATTAACCCAAAATCGATAAGGGCTGAATAAGATGGATTCCAACTTCCAAGGTAAAATGTGGTTGCTTAGCTAGGTAAGGTAGATGTTATTGATTACCTAAATGATATCATTAAATGGCGACAACGAGGGCGAGGTAACAATGACAGGAACGATGGCGATGATGATAGTAACGGTAATGGCGATAGCAAAGTTGATGACCAAATTTGGATGTAGAAGAAAAGGCGTCAAAAGGAAAGAGAGGGTTGAAGGAAAAGAAGCATCCAGTCTCTTTTTCTCAAAATTGACACTTCAATTTAGTCCGCGGTTCCCTGCAATACGGTTGTTGTTTTTTGGTGGACCTTTCCTCTAGTTGAACCGAGCTTCATCCAAATTAGAAAAATCGACAAATTAGGAAGTAAGAAGGAAGTAGGAATTCAACGCATCACTACAGAGCTGGCTTTACGTTGTAGTGGATATGTTTTCGAGATTACTATTTAACCCTCTACTTGGATAGCCAGTTTTAATTTTTGGTGGCTTGCCGGATGAGAAGATCCCTCATAAACTCAAAATGTCTTTCATTTACAAGGCTGCGTGGGATAAGATACGATTGGCTTGAGCTTATGGAAAACCCCATGAAGTTGGGCTTATGGGATTGCAAAAAGGCTTGACATCAAACTTAGGCACCCGAGTAGACTGGCACGACTGGTAACACTACCCACCTTGATCTTTTAGATTTGGATGTAAGAAAGGAGAATGAGGTGTTAGTCAGGGGTTGATGCAGAATGCTGCCATCTGTCTATTGGGTTTCCCTTATATAAGATTGCCTATTCGTGGACATGTAGTATTTTCTAATGGAGCATAATACTTAACTTACCCATATAAAAAAAGGAAAATTAGTAATTCATACACTATATTCTTGCCCTCGTGTTAGAGGTGGCCAACAGTATTGCCAATTGAACATTCAACAGCGGCATTCCAAACTCCGTAGTTAATAGATACGATACCTTCCATCGGAGGTGGAATCTTGGACTCTCCGCTCTATATCAACCTGCCAAATCTACCATGTTATCACCGCTCCAAATTAGATATCCTTGTCTTGAATCTTGTTTCCGACGGAGAAGTATGTAACTAAGGTTGGGTGATCGGAGAAGCTGACGATCTAGACCATAGTTGCAAACGACGCTGAAAGCTTTATGGCTTCAACCATTGACTTTCAATCCCTTGTATGACAAGCAAGAAATAATGGCAAATCTTGGAACCTCTATCATGCCTCTTTTGGCCGATTGTAAGAATGACAGGCTGATGATTCCAATATCTTTTGATTTGTATCCATGTTTCCCAAAGCCACTACTAAACCTTACCCCTGTTCTACCGACCTAGAGAAAATCGGTTCGGCCGTCTCCCACCTGGAGCTGACCGTTTCATCACCCCGTTATGACCTACAGCGATCATTCTACATAAGTAGTACTGTACATAAGGAGGGTTCCCGATTAAGACATATTCGCCATCATAACCTAAAATATTACCTAGGTTCCAATGGATGTATAAAACTCTTTCTAAATTGGTAGGTCCCCGAGGGAAGCAAACATCTCCAAATAAGGGAATCATACCAAACGGATATCACCGCATGTTAAGACAATAGAATTGGCTCAAAGTTCAAACTGCAAAGCAAGCACTCGTTTTGTCCACGTAAATCATCGCGGCAAATAAGAAAATAACCGAGATTGAACGAAGTTAAATTAACGGACGAATCAGGTATTGTTCAATTTCTTACTAAAACTCACCGCGAAGAAGAAGTACTAGATACCTACTAGATAGGTGAGTAGGCAGGTAGGTAATAGTACATCAAATAATCGAGATGCGGTCAATCGATCATCATTCGGTTCGGTTAATAAGCTCCCTCAAGGCTCCCCAGAAGAATGCGCTAGCTGGAGCAGAAATGTGGGGTCAAAATTTATCATCGTTATCGAGTTTATCGCAGGAGAAAAAAAATTAATTGTTTAGGATTTATCTCAATTTCCAACCTCACAACTCAATCCTCACAACATTAAGCAGGCATTGTTATTTTATCGCAATGTTCGCAGTTCCAGGATGGTCAGTCTCACCGAGTCTGTTGAAAACTCAAAAAGCAGAGCCTGTCGCTGCAGCTTCAAAGGCTGATGAAGAAGGAGCGCCTGCCGAGACGAAATCTAGCAAGAAACGCAAACGTGCAAAGAATCCAGATGTTAACGCAGCGAACTTGTCGGAACTTTGGGAATCGGTCATTGAAGGCAAGCCAAAAGCAAAGAAAGTAAAGAATGCTGAAAATGATGGAGAAACAAAAGAGAAGGTAGCCAAGGAAGCCAAGGAAGCCAGCACAGGTGAGGTTGAGAGTAAACCAGCAAAACCTTCAAATGAATCGACAGAAGTTTCGGAATCCAAAAAAGAAAAGAAACAAAAGAAGAATAAGAAAGACAAGAAAGACAAGGACTCAAAACCATCCGATAATGATCAATCTACGAAAGACGATACCTCCAACGCTGCCTCGAGCAAAGCCCCTCAACCTCCTAAGCCCGCTGCGAAATTAACACCACTCCAAGCTTCTATGCGTCAAAAGCTCATCTCCGCCCGCTTCCGTCACCTTAATCAATCTCTCTATACTACTCCATCCGCCGAATCCCTTGCTACATTCCAACAAAACCCAGAAATGTTCACCGAGTACCACGAAGGTTTCCGCCGTCAAGTAGAAGTCTGGCCCGAAAACCCCGTCGACGGTTACTCTCTCCAAATCCGCCAGCGCGGCAAACTCAGACGAGATATGCGAGGTCAACCCGCCCAGGAAAAGACCGATCTCACTCCATTACCAAGAACAGACGGGACATGTCGCATTGCTGATCTGGGATGCGGTGACGCAGCTCTCTCTACAGGTCTCCAAAAAGATCTCAAGAAACTCAACCTGAAAATCCACAGTTTCGATCTCCAAAGTCCCAGTCCCCTCGTCACTCGCGCGGATATCGCAAATCTCCCCCTCGAAGACGGAAGTATTGATATTGCAATCTTCTGCCTAGCGCTCATGGGAACCAATTGGATCGACTTCATCGAAGAAGCCTTCCGCATTCTCCGCTGGAAAGGTGAACTCTGGATCGCCGAGATCAAATCCCGCTTCGGTCGCGTAGGAGGAAACAACAAGAAAGTTGTCGAGCACAGCGTAGGCCACCGCAAAAAGAACCAACCCGTCAACAAAAAAGCCATCAAAGCCGCCGACGATGAGGAAAACGAGGCAGATCTCATGGTGCACGTTGATGGTAACGAAGACAACAAGCAGGAAACCGACGTATCGGCTTTCGTTGAAGTCCTTAAGAAGCGAGGATTTGTTCTGCAAACGGAAAAATCGGTGGATTTAAGTAACAAGATGTTTGTCAAGATGCATTTTGTCAAGGGTGCAACGCCTATCAAGGGCAAGTGTGTACCAGTGCCAAAGGGTATGCCAGACGGAGAGACGTGGAAGAAGAAGCCCAAGGCTAAGTTTTTGGATGAGCCCGAGGAGGTACCTGTTTCCAGCGAGGCGGCAGTTCTAAAACCTTGTGTTTACAAGTTGAGATAGGGGGAACGTTGATGAGTTTGTGGGGGAAGCGTACTGTAATTACAATGAAAGTGATGGGCACATGTGTAGCACTATCTTAGGGATCAGATTCGCCCATTTCATAATTCAAATCACAAAAGGGCAGATATACAATGAAGAAAGAATCATATGCATCAAGCCACACATCTGCTATGCTAACGCCGGTTTTGCTATTTAAGATTTTATCAACAGACCACATCATCAAGAAGATCAAGTCCTGTGTCCTCTGACTTTGCTCCTTTCTGTCCCTCATTCTTTCCTTTTTGCTATGTGACGCCATGCCCGACCTTTGAACATATTATTCTTTGAACGCACTCCGTACTATATCATAAGCTAGCGCATCCAATTCAGCTCAACCCCACTCTATCCTTGGAACAGGAGACCAGCCGCATACTGAACATCTCCCCCACAAGCAGCCAAGGCATTAACAGCTTCATCACGCGAGAATCCTAATGCTACAAGTTGATCTATACTTTCTGCTGGAAACGACGGCTGCTGCTGCTGTTGCTGTGGTGGAGCTGATGGAGCAGAAGCAGCTGGTGCTGATGATGCGCTCTGGGGTGCTTGCTGTCCTGTCGAAGGCCCTGACACTGCGCCAGATTTTGCTCCGATGGTTGTGCCTCCTGGTCCCTCGAGTTGTGGCTCCTCTGCCCTCTCATCCTCCATATTCTTAGGAATATCTGCCTCTCCCAAAAAGCTAACCTCGACACCTTGGATGATGAGTTTATCCTTGGACAAATCTATACAAGCTTGATGTCTCTTTAACATATCCAAGCCCAAAAGTAAATCGACATCTTTGCCTTCCATGACGGTGAAGCTGCAAGGAAGAAACATACTTCCGATTTTAATCTGCGCGGAGTGAACTCGGCCAAGAATGGCGGCGGTGCCAACTCCTCGTGCGATACCTGCGAAACGCTTATCGACCAGTCGCATTATACCACAATCTTCAGCACATTTGGGAGACATGATGGTAGCTTGGGCACCGGAATCGACGAATGCTTTTACTTTATGTCCGTTGACCTCAACATCGATGTATAACATATGAACACGACCGAATACTATTGATTGATCAGGTTAGAAGCTTGGCGCAGGCAGAATGGGGTACCTCATGCCTACCTTCGGGATTATGCTCAATAGCATTTTGCAAATTCTCCTGCACTCGTTGCTCACGAATCATCTCCGCAATCCTCATTTGCGCATCAACGTCAAAAGGATCGGCATTTAAATCCGCAATCTGCTGTCTCCGCCTAGCCTCCTCACCTGCTTCCCGGCTTCGCATTTGGTTCAGTACTGCTGCAAATCGTTCTGGACTACCAGCAGCAGCCGCTAATTCCGGATTTTGACGAGCGACCTCTCGTCTCATTTCCGCGTTGCCTATCAATTGTAGTCTAATTGTTTCTGGATCTGGCTGTTGTTGGCCTCCTCTTCCTTGAGGTGCGCGAGCAGGTTGTGAAGTTCGTTGTACGGTGGCAGCAGGAGGATCTCTGTATTCCCTAACATGTAAAGCAAGCATCTCTCCATCCCCAATCTGCAATTGCTCCATGGTCTTATTATCATCGTGTAGTAGTTGTCCATTGTGGTATAGATGTTGATCTCTCTTGGGGATGCGAGATTCGGCTTGGACGGATTCCTTCAATGTGCCCACCGTGGTGTCTTGAGGTATTTCGAGAGATATGAGATCTGCATCGTCATCTGTAGGAGCAGTGATGGTTAAAGTGATACGCCTATGTTTGAAATTATTAGCCTCAGCTCACAAATTAAGCACTTCTTTTGGGATCTTCAACGAACATTTTGAAGATTGTGTCGCAGATGGAACTTCTGTGGCAGTAATAAGTATTGTACTTTTCAATATTAGAAGACTGTAGAACGTAGAGGTTATTGTGAATATTAGAAAATCTGGGTTCTCAAGAGAAGTAGTGAAATTTATGGAAAAGATTGATACTTTGAAGTTGAAATTGTAATGGTGATGGTAGAGGGGTTATTAACTATTTCGGTCAGAGCTTGGGGATAAGTAGGTATCCATGTATGACGAGAGAAGGCTGACACTTATATCACCACTCCAGAATCGCCTGAAATAGAAGCGGATGAAGCTAGTGAATTAGAAATGGGGAAAATTTGTTTGTAGCGAATATCTATCTGTGAGGTAACCGATAGTGTAGAACTACATACACGGTACATGGCAAACTTTGTACCGCAGAAAGCTCTAGCATCTATCATTTTTGTTTGCCTCTTTTTTTTTCTGCTCTTTGAATGTACTGACTGTACTTGCATTGCACGTATCGTTTCCCTAATTCGGTGCATCTGAATGCATGGATATCAATGAATGTGATGACAAAGTCTTCGGCAGCAGGAAGGCTTGGTGACTAATTCGTACTCATTTTCAGTGGCAGTGCATGTCAAAGAGTGATGAATCTATCTATCCAGGTATTACTTAGGGAAGGTAAGATACCGGTTTGATGTCGATCAGCAATGGTACCGATGGTCCATGATACTCAAAATAGATGAAATCATCTATTGACTAGGTATCAGGTACCGGAGTAGTAGCTAAAAGCTATTTACTTTGGTTACTGTGCGAATGCAGCCATACCCGCACCCGACGATGAAACCCATGGATGGATATAAGCCGATTAAAGAGGATAAAATGAGAGATCCGCATCAATTGGTGACGAATGTTCTTCCGCAGGTAATTGAGGTATATGGAATATGGAGTATCGGTACTCTGGACTATTGGAGTCTTGAAGGTATTCCTTGATGCAATGGTAATGATGCGACAACAAAGACATACAAACGGGGACCTTTTCTTCAACGCTTCATCTGATATGATAAAAGAAATAGGCAAATAGGTATAAACATAAATATAAATATAAATATAGAATTTTCGGGGTCTCTTCTTTGTACACACAAGAAGCAGATGCTGTGCAATAGAAGAAATGTACCTCAATAAGTACCTACTCGTTAGCCTAGTAATTGAATGTCACCTAACCACATGTTTCGAGCTCGTATATCTTGTTCAACCATTGAAGAGATGAACCGTTGATACCTTTTCAAGTGTGGGTTTCAATAGCAATTGTATAGATGTATGGATATCTACCTAGCTAGAATGACAGCAGCTTACCTAGGTAGGTAGGAGCTACTTCGTACTTGAAATGTGCGGCAATATTCACTGCAATATCTAGTAAGTAGCTCAATATGATCGTATGAGTATGTGTAGATGTCTCTTCCTCGTTTGTCCTATTTTATTGTTGAAAAATAACCATCATAGCCATTGTACAAGAGCAGCATTTATATATTACCTAGGTAGGTCTCAATCGAGGTTGTACACAGTAACCAACCCATAATGACGATGAGCTACATACTTACCTAGGTATAATACTACTACAAAGCAGCCTTGTTATTACTAGCACATGATCGAATCAAACGCCGTTTGTTCTCTTTTGCCTTCTTTTTTTGGTTTTGTGGCGCGGGTTCTAACTCTTCACCTAAATTTTATCTGCTGTTTTCCAACTCGACTTCACTTCCATCAGATTTCATTCCAGACATTCAATTTTGCAATTGCTCAATACAGTGAATGGATTGTTCATGCATATCCGATCTCCAAATCTTATCAATATCCGTGCAATATTTCTACCCGTGGATTTAGGTAATCGAATCGGTCAAATCTAGAACCAATTCACAATCTCTCCCCATAAGGCTACAATTGCCTGGATACGGTACCTAGTAGCATTTCTCGGGTCCCAACCTAATCTATAAAGTTGAAATTATGTCGGCAAACGAACAACGTGAAGGAACACCTCAATCACCTATTTTATCAGAGAGTCCCAATCCAGTCACACCACGACAATTCGACGACCAGCAAGAACCTCAAAGAGGTTTTGTAATCATACCTGAAGATCAACGAATCAAAAACTTCCATATGTATTCCAATTCTCATCGGGATCTTCACCCGTATACTCGTCCTCTGACTGTCTCCGATCTGGAGTCGGTTTTGGCCCTCGAGAATATCGCTTTCGAAGATCCAAATGAAAGAGCATCTAGAGAAAAGGTTGGTCATCTATATCTTAATTCCATTCTCGTCTAGAGAATTTGACGTGGCTAACCTTCGACAAGCTAAGGTATAGACTTACCAGATGTGGTGAGCTATGCTTGGGTATCTTCTGCACCATGATCCCCGGCTCCGATTCCAAAATCGAGACTCTTGCCACAGGTCGTCCTGTTGAAACCAGTCGAAGGAATGGAGCGATTAGTGTTCTCATCGGTCATGTTATTGCAGCCAAGACACATGACACGACAGCTTCGGATGCATCCATGGGAGTTCCTGAAGGTTGGGAGGGCACCACGCCTCCACGTACAAACATTGGCCATCAAGAAGATGGGCGGACCATAGTACTTCACTCGGTTGCAATTCTACCAGCATTCCAAGGACGAGGTTTGGGAAAAGTTCTTATGGCTGCGTACATGCAACAAATGAATGGTGCTGGAATTGCTGATAGATTGGCTCTTATCGCACATGATGTAAGTTTGCTCTGACTCAAGACATGCATGGTTTTCACACATATATCATCTTTACTGACATTTATTCAAGCACAAAGTAAATTTCTACAAGATGCTTGGCTTCTTAGAGAAGGGTAAGAGTGGTGCTCAATTTGGTGGCGGCGGCTGGTATGATTTGGTAAGTTGCACATCTGATCAGTCTTGAATGGACACTGACATAGGACCAGATTTATGATCTTAAGACTCCCGAGGCACGAACAGCTTATGGTTAGAGAATGATACCCTTTACAGTTTTGGTTCACACACGGTTCATTGTCATTTGGAGAGGGGATCACACAGGAGTTTCAAACATTAGTGAAGTGGTGGTATATTTACTCGTACGGGTATCTTGGTTTATGAACAGGGTCTCGGATCTATTAATCGCTGGCCTTGTACTTAGCCCTGTATTCTTCCATATTCTTGACATTTTCCTCTGACGCAATACCGCTGAGACCTCCAATGATATCATCTAATGTCAAAATAGACAAAACTGGAATGCCATATTCTTTTCTGATCTCTCCAATCGCACTTGGCATTGGTGCACTATCGTCTCCAGTTGGCGAAGGCAATTTTTCCATTCGGTCCAGTGCCACCAAAATACCAGCTACAATGCCACCCTCCTTGCGAATCTTATCAATAGCCTCCCTCTTTGCAGTTCCAGCAGTCACAACATCGTCCACAATCAAAACTCTCTTTCCCTTTAAAGGAGCTCCTACGATATTTCCTCCCTCTCCGTGATCCTTTGCTTCCTTTCTATCGAAAGAATAACACATAGTATTGTATTTTGGGTCGAGATCGGCCAACTTATCCACGGTAGCTGTCGCGAGAGGAATACCCTTGTATGCAGGTCCAAACACAATATCGAAGTCCAGAATGTTTGCTTCTTGTGCCTCGATAATAGCCTTTGCATAAGCAGTAGAAATAGCGCGGAGAAGATCTGCGCGGTAGAAATCGCCGGCGTTGAAAAAGTAAGGAGAGATGCGTTTCGATTTCAATTCGAAGCTGCCGAATTTGAGGACCCCGCCATCGATTGCGGCTTTGAGGAATTCAGCTTTGTATGGAGAAAGGGTGGACATGATGGATATGTGTATCGAAATGTGAAATGAGTGAGGTTCGAGGTTTCGTGTGTGAGTGGAACTCGAGTATTTCTTGTGTGTCTTGGAATTCGAACTATAACAATGTCTATGTCATGGAGGGGAAATAATTTTTTCATCTCCCCTCATCGGATGCACCTAAAATATTATGGTGGGGAATGAGCGACCCTGAGAAAAAACGGATAAGCAGGTTATTACGGTTAAGTTATGGTTTTCATTGAAGATTTGGCACAAGCCAAACGAATACAATAATAAGTATTGATTCATTATTTCGTTACAGTTGAAATTGATTGTTAATATACAGTAGATATTGGTTACATGAAAATTCAGGTATCAGGAAGAATGTATATTGAATGTTGAGAATTAACCCTTTAAAACCTCCTCTCTCCTAAACAGTGCTTAAAGGATAGGCCAACGCCGCAAAGATCTTCTGAGGCACACCACATGGAAATGGTGTGTACTTCCTCTTGCATATAAGTCATCATCGACCAACCGAAATTGCTTGTAAGCAAAATCACAAAAGGGAGGTCGAGCTGTGCATATTCTTGATCATGCCTTTATGAATCGTTTTTATCTGCTTGAAGTGAAATTACTACCTAGGTAAGGATTTTTGGATATGATTGGAACCTGATAAAGCCACCCCAATACATTCTAAATACTGATTAGCGATAAGATACACTAGCGCGGTCAGTTTCTGAGGCACTAAGCAAAAAAAAATTATCCAAATTCTTATCGAAAGAACTTCAAGCCGAGTTCTCGATATCCCCATCAACACCTCCATTACACTTCATTGATACCATTTGCCCATCATGAAGACCACATGGAAGGATATTCAACCGGTTCCAACCTCCCAAGAGTTTCTCGACATTGTGTTGAGCAGAACACAACGTCGATTGCCTACACAAATTCGTTCTGGATTTGCCATTACCAGAATTAGAGGTACAAAATTTATTTGCCTACATCGCAACGATTCTTTTTAACTAATTCATGCTAGGTTTCTATACTAGAAAGGTCAAGTTCACAGCTGAGACTTTCTCCGAGAAGCTCTCTCTTATTTTGGACGGATTCCCACGACTACAAGATATTCATCCGTTCCACAAAGATCTCCTCAACACCCTCTACGATGCCGACCATTTCCGTATCGCTCTAGGACAATTGTCAACTGCCAAACATCTCATTGAAATTGTTTCTCGCGATTATGTTCGACTTCTCAAATATGGTCAATCTCTCTTCCAATGTAAACAACTTAAGCGTGCTGCATTGGGACGAATGGCCACCATCTGCAGAAGACTCAAAGACCCTCTTTTGTATCTCGATCAAGTTCGTCAACATCTCGGCCGTCTTCCATCTATCGACCCAAATACAAGAACACTTTTGATCTGCGGTTATCCCAACGTTGGAAAGTCCAGTTTCTTGAAGAGTGTTACTAGAGCCGATGTGGATGTTCAACCATATGCTTTCACCACTAAAAGTTTGTTTGTCGGACATTTCGATTACAAATACCTAAGATTCCAAGCAATTGATACCCCCGGTATATTGGATCACCCTTTGGAAGAGATGAACACCATTGAAATGCAATCTATCACCGCCATTGCGCATTTAAGATCTGCCATTCTTTACTTCATGGATTTGTCTGAGCAGTGCGGTTACACCGTTCAAGCACAAATGCAACTTTTCCAAAGTATCAAACCTCTCTTCGCCAACAAACTCGTTTTCATCGTCATTAACAAGATTGATGTTACACGCCCCGAAGATTTGGATCCTGAGACTCAGGCTCAACTCCAGGCACTCCTTAAGCCTGGTGATGTTGAGATGTTGCAACTCTCATGTACAACTGCCGAGGGAGTTCAAGAAGTTAAGAATGCTGCATGCGAGCGTTTGATCGCTGATCGTGTTGCTCAAAAGCTCAAGGCTGGTACAAACAGCAGTGGTGCTGTTGGTGGAAGATTGGGCGATGTCCTTGCAAGAATTCACGTTGCCAGACCTATGGATGGTGTTGTCCGTGAGGCCTTCATTCCAGAGGCTGCCTTGGCCAAGAAGAAGTACGACAAAAGTGATCCAGAGCGCATCAGGCTTGCTCGTGATATTGAGGAAGAGAATGGTGGAGCTGGTGTTTACAACGTAGACTTGAAGGATAAATATATGCTCGAGAACGACGAATGGAAACACGACAAGATTCCCGAAATCTTCGACGGAAAGAATGTTTACGATTTCGTGGACCCAGATATCGAGGCCAAATTGGCCGCTTTGGAAGAAGAAGAAGAGAAGCTCGAGGCAGAAGGATATTACGATTCTGACGACGATCTTGAGGATGCTGAAGATGCTGAGATCCGCATGAAGGCTAACCTTATCCGCGAGAAGCGTGAACTCATTAAGAATGAAGCCAAGATGAAGAAATCCCTCAAGAATCGTGCTCTCATTCCCCGCTCTGCCACTCGCAAGAAGCTTTCCGAGATGGAAGACCACCTCGACTCTCTCGGTCACGACACCACATCTATTGTCGCCCGTGCACGCTCCCAATCTAGAGGCCGTAGTCAAACACGCAGCCGCGCACAAACTGAAGATGCTATGGATGTTGATGATCCTGATTATGAAGCTAAGATGCGTGCTAAGAGCAGAGCAAGAAGCCAGGCCAATAGAAGAGATGATGGTGTTGCTGGAAATGAAGAGTCTAGGACAAAGGCTGAGCGTGCTCAGAAACTCGGCCAGAGAAAGATGAATCGTATGGCGAGACAAGGTGAAGCCGATAGGCATGTTGCTGGTGTCAGGCCAAAGCATTTGGTGTGTTACTGCCCTCGATCCTCTATTCCCATATCATTCCTTACCGTATCTGAAAACGGTCTTTTGAACCTAATATCAAACACCTTGCTAACACATGTGCAATCAGTTCTCCGGAAAACGCAGTATCGGCAAAACAAACAGTCGTTAAAATACCCCCTGACATTCAAGGCACAATTCTATTTCAAGCTTACTATAATGGAATTATGCATGGCGTTTTGGAGATTTTGGGGAGGGTTCTCTTTAGTCATTCATGACATAATGTATTCAGATGCAGTATCCGTCAGGTGTTACGTACCAAAAAGTAAAATGGGAGGATGATACAGAGATGAATACGAAACTTTTTTACAGGATAGGCAATATAAATCTATAGCTTCACAAATTCCTCAATGTCAATTTACAATTGAAGGAAGGCTCCTTTCTAGCATTGAGTCGTTGGTATCAATGAATATCAATATTGCTATATTATCCCGTGAAACTTTTTGGTTATGGATCATTCCACTCTTTGCATCTGCTTTGTTGATTTTTGACCGATACTCGATGCAGGACGTACAAAGATACATTGTACTTGGAATATGAAGTGAATTGGGACCACTCAGATCGACTTGTAAGTAAGTAATAGTAGCAAGATCAATGAAATTTGAATAGAATCGGGTATGAGTATGAGTATAAACCGAAAAGTTCAAAAGGATCTATCTATTTATCTACCTACCTACCTACCTCCCTCCCATGAACTCACAATACATATTAATATCACTCCCTAGATAGGTCTCTAGAATCTAGATATGCAATGAGAAAGCTCAATATGGCGGAGGAGACATGAGGGAATAGAAAGGGTTTATATGGCATTTTACATTGTGATATATTGTACTATTCTATACTATGTAATTCTATCTCCAGTACATCTCTGTGAACATCGATTAGAAGTTTAGAAGTTTAGAAGTTTAGAACTACTCTTCGCGCCCAGAGCCCATAGGATATTTCTCTCATTCTGCCCTGCCCTATCCTGCCCTATCCTGCCCTGCGCGTTACATTCTTACAAACACCAATAGCTATTAACCCAGATGTCAGATTCCAGATCTCAAAAACCCCATTTAGAAAGATTTCCATTCTACAGCTTGATAGTCTGGTAGCCTGAAGACAGACACCTATGAAATGAAAATCTCTGAAAATGAATCTCAATTCTCCTCCTCACCTGCCCTCCTCTCCTCTCCTCTCCTTTTCTTTTCTCTTCCCCCTTTTCATGAAGGAAATGTATAGTAGTTTACTACTTATAAGTTATAAGTTATAACTCACAATACACACCTCACGACTAACCCCCCAAAAATTTAAAAATCCGCGATTTGCGAAAAAAAAAATAACCTTACATCTACGCCAAGACAGACAAAACAAGACAGACTCATATCGACCCCGTTAAATTATCCCATTCCATTCCATTTGAATCAATCCCCATTACCAATCCGCAACCCCATCCCCATCCCCATTACCAAGAGTGGAGAAGCGGTGTTCACTGTTCAGCCCAGTGAGAAATATCCGAGAACGAGGATGCATACAGTACAGTATACGTCGAAAATAATTCTGCGTGTATGTATGATGTAAAGGAGAGATAGAGGGGGGGGGGGACAGAATGTTGAGTTATTGATCCTATTTAATGATTCTTTATCTCTGGAGTTCGGGAAACAAATTATTGATTGATGAATTGATGAGCTGTTACTCAATATGTATTCTGGAGAGATAGACTTCGCCTTTGCAGCATGGAGATTCGAGAATTGGAAGGATTGGAAATGGGGATATTGATTGATAGATAGATAGATAGATACGTTACATCTCAGACCAGACAAAACAGAGTGAGATATACCAACCATAAAGTACAGAAAGAATAATACAATACATACATACAAACACACAGGCCACCCCCTCTCCTCCCCTCCCCCCTTCCAAAACCTCAGACACTACCCATCCCATCCCATCCCTCTCAAGTCTCAAGTCCCAACCCATAACCACGGTTCGATTCACGCATCCCACCTCCCCTCCTCGCACAGCGGCACTGCCAGAAGAACAAAAAGCATGTCACTCCGAAACTAATTAGATGCACATACCACACGATGGCAGAACCCAAGACCCAGAAGACTAACCTAGTTTCTTAGCGGCCGAGCTGCATAATTTCTAATCACTGCCGTCGGTTACACGTCCCGGACGGTCTCAGGGGCTGAGCGACAGGATCGGTTTTGCTTTCTTCGTATATTCATATATGCATATCTGTATCCCCTTCGCAATATATTGGTTTGATAATTTGATATGTACTTATCTTGAGATTTGGCGTCAGTTGCTCTCGAATCTTGAATTTAAACTATTTTATAATGTCTTGTCAAAGGAGGATATGTATGTATGTATATCCGGGATCTCTCACGCGGGCTGTGAAATGCATGTCTTCTCGATCCATTTCTTGGTTTTCCTTCAGTGAGTTGACAAGTTCGCTCATCATCTAGATTGAGGCCAAGCTAATGAAAACCAGCATGCTCGCGTCGCTGATTATATATTTCCGAATTTGAAGTCGCTTTATCGTTGATTCTAATCAAATAATTGGAGGTAGTAATATGGTATATATTTGAATTATGGTTGATGTATAAAAAAAATATGTATATCAATTATTCCAGCCTGCTGGAGGCGATCTCCCAACTCATCCGAATACCAACACTGATCGCCATCGACATAGACGCGCCGAGTCCAGTAGTGTGGTAACGAATGATTTCAGGACAAGGTGGGTGCTAAAAGCAGTTATATAACTTGTGCATACTGCATAAAGTCCTCTGATGCAAGAAATGAACAATTATGCTATCTGTGTAAGGCGAACAAGGCCCACTGAATAGCGTGGTATATATATTAACAGGGAGCATTATGGAGCTCGGTAAGTCTCGTATCTAATCCGTACATAGGCGATCTGCACGGCTTTTCCGTCGAGGCTAGGGCTCAACATTGATACACGTAGAGTGAACTCAAATCTCGGATGTCTATTTAGCATGATATTTATAAGACGCTATCATGGATATTAAAGAAAGTTAAGGTTTAAGACAGAGGCGGCGAACTCCAATCATCCGAACACGAAAGCCAAGTCGTTCTAGCTTCTTACTTTTGATGATATGGCGAAGCTAGTTGTCTCGCTTGGAGAGGATAGCGAGGAAGTCAGATTTGATGTCGGAACAAGGATTGATACTGAGCGGGAGAATTAGGTTGCAATCCTTGGGGGATAAGGACGCCTATGTTACGCAACGTACTGCATACGATTTGTCTCCTGACTCTGCTAATATTTGTGGTGATGGTATAGCCCAATGACCCACGTACTTGATAATACACGGAGCGGACTGTGCTAGCTAAACTCCCTCTCTCCGAGCTGAAATTTATAAACTTTTTCAGCCATGCCTATTCTTCAATTCCATTAATACCTCATCGCTAATAATGTGATGTAACCGGCCTATAAAAGGTGATGATCTCCACGGAAGGATGCTTTTCCTCGTGTGCTCACATAAATCATGACACTTTCCACATGTTTGTCGACGGTTTTGCAATAGGCCTCATGATATTATATCCTCTGTGTGAAGAAAATTTCAAAAATTTGCTATAGCCCGTTCACTTAAGCAAAATTATTTAATATTAGTCATAATCCACAACCCTCTACATCTCCGAGGCAATGGGTCTCGGAGACTTTGTCCAGGAACGGCAGCTTGGTACACTCGGGATGTCACAGATGTCGAACTTAAGATTAAATCCCGATATCCCTAAGGCGTGTAACCCCTTGCTCTAAAGTTTCTCCATATTGGAAACGCTTAACTGTAACAATGGCTCTATCGGATCAAACTTCATACATGCCTAGGCTCATGTCCGGCTTCGCTCCGGCTAGAAAACCCTACTATAGCGTTGAATAAATCTAAGAGATTGGAAGCCTGGTCGAGTTATGGTAAACTCTCCATTGTGTTTTTACTTTTTCGCTGCCACGGGCTGTGCTTCACCGCTGGGTATTAACAAGCTGTACATCATGATATCTTTGGCTGAAGGACATTCGCTGATGCGGCCACTATATACACTGTCGTGTGATCCAGCATTTAATGGCATCAGAGCACATATTGTTGTCGTATGCTATGGTGGGGGTAACGCAGGTGAAGGTAATCTGTACGTTCAAGTGGGTCGGGTCTTGATGATTGAATTATTCCATACATTCCACGGGTAGTGCAGAATCCTTGCCATCGATAGACCACACAATCTCAAGTCTAGTAATTTTTCAGGTCAGAAGTTACAAAATGTATTGTTTCCATTCACCACAATCCAGCAAGCTTATAAATCATCTCTCTAACATAATGTTCGTAAAGCACGAATATGAATTGCTCACCTTTGTTATGCACTGCAATTTTAACATTAGTAGCTATCATTGAGAAGGTTTGTTCCAATGGCCCGGTTCGATTGTCTGGCTCCACTAAGCATGCCTAACATGAAGTGTAAGTCGGCTGCCCACTAAGGGTGAATGATTAGCTGAAGATCTGTGCTGTTTAAGAATCGGCGGCCCGAGCCTGTACAGATTTTGCTTCTTGGTATTACCAGTCAAATTTCCATCAATACATGTAACGAGCTTGACATGCATCCAGAAAAATACATCGTACATGTACTGGATTGACTATAGGTCATAACCTTGGATAAAATAACTAGGGCCCGTTGCTGCAAGTAACAATCAGCTACAGGCTGTGGCCACCCAATATCTCATCCTTGTCTCTTATCATACGCTCACCAGGTATTCACATAGTCCGAATACAGAAGCCGCAATATACACTTATCTTGTTCATGAGATCTGTGACCTTGGCTTCTATATAGAAACATAACTTTTGCTCATGATGAAAGGATGCCAGAGGAGGCATGGAACGCCAATTATGGTATATTCTAGCATGACTACCTCTCTCGTTGTGGTGGAACTGTTCAGTACCATGTATGAGTAGCCAAATGTCAGTTTACACCATGACCATTAACCAGTAGTGAAACCTAAAGCATGCTGAGGTGCCTGCAAATATAGCGTGCTAGTCGATGCAAATTTAAAGACCTCCTTGCCCCGCTTCAATTTGATTAGTGAACTCGGAGGTACCGCAGAGCACCCGCTAGCTTTTCATATTCTGATTCCTGTTGACGTGGGAAAGAAAGAGCTTTACTAGTGCTCAGACCTTGCAGAAGAAACTTGTAGAGTGAATAGACCAACTGACGACCTTCTTGTTGAAGTCTCATTAATTGAAGCAACAGAATTTGATTGGCTCGCGACTTTTTCTATTTGGCTCTTTAATCACTCTGATAGAGGTTTGCGCCTGGAATAGCTTTCTATACTTATTGTCTATTGAACTAGTTGCTGTTTTCTCTCTTTTTATATGACGTACACCACGGATTTACCACATTTGTGAAGGAACAGATAGATGCCACATTGACTGTACAGACATGGAAGCAACCGCTTATGCCCGCACCACACAGGCTCTGAAAAGGTCAACGAATAGCAAATGAGAATACATGGATAGTTGTACAATAGAGGTATTCAGTGACATCTAGTAGACGGAGGGAGAATTGTATGGATCGCCAATTTGCTTGAAAAACTAAACTGAAAATCGAACCTCGACAATACATGTTATACAGTCTTTGGCCCCGCACCTGCTACCTCAAACTAGATTTTTGAAAGCAACAGTAGCACGAATTTTGGTTAAAAGACATTGAAAAGAACTAACATGGCGAGGTAGGTTCTCTGTGCTGTACAATTGAGGCCCCTAGAAAATGAATCACTAGCTAAGATGACAACTTTCTACCTAGCCATCCCGAATCTCAGACAGTCGAAGTGGATAACACTTATTTCGAGACTGTCACATACCACAATCGACACTTCCAGCAGTATGCCATAGCGAACTTATCTTACTTCCAGCCTATCGATGAGGTAATACAACCAGCAGGCACACAATAGTCTGGAAAGCTTCAACTAAAAAATCCGCGCAGGACGAATTAGAAAGATTGCGTGTTTGGCACGCAGTCCTAAACAGAGTTTTCGACAATCGTCTTCTGTTTCCGACTCTGAATAGACCTAGAAGGATTCTGGACTGTGGCTATGGAACAGCCAGCTGGGCTATCGACGTTGCTACACAAAACCCAGGATGCGAGGTTCTCTTCCTTTCCCTTGCTTTTCAGTAAAATACAAAATGGCATGATTATTCGAGCGTATATAATTCAGAGCTCGGCCAGTACCGGGTAGATGGCTGAGCATCATCAGAAACATTGGAGTCGCCCAGGTGATCGAGTGCTAACATTCATGCAGGTTATAGCGATTGATATTTACCCTTTCCAGCCAGAAACCGTACCTGAAAACTTGTATTTGCAAGTGGACGATCTCAACAACCGGTTTGTACTGAAAAGATAAAAGGTGGAACAGGTCTAATAACAGCTGATAGATTCACTTTTCAGGCCCACAATTTCGACCTTGTCCACAGTCGATTAATGTCGGGCGCTATACATGTGAACAGATGGGCTGGGTACCTTCGTGATATGCTTCATGTACTCCGACCCGGAGGATGGTGCCAGTTGGTAGAGCTGCATCATAACGCTCAATCAGACAATGGAAGTCTAACAGAGGGTAAGTTCTCCAGGCAGGTACTATGTAAAGATATTGTATCTGATCGGACAAAACAACAGCCCATGCTCTTAGACAGTGGAGCACTAGGTACAATGAGAGCCTGAATGGCTTGAAAGATCTTCGTGTCGCACCCCGGCTTCCAGAAATGATGAGAGCTGCAGGGTTTGTCGACGTTGAACATAGAATGATTCCCCTCCACACTTGTGGTGTAAGTTTTCAACTTCATATCCATTCGAATAACCAAACACCATGGAACACTTTCCCAAGTGACACAGTCTCAATATTCTACTCGAAATCAAATATTTCATTAACTCCTAAAGGCGATATGTGGTAATGGTTAAACGCTAACCTCAGAACTTTACAGTGGTCAAGCGGTCAGTAAGCAATGAGCGGGCAGAGAAGCACACTAATAGCAAGCGCGATAGATACCAGAGACTATGATATCGGTATTGCCAACAGAGAAAACGTGCAACAATTCTTAGGATCCATTGCGGTTTATCCATTTGCGGAAAGACTAGAGTGATTGTCTCTGCCCCTCTCTTAGAATTAGATCTAATCAATGGTAGGATGCCGATCCAAGATGTTCAACTTCTTGTAGCGCAGGCTCGAGTAGAGGCCGATGACCCATTGTTGAAGGTGATTATTGCATCCAGATAATTTGAAAGATGAAGGTTGCTAATCTCCCGTTCGTAGGCGTACTTCCCTTTGTATGTTTGCATCGGAAGGAAGCCTCGCTCGCGTCGATAGTTCGCAGGTGTTAATGTATAACTTACACGCACATTATAGCTCTCGTATAGTCTGAAAGGCCCAGGAACTAGGTAGTCCAAACTAGAATGTTAGCAGGGGAAGAGTAAGAAGACTTGATTGCATCCAAGATGCTCAAAAATTGGATTGAAAGGGAATCAATGATGTTCAGAGATGAGATATTTAAGCACAATGAAGATTGGACATACTTAATGAGAACATACATCGGCCGCTCAAGTGGCAGGCTTCATGGTGAATAGGAACAGAGAATTGTTGGGTTTTTGTGATGTGAGGTTCTTTGGGTTTGTAAAGGCTTTAGTGTTTCCTTATCGTGTCGCGAGTTGCTTGTTCTTTCCACATTGAGAAGTAAGCAGTTTAACTACCTAGTACATTCTCGTCGGCCATCCTTTTCATGAGTTGTTTCCAATAATGAAATTCAAAATATATCTAATGTAAAGTCATCCTGGACCAGATTATAGAATATATGTAATGAAGATGTGATCAAGAAGCTCAGCGTAAGTAGTCCCATGCCCACCCAACCCTTATATTCAATATGATTGGATAAATTATGTTAGAGATCGCTAGATGGCAAGTGCTTTTAGACTTATGGTCGGTTCGCAAAAGGGTGATAAAGCCCAAAGCGTGTGTAGCCTAGAATGATCGAAGGGATACCGCTGCAACATAAATAGACATAGCAGAGCCGCTTTTTAGAAGGAATTTTTAAGATCAGTTGTGAGTCTTGAGGTTTATATATATATTCCCAAGAATTACTCGCCTACCAATGCGTTGGGATTCTTCAAACGGGTAGCAGTATGGTACCCTTGGTCATCAGAGTAGCCGGGTAAGAGCATATAAGCAAGAGAACATTGCATACTATACTATATGAAATTCCTCTCAAGACAGCAAACAGCGCATGAAACCCAGTAGCCCTTCCTTCCTAAGTGTGGATAATAGATATCATAATAACCTCAGAACCTTTGCCGTCCCGTTGTCACACAACACAGCCCGTTAGTTACACAGAGAAGGTAAAGCCGACGGCTATAGAATATCGATTAGACAAAGACACCTTTTCGGCCCGCTAATTAGATGTATCATAATGTGATACTGTGTTGCATTAATATACAATATCCGAGATAACCCTTTAGAAATTCCCCTTTCATTTAGCCTAAAGGAACTCGTCATCGTAACATTTGTTGTCTCGATAGATGTTGAATAATCAATCGTCGCCGAATTTACCAAAATTTGTTATCATTACTACAGTATTACTTAGGGGCCCAGTAGTCGTAGGTGTTCTCATTATAATTACACCGTAGACTGGCTTTGTGTTTTTGGAAAAAGTGGGTCAATGAATTAGTGTTACACAAGCTTTAAACCAAGTCGGGGTTAACCGCAATTCCCCAGCCAAGCCAACACATGGTTCATCTACTGAGGTAAGCAAGTGGTCGATGGAGCTTGGATGTTGTGCATGGGAAGTGTTACCTGAGATTTGAGATGCCCCCAATACCTGGATTGAAGATTGAAAGGCTGTTGTAGCCCCTGATAAATATGCGTACGATGCTTGTGCGTAGGTAGTACAGGATCAAGCAATTTGGTCTGGGTCTGGATCTGCTAGAAAAGATAGTAGCTATAAGTTACCCTTTCATTCGGACAAAGCAGTATACTTTATAATTCCCCATAGTATATTACTTGGTCCCATGTCAATATGATTCATCACATTCGTGAACCAGCAAATAGCAAAGAGCAAGGAGCTAGATATCACAACCCTGGTACTTGGAACCCCAAATGCGATACATCATATTTCTAAATTTCACAGATAATTTAAGAAGAAAAATCCTATATTTAATTTACGGTATGAATGTGTAAAACTGTGGAAAGAAAAGAAAGAAGAAGAAAAGAAGAAAAGGAAAACCTTGTATGTTTACATAATGCTTTGAACAAACGCCTCAACCATATATCCGCGACGCTCCCGAAAGACCAAAGGGTATTTATTATACATCAGGGGTTTTCCCGTGGAGGAGTCGATGGTTCTCCACTACCCCAAACATTCTCAAACGCCTCTCCATCAACTCCGTATTTAGGCTTTAATAACACATTCTCTTGTCGAGCTTCATTCCAATGGCGTGATTCCTCCGAGTTGTCCTGATCAATACCATGATTCTTATCCCCATCAACTGCGAACTCTTCATCAACACCTGGCTTGGGATCCACAGCCTCTACATCATCATTGGGCTCGAATCCTTCCCGGATATCCTCACCTGTACCGTCTCCATATGTTCGCCTTTGAAAATTAGCCTTGAATCTTTTCTAATGAGAGGATGGACTTACACAAAACGTCGGGGCTCAGTTTCATTCCATCCTGAACTTCCTTCTTTGCGAGCCCGAACTCTTTCAGTTTCTTCTGCCGCAGTATCTTCGACTATGACATCAACTAATTGGCTTCTGTCGGATTTGGCTGAACTGGAGGCGGACGAATGCTGTCGCAACATGCCTTTGAGCATTGGCGCCCTTCCTTCTTCACTTGGCAGTGAATTTTCTTTATTCTTGCCTTTAGAATCTCTGCTACGACTGTTCCTTGAAGACTTTCTCTTATTTCGCTTAGTGACATCCTCGACCGTTTCTCTAATGTTACTGGCTCTTCGAATACGGTTGTCATCAGTAGGTTGAAGGAGATGACGATTTGCCGAGGTTGTCAGAAGATCAGGCTGCCCAGTGAGCCATCTTTCCCTTGAAGGTTCATGAGCAGTAATCACATGATACTATAAATGGTTGGTTAGCTTTGAGTATGCAGTAAGCCAAATTTACTTACGTTCCAATCCCCGAATTCCAGTTGTCTAGCTCTCTCGTAAAGACCTTCTTCTTCAGGATCAAGACCTTGCTGTTCTACCCCACCGTCTCCCCACCCCATATAGTCAGAATCGCCATCACGAGATTGTACAGGAGACTGGCTTCCAGGAGATCCAGCATTGTTTCCAAGCAACGGTGTTCTTGCGGTTGCTTCGCCTGGTTTGGGAATCCAATACTTTCCTTTCCCACCACGCTCGTATCGCATACCTTCCATCATCCGAGCTACTCTTGACGAGGATCCTTCATGAGCCAGGACGTTGTCTCCTGAATCAAACAATCGATATTCATATTTCTTCCCACTGAATGTCTCTTTCGTATCCTCAATGAGATCACGAATGCCAAAAGCATCCCGAATAGCGTAGCGGACCGGCATTCTAGCTGCAGATATAGTGACATCTGCATAGTCGTGCCATGAAAAGGCATACCAATGTCCAATGGCAAAAATAGGCATCTCGATACAGATCAAGGCATCTTGCATTGCCGCAGCGAGACTATCGGCTGTATAATCCTCCACATTGTCTGGAATTGCTCCGAGAAAGACCAGAATCGAAAGAAGAAATCCTTGCCAGTATGAGGCAAATATAATGAGCTTGATGCACAAAAATTTCGGTACAGGTCGAAAAGGTTGTAAATCTTTAGACATGATAACCCAAAACATTCCGAGTGAATATAGACTCAGTGTGACACTAATGTTGTAAATAATACCACTCCACATATAACCGGAGGTTAAAGAAATGGTACCCTCAGAATATACACCAGTAGCTTTCATGATTATAGCTGAAAGTCCAAGAAGAGGCTTCAGCCAAGCATACTGTAGAATCCCGCGCTTGACGGCCAAGAATGTATGAGGGTCGGATATATCGACCTTAGGAAAGACATGGTTCAATGGCCAAAGGTGATGAACCGGTTCTCGTCCATACATCATAATAATCAATGCTCGTTCACCCCCGAGGAAGTTTATAAGGAGTTGAAAGAAAGTGTAAATTGTGAAAGCCTGCCAATAATCAGTTTCGAGCCATGGTATTCAAAAATGTTCAACCTACCTCATATACATCACGAATAGGATCGATAAACATCGCTGCCTCTCTGGAAACTAGACTAGTCCATGACGAGATTGAGTATATCGGTACCCTAAGCGTATTGGTCAATATAGGAACTGTAAAAATTGTTGAGGACTTCATCCACGTACATAAGTAGGATTCGAATGACATAGCGTTGTAAAAGGGGTTTTCGATAGTTTTTCCTAAAATATAATTAGGAAAGTGATCTAATTTTGTATCATGTAGCCTTTATAACATACGTTTGCAACCAAACCGATCTGTTGAACAAAATGTTAGCTTCTAAAGTGAATGAACGAGGTCGCTCTCAAACATACACAATTGATAGTAAAGAGGCAAGCAATGCAGCAGAACCAGCTACTACTATTGTTGCATTTGTCAACTTCTCACCAGTACCACCGGATAGGTCACTACTTCCTGCCATCATCTTGGAAGGTGTGAAGAATCAATGAAGTTGGCGCGCTCTCCTGGTCACGATAAGATATAGGAGTAGATTGGAGCTTAGAAGTCTCAAATTGTGCGACTAACATGATCTGCGAAACTCTCCTTCATACTGCTCAAAAATGAATGATAAAGTCTAGTGAATGTTATAGTCTCTGGAAAATGTTCACACAGCGAGATAGGCGAGCAGTTGGTGGTCTTGATAGCTATGCCATGTTTTTGTCGCAGAGCATAGAGGCGAAAGCGTGCGTAATTCTGCCAAGGCGGTGGCTTCCAGCTTTCAAAGCGGGCTAATGCGGCCGAGTGGCCGAGTGGCCCCTATGAAGCATCACAATTCTACTTCGCGATCTACCATATATCTAATCTTTTGTATTTCAACTATCCAATCATAAAGGATTGATGCTACTCTGACCACTTCACTTGATACCTCTTGGTAATCACGATTTTCTTGAAGACGAAAAACGAAAGATTGACCATATTCGAGAGACAATGCAACATGTAGCATGGGGGCCGGAATCTTTGCGATCATGAGCATTTCAGTCGGAATCACGTAGAATCTTACTTCATACACACTTCAAACAAGAACGTTAAAGGATGGCGAGCAGTAGTGGCTTGACAGCATCCCCTCTGCGAGCGGATCTGGGCTTCAATTGGTATCTTTCTACATTCCCGGCGCAAAAGAAGGCTAACTAATAGATTAGGATTTTCCTTATTGAGTTGATTGTCTGTGGGATTGTGTGAGTTTTTATACTGTTGTTGGTTTCGCATAGCTAACCCTCGGTATAGCACACTATTCTTCCTTTTCTATTTCAACCGTGTTTTTGCTGCCATCGTATCATTTGGTCTTCGGAAATGGACATGGCATCAATATCAAGTGTATGTCGACATCCAAGCTTTACAAATATCTCTCCTAGGAGGGCGCGTCTTTTTAAAAGGTGTTAGATACCACGGCGACAATGAGACTGTATTGATACAAAATGGATACATTACATGGAAATATTGGCTTCGCAATGTGAGAGAATTGGACTTAGAAACCGACGAATCTACAAAAAAGCAGAAGGAGCAGGAGCCGACTGTTGATACGAGACTTGATCAGGAGGCGGGGCCGAAAGAAAAGAAGAAACTACCGTGCCGATTCAATATTGTTTTGAACGGGGTGGAATGGTTTGTTTACAACCGAAGTGCGGCATACGATGCTATTGTATCGGGAATTGCTGGAGATGGTGAGGATATAGATCATGCTGCGCAGAGCCATGGAGATAATCCCCATCAGCATGTGAGATTAAGAAAGAACGGTGTCGTAAATGGTCGTGGGAACGTGCAAGACTTGTCCAAGGAATCTACTGCCGATTCTCAACCTTCACCCTCACATATCGAAGAACAAGCTAAGCCTGGAGCACCTCACGTAGAAGATAAATCTGATAGATCTTCCGCGAATTCTCAGACAGCCGATATGGAAAGTGATGAGTCGCATGCAACAGTGGAATCAACTTTCTTACTTAGGTTTCTTCCCGTTCATATTGAATGTTCCAAAGCTGCAGTGGTATTGGGGAATGAAAACACCAGGAGCGTGCTCATTGTTAAAATGGACAAAGCAGAGGGAGATCTGGACGCCTCAGCAGCGACTAAATTGGACCAGTATAAACAGCTAATAAATTTTCGTTTCGAACATCCCGTTATACAAATGCAACCGAATGATGATTACAAAGAAGATCAAACTACGGCAGCCTGTAGAATCAAACGCGGGGTTCCTGAGCAGTCGAACGCTATTGCAAGCCGCGTTCACTCCCACAGCTTTTTCCATCGACAGCGCAAGAAAGCATGGCATACTATTCAAGACCTCGTACCTTATTTTCGAAGCTCTGTAGAGTCTTTCTCATCCAGTCATGATAGCCGCTCAAACTCGCCCATTCCAGGAGGCCCCAACCCTAGTAGCTGGCAAGGTCTTTCGAGGTATCTGGATGAAAGCGAGCAGGATGACAAGGCGCGGTGGTCTTCTAACGAGTATGCAACCGTTACTACTATTGTTGATAGCCCCAGCGCTACTATGAGATTCTACTGGGATGTCCCGGCCAAGGTTCCATGGCGACGTGAAGTGTCAAAATCAGCATGCAATAACATCAATGGTGATGTTCCTCCTGAATGGGGAATCGATCTTCTTCTGGAAGGTGCTGTTATCAATTACGGTCCTTGGGCAGATAGGCAGCGGGCCGAGATTCAGCGAGTCTTCTTTCCAAGTCTGTGTAAAGACGCCTCTCCCGCCAAAATGATCAGACCTGGCCAATATAGAGTGCCAACACAATTCAAACTCTATATTGAACTTGACCACGAGACGACACTTCGAGTGCCCATTAGAGAGGAATCGAAGAATTGGAAATGGACAAAGCAAGCAGAAACAGCTGGTGCCCGGCCGAGCGAGCGAAAACGAACTAGTAACAGAGGTCGCAGGAGAAAGGATGATAAGGGGACCCCTGGGCCCGAGGTTAGACCCTTTGGTTGGCTTGACATTAAGTTTGGGGCGAATGCAACGATTCGATACCTGATGGATATGGTGGCAGGAGAATCTGGATTTTCAAACAAGCTTCAATTGGATCTGCCCAACACGGAGATAACTACAAGTGTTAACCACGGGCTACTTTGGAGATCTATCGGAAATGTGATAAGTTGTGATCTATCGAATCCCCTACAATGGAACGGTTTCCGAACATGGAATTTCGATATTGGCAGTCGCGGACTAGAACTCTTTATTCTGAGGGAACATATCTTCCTCCTCACAGATCTTGTTGGGGACTGGGCCAGTGGCCCGCCGCCAGAATATCTCACATTTACGCCGTTTCGGTATTTGGTGACCCTCAATCTTCAGGCATTCAAACTCTACCTCAACGTCAATGACTCCAACATAATCAATAATCCTGCCGATTTTGACGATAATACCTTCATCATCATTTTTGGAGAGTCGCTAATTGCAGACATTTGCATTCCTATCGATACATTTCGGCCTCACCGAAACGATATAACGTTTGATGTTTTCGCTAAGCACGGTGGTTTGAATCTGCATGTGCCTCCATGGAATACGCAGGCCACCTTTCTGAAATCCACAGAAATTGCTGAACTCGATACTATAAAACTTGGAGGAAAATATCAATATTGTGCAACTACTTCTTCCAGTAATACCGATACACTAATACTTGATGTGCATGGCAATGGGGCTACAGCGCAATTCTATGGATTCGTTATTCGATATTACCTCAAGGTGAAAGACAATTACTTTGGCGATGATATTCATTTCAGGACCTTGGAGGAACACCAAGAAGCCATTCGTGTCAAAACCGCCAACAGCCAAGAGGACGCGAACGTTCAACCTCACAAGAAGAGCAACGATCTCGATGTGATCCTGAGCATATCTGCTGACGAATCCAGTGTAATCTTACCCGCAAATTTGTATTCAGCAAAGGACCATATTCGAATCGAGATTGCGACACTTGCTGCTGATCTTCGCTTTACCAACTATTACATGGACTTGGATGTAGAGCTTGGCACACTAGCTTTCTCTTTGGGTACCGAAAGTGATAGCAGAATGTCTTTTGCTAGCGCAACGTCTGGTACTCAACTTTTCATCGACGGTCTCAATATATCGGGCAACCGCCTATTTGGTCTGCCTCCTATTGAACCAACTTACGTCTGTAATTGGGACTTTAGTGTGGGCGCAATTACTGGCGAGTGTACAACCGAGTTCTTTGTGCGATTGCTTGGAAGTGTCAAGGCAGTTGCATTTTCCTTCGATGACGATGAAAATGCCCTGCCGCCGACTGCTGAATTAATATTGCACGATGTCACTTTTCTCCGTTCCTCGGTTGATTCCATACGCATTTGGATACATGTCGAAGAAGCAGCCTTTCTTTTTTCCACTTCTAAAATTAAATTGAATTTCGATGATTGGGCTGGATCCCATTATTCCAAGAAACTAGATCTTCAAATACCAAATCTAAAATTTGGTTGTGTTGATGCGGAATCAGCTTCAAGGCACAGATCAAGAGCACAACATCCCGTGGAGACGCATGGCCTTATTCAAACAACGATATCATTTGGGATGATCCTGAAGAAGCTTGCATTTGTAGAAGATCGCCGCCTGCAGCAAGCACACCTAAGACTTCATGATCGAAGAACGCACCGGACCGATTTCCTCTTACATGATTATGTTATGACAGACGTAGATCAAGAGAGTGTTGAACCGCCTGCAATGTGTGTTCCGCCAATGCCCCTTCCACTCTTTTACAGTGACGGCCTTATTCAAGATAGGCCATCTACTTACAAGATGTCCTCCAATGTATCGTCGGTTCGCAGGAATCGACCTCAGACTGGGCGCAAAAGCTCATTCTTGACCGCTTCTAGTTCAAGCTTCAGAAGCGATCAGAGTATCATTCGGTCTCACTCGTTTAATCGTGAGGGAACATCCATTTCTGCTTCACGTTCCCGAAGTATACAGGCTGGTCAATCGCATCTCAGAGACCTTTCAGTTTCGACCGGTCGTCAATCTTCATTCTATAGTGCTATTGGCGAGCCTAGAGGCCTACCTCCCTCTAACGTTACCTTCTCAAGCTCTTACATAGCACCATATTTTCCACTTGAGGCTGTCGAACCTGATATTAAGGATCTTCCAGTCCTAGATCCAGAAGCTCAGACCGAGAACACCATGCAATCACCTCGCATGAATTTAGAAGACATCCAGCCAGATCGAGTGGGCGAGAACGCCACTCACGTTAGCTTTATCGTGGAAATGCCCGGGGGTATCAAGGCAGTGCTTAGCCCGAAAGCAGTGGGAGCCGTTGCGGATTTACTCACTGCAATACAACCTATAGATCCTGTGGATATGATAGATGATCTTCAGATTAGCTCTATGGGAGAGATTTTCGGCATGGACAAAAAAGACAAGATACACGGCGAGGTTCTTGACATAGCTGTGCGGACTCCAGGCATATGTCTTCGATTCTTAGATTCGCCCGATGCGCATGACTTGACCAGTGATAAAAATGAAACGCATGATCAGTATGATCTCTCTATCGCAAAGCTTGCCATTACCTCAAGAAGTGAAACAACTGGAACTTCGGACCTCATCGCCGCCCAAGCTGGTCGGCAGTCCTCTGCAATCCATTTATACCTCGGCTCTGCTGTCCTGGCTGCGAAGGAACGATTCGGTGATCTAAATGATCCTCAAGCAGCTGTGAACGCGATTCTTGAAGATGTCGTGTTCTGGATTTCTTCTGGACATAACACGGCGGCAAACATAATTTTCAAAACTATAGAAGTCAACACGGCTAGTAGTAAGATTGAATATCTTGCATCATTGGTCCATCGTACCAATGTTCTCGCTGATCGTGTAAGTGAGACATTTGCATACAGATTAAGCCAACAACGAAATCGTCTCCAGCTATTCACATATCTCGTCGCAACTGCAGGGGAGCATGCCACAGATCCTTTATTCTTGACAAGACCAGCTTACGTCCTTCGAAGCGCACAAAAACATTTGAGAACCCATGATTCGTGGAAAGTAATTGCTCGACTTCGACATATGTATTCAATACTTGGCACATCTTCGCAACACGACATCGTTAGCCGTTGCGCAAATAATGCGGAAAGTGTCCCCGGAGACGCTGCTCAGCGAGTCCTCGCTAGCTTTTCTCAATGGAGGAGCTGGGATCTCAACAATCTTGGCACTTGTGTCTTGATGAGTAATGTTTTCGGTTTTGCCGACGATGATGCCACGGTAGCGGTAGCAGAAGCACCAAACTTAAGCATATCATTTCGAACAGACCTTGTAAGGCTTGTGATAGATCCAGGCCCGAAGCAAAACGAGGTTGCACTATCTTCTTTGTCGGCCAGTGTTTCGGTGACAACTACGCGTTCTTCCATCACGTCTCCAATACCTATATCGCAGCATGGCTCAGATACAGAAACAATTCAAGACACTATCGTGCATGTGTTTTGCGAGAATGTTTCGATCAATTTAAATTGGGAACTATGTGAGCTTGTGCAAGATATCTTAAAATTGTATCAACAAAGCGAATCGAACGCAAAAGTACCAGAAAGGCCTTCACCAATCACGCTAGCTCGCCCAAAAGTAAAAGCTAAACAAAATCTTCAGGTCGTGATTGCAACCGACAAAGGTTCTATTACACTTGACACAATAAATCTCAGAGCTGTTTCCATTAGTAACGGCTTGAAAGTATCTGTTGTTTCAACAGAGGACATTGCTAACACGACTATGATCAACGTTATGCTCGCCGCAGAAGCTGCCACCTCGAAAATCCAGAGTCATTCGCAACCTTTAAGTCTGTACCAGCTGCGGAATCCAAGTGTCTATGTGTCATTCGAGAGCTCAATGCTCGACGAAACTTCCCTTAACGTTTTTAAAGTTGCAGCAAATTCGCAAGAGTTGTCATTCATAGTCCAGCAAGATATTGTCGCACTTATTGAAGTCTTGGATTTAGTGATTGGGGATGAAGTCGCGCAGCTGAATCGTTTGATACCGAAGCTTCCTACAGCCAAACGACCTGCATCGCCGCCGAATGTCTTGCCATCAAGTGTTCAAGAATCAAAGCCCATCAACAAGATTAATTTGGCACTGTTCCTAAATATGTATCAAATCAGCATACCTCTCATACAATCGTTGACATATACCATTTCAGGTGTTGTTGCTAGGGCTTCCTTGGCAGCTCAATTTGGGTCCGAAATTGTCTTCGATTTTGACATTAAAGAACACTCACACGATGTGCAAACAGTCCAAAATGATAAACAGCAAAGTATTTCGTTGTTGCAAATGCCACCAACAAATGGTCGTGTCGTTAGCAGTATGTCCGTGGAAGAGAATAAGATTTCAATCTTTGCTTCTGTGGAACCCATAGAGCTTGATGCAGCTGCTCTCCATAGTCTCTTGACTGCACTCAATCGACCAGAAATATCTAGTGTCGTTTCCGATATCCGTGACGACATCAAAGCAATACAAGCACATATTGAGGAAATATTCGGTCCCAGCAGCAGTCCAGTGCCGGATTCACCACCGAAAGCCGGTCCTGCTCTAATATACGATGCTCATCTAACCTTTGCAGGTTTAGATGTTTATGCAAACGCGGAACCGTCGCGAGAGGGAAAAACAACGGCAAGACTTGAGTTCAACGTTGGATGCGTGCAACTTCTAGTTGCAAACAGGCTGGAGGCACATGGGGCAACATATGAATTTCCAGAGATTCATGTAAATCTGCATCGTATTATGTTTGAATTGTCTCGCCTCAACAATGGGACTATGGAACCTTGCGGAAATCTTGCATTCGCTGCATTCTTGACTGCTACGAGCAAAAAGAACGAGATAGGGGACGATGTTAGATCATTCAATCTTACTAGCAATGGCCTCGAAATCAACCTTTTCGCGGAAACTGCATCTTCTGTGGTAGATGTCATGGGTCATTTGCAAAATAAAATCAAAGACATCGACTTCACTAGAGAAAAACAGTATTTTAAGAAACTTCGTAAGTCCAAACCAAGGATTACAGTCAACGATGAGCCCAAAGATCATGATAGCGTTACTGGCTCAACGTCTACCATTATGTTTGCTTCGATGTACACTCTCGAGTTGCTCAATATCCAAGTTAGTTGGCTGGTTGGCAATACAGAAAACGATCGCATCTCGCACTCTGAGAAGGAAAATCTGGTTTTATCATTGAAACGTATTGATTTATCAACAAGGAAGGAGAATTCTGCTCGACTTACCATTGAAGACTTACAACTGCAAATGGTACCCTCATCACATGATAAAATCCAACGTTCGCTTAACTCAGCTCTATTGCCAGAAGTTATCTTCAATGTTGGATATATTTCTGGTCAAAATACCCGTAGGTTAGCATTTCAAGCGGCAGGAAAATCCCTTGATTTGCGACTGACTTCTCAATTCATCATACCTGCCGCTGAGCTTCAGCGATCAATTGGATCTGCTACCGAAATGGTACGGGTAGCATCAGCTACATGGAGTGCAAGCCCACCACCGACACAAATACCGCCAACGCCTTCCAGCAAAAGGCAGCCCTTCTTCGGGAAGAAACGTATGGAGTCTTTACTAGTGGATGCGGACTTTGCTGGAGCTGTTGTATATCTGTCGGGTAGGAAATTGGCAGAGACTACGCAGACAAATCAAGCAGGCATAACGGGTCGCGTCCCTCATGCTGGAAGATATGGGCAATTTACGCATAAAGATGCCTGTAGTAGTACAGTCTTACGCGCGCCTGGCCTGGCTTGGAAAATAGAGTACACAGATAATGGCCTTGATGACCCGTCTCTGAATGCTGAGGTGAAAGTGGACGCTTCGACAAACATACTCTATCCATCAGTTGTGCCTCTCATCTTAGAGATATCTTCCTCAGTTAAAGACATAGTAAGCGAGGATGGCAAAGATAAAAAGTCGGTGCCAAAAACATCGCCACAAAAATTCATGGGCTCCGATGACGATAACATTTTGGCAGCCGATCCCAGTACTGTCCTTGGCCGTACTCGCCTCAATCTAGGGCTTAGAATTTGTAAGCAAGAGTTCACTCTTAGCTGTCAGCCTATAGCTCGTGTTGCTGCTAGCGCGCGATTTGACGAAATCTATTTGACTATCAACACGGTCCGATCGATCGAGCATGGGCATTTCTTTGCTGCATCCGTTGCTTTCTCAAGGCTGCAAGCTTCAGTACAACATGTTTACTCCAGGGAATCTACGGGAAGCTTTGATGTTGAATCAATTTTCCTATCTCTCATGAATAGTAAGCATGTGAGTGGCACCAGTGGAATGTCTGCAATATTAAAGATTAGTCCTATGAAAGTCTTAGTCAACGCCAAGCAATTACAAGATTTCCTGCTCTTTAGGGAGATTTGGGTTCCACAAGAGTTGCGTGAAGGCTCTACAGCTCCTGTATCGTCAACTGACAATATACAATCATCAACTTTTCTCGTGCAGAGATACCAGCAAGTTGCAGCAACTGGTGCTTTCCCTTGGAATGCTACAGTCTCTATCGCTGAGCTGGATGTTCAATTGGATCTCGGCCAGGCTATCGGCAAATCTGCTTTTATTATATCAAATTTCTGGATCTCATCCAAAAAGAATTCGGATTGGGAGCAAAATCTGTGTCTCGGCTTTGACAAAGTTGGTGTTGACAGTTCAGGCAGAATGAGTGGATTCGTGGCGCTTCAGGATTTCAAAATACGCACCTCCATTCAATGGCCAGCACGCGAGAAGGCATTGAATCAAACACCATTAGTTCAAGGCTCTTTGGGTTTCAGCCAATTAAGAGTCAAGGCTGCATTTGATTATCAAGCCTTCTTAGTTGCGGATATCACATCTTTCGAATTTCTTATGTACAATGTTCGCAATGGCACGCAGGCGAAGGGAGATCGACTCGTTGCCATTTTAGATGGGGAAGCCGTACAGATTTTCTGCACGGCAACGACCGCATCGCAAGCACTCGCTTTATACCAAGCATTCTTGCGTCTTGCTCAAGAGAAGAAGAGTAATTATGAAACGTCCCTTTCAGAAATTGAAAAATACATTAAACGTAAATCGATCTCTCAGACAATATCACCCAATCCCAAAACACCTGTTACGGAGCCGAAACCAGAAAAGTCGAAATCACCTGTATCACTGCACACTGATGTAATCGTCACACTGAAAGCATTGAACATAGGGGCGTTTCCAAGCACATTCTCTGACCACCAAGTCTTCAAAATCGAGGCACTCAATGCACAGGCACGATTTGTGGTAACCATGGATCGGGGAAAGATTCATAGTATTTTGGGTCTCACTCTTGGTCAACTTCGCATTGGGCTTGCTGGAGTGAAGCAAGACGAGGCGCCAAAGTCCGTTAGCGACCTTTCTGTGGAAGATGTGGTTAACAGTGTCACGGGATCTCGGGGTGGTACCATATTGAAAGTCCCCCAGGTCGAGGCCACGATGCAAACCTGGCAGGTTCCTGGTTCCAACCACATCGATTACATATTCAAAAGCTCCTTTGAAGGGAAGGTTGAGGTTGGATGGAATTACTCCCGTGTCAGCTATATTCGTAGCATGTACGGTACACACACAAAAGCATTAGCACAACGACTAGGAAAGCCTCTACCACCCTCGGCCTTGAAAATCACGGGTGTACCAAACGCAGAAGATCCACAAAGTAAAGAGGGTGAGCAACAAAAGATTACGGCCGAGGTCAACGTTCCTCTATCGAAATATGAATATACAGCCCTTGAGCCCCCTGTCATCGAGACTCCTCTTCTTCAAAGTCTGGGTGAAGCAACACCACCTTTGGAATTTTTTGGGTTACATCGAGATCGACTTCCAAATCTTACACATCAAATAGTGATTGTAGCGTTATTAGAATTGGCTGGGGAGGTAGAGGATGCTTATGAAAAGATTTTAGGGTCCTCTTGAGTACATTTAAACTTTGCGAATCACTTATTCATGTGTCAATTTCACACATGATCTTTATAAATAACAGCGATGGAGTTGGGGTGATCTTTCTGATGGAGGACTAGAGGTTGGTCCTGAAGTAGATAGTTGAGTTTATACCGTTAATAGCAACTTATTAATACTCAATTTATTATTCTTAATATATAAACTTCACTTCGTATTTGAGTTCTTATTATGACTGAATTTGCTAGGTACTTTAGAACTAGATAGTAAGTGAGTACCATGTTACTAAATCTGTATAATGACTGATTTTTATATCAATTGAATCCATTTCTCAATTCTGACGCAGACCGGATTTGTCATGCCGGTAAGGCGGTGAGTCAGGAGGAGGGGTAAATGTTGACCGGGTGAATGACTTACCCTAGTAGGTACTTTAAGGTGCTTCTTTGTGGTGACTTATTACCAATAAGGTTGAATAGCTACCTAGCTTACTGATTACCCAATTGTGAGTAGATAAATCACGAATTCCTTGATACAGTCACATACTAGATAAAAATCCTGAGATGTAGTGGAGTTTCTGTATGAATCCATGATATGGAATTCATACAAATCACATTGAGTTGTTGTTGATGTGCATTGTAATTTGTAAGCCCCTCCCCCTTACCAAGTATATCGAGTACATCTAGTAAATGAGGAGGGTGAAATTAAAACTTGAATATGTACGAAGTACACCTAGGTGCTTTTATATAGTGCAGTAGAATATACAGTCATGCTACCACAGGTACGGTGACCTGAAAAGCACAAAATGATAATGTACCCTTTACTAATACACTTGTTATAGAATGAACCAATTATAACAGAAGTAAAGAATACTACATACCGTACACTCCGTATGGGTATTCACTCCGTTTCATCACACTTCATAAATGGGATGAATTAAATTATCTGAATTGCAATCCTGCTTACAATTGGTAGGTGAATGCTATTCATTCTCATTTCCAAACCTCAACTAGGGCACTAACCCTTTTAAGGCATGAACTATAGTTGCCTAGCCACCTAACTCGGTGCAAAAAAATTAAGTGAAAAATTTCTAGATTACAATTGGAACCCCGCCACTTTTTACTTGCCCCACCCGAGATCTTTTCCTACCAAATTCTTGCCCACCTTTATACAAGACTTCCTTCTCTTCCCCTCTTCTTCTTCCTCTCATTCTACATCGAAAGTATCACCAAATCTTTCTTTGTATTATCTCTCTATCCCAAATACTTTTGGGTCTGTAGCAGGTATCTACAAACTATTTACGATACTTCAAGTGGTTCAATAAACCACTCAAGTATCTATTCGTTCGAGCGTGTGTCGAACGTCAAAACAATAAATCTTCTTTAATCAGCTTCTCGAAGCACCACCGCCAACATGGTTAAGTAAGTACATTTTTTCTATCTCTCAAAACATCATACTATCTGTGGCAGATACATAGATCAAACTATTGAATCGCAAATCACCACAAGTATCTTTGATCATCTTGTTTTGATGGATTAAGGATCTTGAAGTGATAAGCTCGAGATGGAGGATTCGGAGATAAGCTTATGCTATTGACAATGAATTGTTTGCTAACGACTGTTCTCTTGATAGCTTCACCGTTGAGGAGGTCCGCCAATTGATGGACAAGGCTACGAACGTTCGTAACATGTCCGTCATTGCCCACGTCGACCACGGAAAATCTACCCTTACCGATTCCTTGCTCTCCAAGGCTGGTATCATCTCCGCCGCAAAGGCTGGTGATGCCAGAGCTACCGATACCCGTGCCGATGAACAAGAGCGTGGTATTACCATCAAGTCTACTGCCATCTCCCTCTACGGTAACCTCCCAGACGATGATGACTTGAAGGACATTGTTGGCCAAAAGACCGACGGAAGAGATTTCTTGATCAACTTGATCGATTCACCTGGTCACGTTGATTTCTCCTCTGAAGTTACTGCTGCTCTCCGTGTCACTGATGGTGCTCTCGTTGTCGTCGATACCATTGAAGGTGTCTGTGTGCAAACTGAGACCGTCCTCCGTCAAGCTCTTGGTGAGCGTATTAAGCCTGTTGTTATCATCAACAAGGTCGATCGTGCTCTCCTCGAGTTGCAAGTCTCCAAGGAAGATCTTTACCAATCATTCTCGAGAACTATCGAGTCCGTCAACGTCGTTATCTCTACCTACTTCGACAAAACATTGGGCGATGTCCAAGTTTACCCAGGTAAGGGAACGGTTGCTTTCGGTTCCGGTCTCCATGGCTGGGCTTTCACCATCAGACAATTCGCTCAAAGATACGCCAAGAAATTCGGTGTTGACAGAAACAAGATGATGGAGCGTCTCTGGGGCGACAACTACTTCAACCCACACACCAAGAAGTGGACCACCAAGTCTTCTCACGAGGGTAAGGAGTTGGAGCGTGCTTTTAACCAGTTCATTCTCGACCCAATTTTCCGTATCTTCGCTGCTGTCATGAACTTCAAGAAGGACGAGATCCCAACTCTCCTCGAGAAGCTTAACATCAAGCTTTCTCCAGATGACAAGGACAAGGAGGGCAAGCAACTTCTCAAGGTTGTTATGCGTACTTTCTTGCCAGCTGCTGATGCTCTTTTGGAGATGTTGATTCTCCATCTCCCATCCCCAGTTACTGCCCAAAAGTACCGTGCTGAGACCTTGTACGAGGGTCCTCCAGATGATGAGGCCTGCATTGGTATCCGTGACTGTGACCCTAAGGCTCCTCTTATGTTGTACGTCTCTAAGATGGTACCAACATCTGATAAGGGACGTTTCTACGCTTTCGGTCGTGTCTTTGCTGGTACCGTCCGTTCCGGTTTGAAGGTCCGTATCCAGGGTCCTAACTATACCCCTGGTAAGAAGGATGATTTGTTCATCAAGGCCATCCAACGTGTCGTTCTCATGATGGGTGGTAAGGTCGACCCTATCGACGATGTTCCAGCCGGTAACATTCTCGGATTGGTCGGTATCGATCAATTCTTGTTGAAGTCTGGTACCCTCACTACCAGTGATACCGCTCACAACTTGAAGGTCATGAAGTTCTCTGTCTCCCCTGTCGTCCAACGTTCAGTTGAGGTCAAGAACGCTCAAGATCTCCCCAAGCTTGTCGAAGGTCTCAAGCGTCTCTCCAAGTCCGATCCTTGTGTTTTGACTTTCATCTCCGAATCCGGTGAGCACGTTGTTGCTGGTGCCGGTGAGTTGCATTTGGAAATTTGCTTGAAGGATCTCGAGGAGGACCACGCTGGTGTTCCTCTCCGTATCTCCGACCCTGTCGTTCCATACCGTGAGACTGTCACTGGCAAGTCCAGCATGACTGCTCTTTCCAAATCCCCCAACAAGCACAACCGTCTCTACATGATCGCTGAGCCTCTCGACGAGGAGGTTTCCAAGGAGATCGAGGCCGGAAAGATCGGTCCCCGTGATGATTTCAAGGCTCGTGCCCGTATCTTGGCCGATGAGCACGGATGGGATGTCACTGATGCCCGTAAGATTTGGTGTTTCGGTCCAGATACCAACGGTGCCAACTTGTTGGTTGATCAAACCAAGGCTGTTCAATACTTGAACGAAATCAAGGATTCTGTCGTTTCCGGTTTCCAATGGGCTTCGAGAGAAGGTCCAATTGCTGAAGAGCCAATGAGATCTTGCAGATTCAACATTATGGATGTTACCCTCCACGCTGATGCTATCCATCGTGGTTCCGGACAAGTCATGCCAACTACCCGTCGTGTCTTGTACGCTTCTACCCTCTTGGCTGAGCCAGGTCTCCTCGAGCCAGTCTTCTTGGTCGAGATTCAAGTACCAGAATCTGCCATGGGTGGTGTTTACGGTGTTCTCACCAGAAGAAGAGGTCACGTCTTCGCTGAGGAGCAACGTCCAGGAACTCCTCTTTTCACCATTAAGGCATACTTGCCAGTCGGTGAATCTTTCGGATTCAACGCTGATCTCCGTTCCCACACCTCCGGTCAAGCTTTCCCACAATCCATCTTCGATCATTGGCAAATTCTTCCAGGTGGATCACCAATTGACCCAACCTCCAAGACTGGACAAATCGTCCAAGAGCTCCGTAAACGTAAGGGTATCAAGGTTGAGGTTCCAGGTTACGAGAACGTAAGTTTACATTATATCATAACCCCTTGCAAAAAAACATTTGACTAATCATTTCAATAGTACTATGACAAGCTATAAAGAACGAATTTCCAAAATAAAAGATACCGTCCTTTCCATATTCCCATGCACATTTCACATCAAGATTATCTCAAGCTCCGGCGCTTTCATGATTTTCTGAGCGAATGCTCGTTGACCACTTCGGCTTGATAGCCAATTTGGTATAAAAAGCTAGCCGCACGCCATGTGATAGACAGATGAGCCTTTTCACATTTCTTGAGCTTCTGTTTCATTTCGAGTCTTCATGTATTTAGCAGCATGGCGAATTGAAGGATTTCAAAAACATGATTTATGATATTTAATAATGGTACCTTATGAATCGGTGAAACTATTAAATATAAATGTGAAAATGTAAATTCATTCCACGGTCGACCTGAAATATTTCTGAAACGAGAGTAGTCTTGAATAGTTTCGAACTTTCACCTGATTTATGCTGGGTATTGAAACTAACGGCTAGAGTTCCAGTAATACACTTATGTCACCGAAAGACTCCAACAATCTCACATTTGCCTGATGACAATTCGAGGTTGCGAATGTCAGTGTCAAGATAACAGCAACCAGAATAATGGTAGGAATTTCCCATCATCCTCTTCCTCAATAAACCCACTCACTTCATCCAACAACTCCACCAGGCCAATCTCAAGACTATCGATCCATGAAGAATCCACACCTTCGTTTCCTCGCCCTTCCTTCCAAACTCTTCAAAAATCTGCAAAATTCCAATCATTCATTTATTCATGAGCTATCTATGCAAATCAAGAGTAGCAAACTTACCCTACCTACTACCTACATAGGATCCAAAATGATAAACAGATGATAGATATAAGAAGTCAGCCTCAAAAAACCAAAAAGAGAACTTCGCCTCGGGAGGGGCTCGAACCCTCAACCTTGGGCTTAAAAGGCCCACGCGCTAACCAATTGTGCCACCGAGGCGTTGTGCTGTTATTATTAACTACGTGATAGGATGTTTGTCCTATTTGATGGTGCGGAGGGAGGGATTGAGATATATTTATGTGAAATTTTTGGGTTTTGTGGTGGAGGATTGTGTGACGGGCGGAATGGGATGAGGTGGAGTGTTTGTTGGAAGTGGAGTGGATGGATGGGTGGGTGGGGTTTGTTGGTGGGATTTTGGGTTGAGTTTATTTGTTTGTGTGGAATGGGATGGGATTTAAGGATCGAGTGTAAAGGAGAGAGGACTTGGCTGGGGAATATGATAAAAATATAGCAGGTAAATCAAGATGAGCATTTGCTCTTGGTATTTATTATTCATGGAGCGGACTAGCCACTGTTATCCTCGAAGAGGAAAAAAATCCATGCATTCAGGCCTAACTCCTATCTGCCCAGTGCCTACATGCTTGCTGCTTAGCCCATAATGGAATGAACTCCTAAATTCTTGGTACCCGAACAATCCATCCAATCCAACCCCAAACTTTCTTCAGATACTCCGAGGCGTATCATTCATAGGGATCTCAAGTGAGAGTTCTTCTCCGGTCTTCAGTCGATCAACCGCCACATCGTATCCATCATCTTCCATTAGTCAATTCCAGGTGGGTATCTTTCCGCGAACTGAATCAATGAAACTCCAAGTCTCCTATATCTCAAGCTCTTTCTGTCCCTGATAAAGCTTTCATTTTTCCCTTGCTGCTATCCTTCTCATCAATCGTAACTCTGTGAGATCGACTCCTACTTCTTGTTCTTTGTCTTCTCCTTGGAACCTCCTTGTCAGCTGAATGGCCCTTGCTGCGAGAACGGGAGGGTGATTGACCTCTCCGAGTTTTTGAGCGCGGAGAGCAACGAAGGAGAGATGATGATGGGGAGGGAGTTGTTGTCGTTGTTGTTGCTGTAGCGTGAGTCTTTTGGTATTTAGTTTTAGGGGCTGTGGCTGTAAGGGATGTCATGGTTGCGGTTGCGTTTGTGGATTTGGGGTTGAGGGGTGAGGATAACGGCAATGGGGAGGATGTTGTTAAATGAGATGTCTGAGGTGATCGATGACGAACTCGACCTCGAAAATTCGTGGATGTACTGGTTGTGATGGGTGGTGGAGAAGCAGCAGAAGAGCGGCGACGTTTACGACCACGGTGAGGAGAGGGTTCGTTGGAAGGTGGGTGAGGTGCGGGGCGAGGGTCAACAAGTGTCATTTTTCACGATGGAGTTGAAGGATTGGTATGTATGTCAGGAGTTTGTTTGGTTGTCTCGATAAAGCTCTGGTGATCCTAGTTTGCAAGGTTCGAGCTTTGGAGGTAAAGCCGTCTATTGTGATTGCTGTTGGGTAGTCAATTAACTATGATCTTGTGTTAGTTTGTTCCTTGAGGGATACTCGAAGAGATAGTGTACATCGAAGATTGTACATAAAGAGTGCTAGTCCGTCTCTCTATAAGTGGTCAGAGGTCAGAGGCTGAACGATGAGTTGAAGGTGAATGGTGCCAGCGAACGTCAAAATGTTAGTGGTTCAATGTTGATTTGTTAGTGGCACAATATCAAAAGACATATCAAAGTATGGTGATAGGATCAAATATGTAGAGCAGACAGAGCTCTGGTGTTGAAGTAGTAGGACGATGAATCTTGAAGAAGGGGAGTTCATGCAAGGAATCGATTTTAAATACTTTGAGTTGAAAAAGAATTAGACATAAGCAAACGAATTATGGTCTTTCAAATTATTAGTAGTTCGGATGAGATTTCTCGTTCGTTCTGAAAAGAATACCATGATAGGTACGAATAGATATTCAATAATAATATAATAATTGATCAACCTTCCCTCTTCATAGGTGATGAGTAGATGCGGGGAAGTTGACGATCACCTAAAAGGGGACTTTGACGAATCAAAGAACTTGTTTTGTTTCATGGCTTTATGTTTGTGCTGATATAATCCGCACGAAAACGCAGACACTCACTGTATATTCACATCCATGGTAACATACTGGATAGACAAGTATAATCCAAATATATTTGTATCAAAGTAACAAATATCTGTTGTGCTACACAATTGACGTACCTATCTAGGTAGGTGTCCGCTCATTCAAATGTTGTGTTATGTGATGTATGAGGCAGCGCAGCATCGGGGAAAATAAATTTGGCGAGCCTCGTTTTCTTCGCAGACAGTGAGTGGACTTGAATCAAAAATACAAAATACCTTCAATTTTCAGACGGGAATCACTTTTTGCAAGTTCTCTATACCAAATCTTTAAATTCTCAAAACCCCCTCGCCCATATCGACAATGTTTTCACGACCAGCTGTTAGAGCTTCGAGGATTTACTGCCGCTGCTATGCAAGCTCTGCCAGTACCCCTCCGCCTATGCTCTTGAAGATCAGGTCAGTACACACGACATATCGTTCGTTATTCTCATTTTTAAGGAGCGATTGTACTGATATGAGTCTGTCAATAGGAATGATATGAAGACTGCCATGAAAAATAAAGATAGCAATCGACTCTCAGTCCTTCGATCACTCCTCAGTCAAACACTCAATGCCTCTAAAACTTCCTCGCCTATCAATACCGATATGCAAATGTTAGCTCTCCTACGAAAAACTGCGAATGCCAGTCGAGCTGCAAGTGAAGAATTCAAGGCAGCAGGTAGAGAAGATCTCGTTGAGAAGGAAGAACAACAATTGAAGGTCTTGGAAGAATATGCTAGTGGTGTTGAGACAGTTGGTGAGGAAGAGATCAGAAATACAGTCAAGGATCTTGTCAATGGAATGAAGGCTGAGGGGGCAAAGATGCAAATGGGAGATGTATTGAAAAGAGTTTTTGCTCCTGAAGTATTGGGAGAAAAGAATGTAGAAAAGGGGGAGGTCGCAAAGATAGTAAAGGAGATCATGGCAGCATCGTAATGGCTTCGACCAATGTCTCAATTGTACGAGAAGATATAAAATCCGCAAAGCCTCAATATCATAGAAACCAATTCAACTCAATCATCGTTACAATGTCTGGATCGATGTCATGGTGTTCAATCCAATTGACTCCATTTGACATTGAATATCCAGAGAATTATACCTACTACCGTACTCGAGTAGTGTACTGAATATCAATCGACACAAGTTTATCAATCATCGTGTTTCTTCATGATTTGATATCTTTGGGGATAAATTCTTCAGCCTTGTGTTCTCCACACTTTTGATTGGATAAGGATATGGATAAGTGACGCGACCCGGGGCCACGGTGACTACCTGGCATGTTGTGAATCTAGAGCTTGTAACATGCTTAGTTCCACCGCTCCTGGAAATGCCTCATAACCATAAATAATCCTACTTCATGGCGACTTCAATATTAATTAAATATCATACTTAATATGCCAAGATTTCGACCAGCTACCACGGGTTATGCCCAAATTGCCCAAGCCGAAGAGTTCAGCGATGACGAAGATGAGGACCCCCTCGCTGCTAGCCATGCTTCCTTACAACCAGCAACCGCACCACGATATGCCTCTATTTCACAACCTCGACCGCATGGTGGAATGTATACAGATGGATACAGTTCACCGACAAATAATCGAAAGTTTGGACATACGAGAAGGCGAAGTCGTATGGGAAGCAATGCCTCCGGTGTGGACATCAAAGCTATAAATGCTAGATTGGAACGATGGGCCGACGAGATAGCATCCAAGTTTAAAATCAATAAAGTAAAAGGGAAATCACACCAGGAGGAAAAACTAGAAATCCAGCACTCAGTATTTCAAGCACCGGAAGGCATGCGACCTGTTACTGCTGATACTTTGGCATCGGAGCCCGATCATGGACGAATGACGAAATCGGAATTTGAGGAGGTTGTTGAAAGTGTTCGAGTTGCGATTGAGCAGGGTATGCATCCGAAAATGATATCTCAGGGTAGTTCTGGAAGTTATTTTGCTCGAAATAGTGATGGAAAAGTAGTCGGTGTGTTCAAACCGAAGGATGAGGAACCGTATGCCGCAGGAAATCCGAAATGGAATAAATGGATTCATCGCAATTTATTTCCATGTTTCTTTGGCAGAGCATGTCTAATTCCCAATTTGAGTTATGTTTCCGAAGCTGCAGCATACACGCTTGACTGCAGGTTACGAACTCACCTTGTGCCCTACACCGACATAGTTCACTTATCTTCGAAATCTTTTCATTATGATTTTTGGGATCGAAGGAAGTTTTACAGGAGTAAAAAGCCTCTACCTCCAAAGGTTGGCAGTTTCCAAGTCTTCCTCAAAGGTTTCAAGGACGCGAATATCTTTCTCCGTGAACACCCTTGGCCAGATTATGCAAATGGAGCATTTCGATTGAACGATACTCACAGAAACAAAAGAGGGTGGAAAGAGACTTGTCGTCCAGGTTCATCAAAGTCAGACGAGGGTAATGAAGGGGCAGGGGCTAGCAGTCCTACAGGATCTGGAGATGGTAATCAAAATCGACGTTTTGCTTGGACAGATGCATTACAACAATCATTTCGAGAGGAGTTGGAGAAACTGGTTATATTGGATTATATAATGCGAAATACGGACAGAGGTCTTGATAATTGGATGATCAAAATCGACTGGGAAAATCAGGGCGTTTCCATCGTTTCAGACCCTCCACAAATGAGGACCAATCCAGACTCAGAACACGCACCACGAGTGGTTTCTAGCTCTGATAACATCAGCATGTCTCATCTACCGGCATATCCCTACCGTAGTCAAGAGCCTATGGAAGCTACCAGTAGATCGGCTACACCGTCTAGAATGGCAGCACCAACCATATCTATTGGTGCGATTGATAATAGTTTATCATGGCCTTGGAAGCATCCCGATGCTTGGCGAAGTTTTCCCTTTGGATGGTTGTTCTTACCTGTATCACTGATTGGACAACCATTCTCTCAAAAAACTCGGGAACACTTTCTTCCCTTGCTGACTTCGAAGCAATGGTGGAGCGAGACTCAGCTAGAGTTGAGAAAGGTATTTAGTCAAGATGCGGATTTTCAAGAACGCATGTTCGCTAGACAAATTGCTGTCATGAAAGGACAAGCTTGGAATGTCGTCGAAACCCTCAAAACGGTCGATCACGGTCCTTTAGAGTTGACTCGAAGACCAAGAGTTTGTGTTTGGGATGATCTTGTTGATATACCTGTTGCCGTTCCTATGAGGGTGCCTTCTGCAGAAATGCGAAGACGTAATGAGGCTCGCAATAGCCTTGATGAAGAAATGGATATTAGTGCCGCCAATGCGCCAGCACCGCAACCAGATCTTCTTGGACTCGCAAGTCCATCTACAGAATTACCAAATCCAAACCGATTCGACTTAGCTAGTCCACGATATAGCGAAGAGCCTTCCCCTGACCTCGAGTCTTCTGAGCCAACATTTGCAAATACAGGATTCTCTCGAGATAATACTTCCAAGGATGGAGTGAGATTCTCAGATCGACCACACCTTCCACATTCTAGAAATCGTATGAGTTATGATGGGCCTGCAAGGTCACCAAACGGCAACCAATTTGAATCGAGAAGATTCTCATTTAGCTCGAGGAGTCGTGGAGCTGTTCAGACATTTTATGATGGTGATGATCTTGAAGGGGACTTGGGATATGCAGCAGCGGAAGGAATGGAGGGGAATCAAAGGAAGGTCATAGTAGAAAGACTTGAAACGGTCAAAAGCAAAAACCCCGTCTTTACATGGTGTTAATGGGGAAAAGGAATGATGATCCGCAAAGGAATAAATGAGTACGAATATGTATATTATCTCTCGGAAGGCGGCGCATGATTTTTTTTTTTGCAAATGGGCGTCAAAATAGTCTCGAGATAGATATCTTCGGGGCAGTAATCATATGGGACAATGGGGGTAGCATGATTTTTTATGAAATTGGTTGATATGCCGTTCGCTTACAATGAATGAAATATATTTGAAGTATCAAGATTGCAAACAATCTTGAAGCGCTCCGATGGCTTTTCAAGACCCTCGTGCAACACTTGGACAAAGGAGTAACCTTGTTTTGTATCATTGGTGGCATTGATTTTTACTGTGATCATCGTGGCCCTCATTTCGGAGATATGGAATTGGTGGTGGATTCTTGTTTAGAGCTTCGAGAGGCGATCGATAAGGTTATGCGAGCGACCTTTAAGCTGCTCATATCTTGCTCTTCAAGTACGGAGCTTAGTAAGTATATAAAGGATGATTGCTTCTTGAATTTGACTCCAGGGGAAAGAACAGGTATCGAACTCAGCTCATCGCGATCTAAAAGAGAATTTGGCGATGAATTTTCAGAAAGGTATCATTGAAGTTCTGAGGTTACAAACGCTATCCGCCAAGACTATTGCTAAATTCTAAGGCTCTGGATCATCTCATGTTTTGTCTCATCCAAACCTTCACATCCTAGTCGGCCTTTGTTAACGCCGACTGGTTCCCAGTTAGTGAAAGCGAGTGTCCTAAGCGAGTGTTCCGTAACATATCAAGTCCATGAGGAGCTCGGAGTTGAGCTAGAATAATAATCTTTATGTCATTGTGATGAGTTCGGTGAGAGTGACAGATCTATTAGTATGCCTAGTAGTTTCTAATAATTTGATTTTGAAGTTGTTACAGTTCCAAGTAAAGGGACATTCGCTTTTACTAACTGGGAACTAGGCGACCAAATCATCGGAGGTTGGAGAAATCACGTGATCTACTGAAGAATTGAGAAGCGGATACTTAATTATTTGAATAGCTCGATCACAAACATATTTAGTCTTCTTTTAATTATGATGGCGATGGTAATTTGAAATTGGGAACATGAATGGGCATTGGAATGGGAGATGGCGATGTATGTATGAGGGTGTTGGTTCACGTGAACAATGTCATTAGTGCGTGCTGAGGGCTATAAGCAAACTTTTATATGATTGAAAGTTACCTAGGTATCTATCTGTCTTTGTAATAGATATCTACATTGTATACAAGATCTACCTACATACCTATCTAGGTAAATAACTTGAAGAACTTATCAAAAATGATATATCGTTGCTTACTAATTGCTTTGTACCTAAAGACTCACAGAAATTTTCTATCACATCTATCGCTGTGCCTCCTCTCTCTCCCACATCCCTACATATCCATACATCTACTCTCCTTCGTACTTTTACCTATATAATAAATTCATTACTCATTCACACATAAGAAATTCTATAAATATTCACGAAACTCAAAAAACTCAGTGAATATACGAAGATCAAACAGAATGATCACATTCCGATGATTTTAGCTTCATCGACTTTTTCTTTTTCCTACTTACTTTTGCACAATCCTCCCTAGTGATAAATATTGCCCCTCCTGTGAATTTATCGGCTCGATTACTACAACTACCTACCATTACAACCACATCATAACCATACACACATACAGTACATACGACACACAACTTAATGCATGCGACCGTGACGAATATTCAAGGTTATCTACCATAAGGGAGAATTATGGCCTCAATGAATAACAACTTCTCTGGTAATTTCCCAATCCTCGCAAACGGAGAGTCCCTACATTCGCACCAAGGGAAACTATCTGGAAGTTCAGACCTACGCCCAAATTACCCTACCGATTTTGATAAACCTGTTACTTACAATTTCTCTGTCGCACAAGGCCAAAACCCTCCAAGATCGAGACCGAATCAAAATCAGAACAATCCCGGTAAACCACTTTCGAACGGTCATGCCACAAATGCCCAAAATTGGAGTCCCGCGCAACTGCTAAATCCTCGAAGCATTAATCAAAACTCACGACCCTCGCCCAGTTCATCACCTCATCCCCAACCAAAATTTACACCAGCTCCCCAGCCTCTATTTCAGTTCGACACTCCCGGCGGATCGTATACGCCGTCACCTCCCTCGAACCGGAATTATAACGTGAACTCGAACGCGAATGGTCAGGATGGCTTTGCATCATACGCGAACCCAAGTGGGCAGATGCCGGGCATGGGAAGTTTTGTGGATCGAATGCATAATATTACAGATCGCGACATGGTACCTCAAAAACGCCGAAGAGTAGAAGATCTGACCGGGGAGGGAAGCAGAGCACAATTTAATGGAAGTTCTAGTGGAGGTGCATACGGACAATATGTGAAAAACAGGAGGGTTGAAGGCTCGAAGGATGGTTGTACCAAACAAGTACTCGACTTATCTTTAGTGGATGATGATGATGTTGTAGTTGTCGGGAATGAGCAGGATAGGGAAGTTTGCTACGGACGTATTGAAGGATCTCAACTCAACGCTCATCGAGTACCAACCCCCAAACCTGGAGCCCAATCACTTATACCCGAGAACTGGCCGCAGATAAAGATTGTCTTGAGAAGGAAGGAAGGGGATAAGACGAATAATATCCACGCTCTCGATTGTACTCGCGAAATTATTGGCTGTGTCGATGTGAATACAGCAATTGGACTCGCACCCATTCTCGACTCCCCAAAAATGGGTGTCAGAACAGCTGCCCGTATTCTTACAAGAAGAAAGGCGCCTGATGACCAGCCAGTGGGTTCCCCATGCTCTGTTCGTTATAATTTGGATTTGAATCTTTACGGACCAAAAAAGCACGCTCTTCAAATTGGCCGACATCTTTCTCACAAGCAATTGTGGTTACGAACCCCACTTTCTGTAGAAGCCGGCATTCCATTGCACAATCCTCATGCTATAGAAAAGCCTTCAAGGGCCTTACAGCCCACATCTAGTACATACTCGTCTTACGCATCTCGTTCTCAGGCCCCTGTTCGGACAACTGAAGAAATACGAAATGACGTATTAGGAGTTTTCGACTCATTGCCGAGATCTGAGAATTTACCAGAGATGGAGCCAAGTTCTTTGATTACTACGGAGCTGCTCAAACATCAGAAACAGGGTCTCTACTTTATGATAAATAGAGAAAAGGAGCGAAATTATGAGATAAATGACAAATGCGATTTGTGGAAGCTTAGACATGGGAGCAATGGGCAGAGGATATATTATAATGTTATCACCGGTGATGAGGAACGCAAAAGTCCACCACAAGTACTTGGTGGAATTCTTGCCGATATGATGGGACTTGGCAAAACTCTCAGCATTCTCTCCTTGGTAGCCACAACACTGGATGATTCAAGAGACTGGGCGAAGCAAAGACCATCACAATCAGATCAGAGAGAGCAGCCAGTTCTCAAATCAGGCAAGGCTGCCGCTCAGCCCAAGTTCGAACCCGCAACTCTCGCTTTGAACTGCAAAACTACCCTTTTAGTTGCTCCGCTCAGTGTCATTTCCAATTGGGAAGATCAGATCAAGGCACATATCAAGCCCGATGCTTTGAAGTATTATATCTATCATGGCGCTAATCGTATCAAGGATGTTACGAAATTGTCGGAGTATGATATGGTCATTACTACATATGGTTCTGTCGCTAGCGAATGCAATAACAGGAACAAAAAGAAAGATGGTAAATATCCTCTGGAGGAGATGAATTGGTTTCGAATTGTACTCGACGAAGCTCATATGATTCGGGAACAATCAACTTTGCAATTCAAGGCTATTTGTAGGCTTTCAGCACAGCGTCGATGGGCATGCACAGGTACACCAGTTCAGAATCGACTGGAGGACTTAGGTGCTTTGATGAATTTCCTTCGCGTCAAACCATTCAACGGAAGCGGGTTTGCCCAACATATACTATCCCCTTTTAAGATTTGCGATCCTGAAATCATTCCCAAACTTCGATTGTTAGTTGACAGCATTACTCTTCGTCGACTGAAAGACAAGATTGACCTTCCTAAGCGTCATGATCAGATTGCTAGGCTAGATTTCAGTGATGAAGAGCGTATGGTATATGATATCTTTGAAAAGAATGCAAAAGATAGGCTTAAAGTTATCACTTCTCAGGGAGAAAGCGCATTGGGAGGCAAAACCTTTCATCACATTTTGCAATCAATATTGCGCCTTCGTCAAGTCTGCGCTCATGGCAAGGATTTGTTGAGTCCCGAGGACTTGAAAATCATGAATGGTCTAAGCAAGGACTCCGCTATCGATCTTGATAGTGAAGAATACGAAGATCAAGATGGAATGACACCCAAACAGGCTTATGAAATGTATAAGTTGATGAGAGATACAGGTACAGATAGCTGCTTGACATGCAATCGGAAGATTGGCTCTCAGGATGTTGTCGATTCTGACGGCGAATCTAAGGAGGAAGTTATTGGTTACATGACACCATGTTTCCATATCATTTGTGGCTTGTGCATTGGTGCTTACAAAAATCAATTGGAAGAGATGGCTTTTGGTGGTTCTCTAGTCGGATGTCCTACTTGTCACCAACAAATCTCTCCGTCTATGTTCTTTTCTCTGAAACAAGAGGAAGTAGACAAGGAAGAAGAATCCCGATTGAAAACCAAGGAATCGGCAAAAGCAGGCAAGGATTTATCAAATTATGGTGGACCTCATACTAAGACAATAGCTTTAATACATGATCTTCTGGCATCCAGAAGGGAATCACAAGCAAGACCGAACGAGCCACCAATCAAAAGTGTTGTATTTTCTGGTTGGACAACTCACCTTGACCTTATTCAACTCGCTTTGCAGGAGAATAACATTCCTTACACACGTCTCGATGGTAAAATGACTCGTATCGCTCGCTCAATGGCCATGGAAAAATTTCGCGATGATCCATCAATCGTTGTTATTCTAGTTTCCATCGCTGCCGGTGGCCTCGGTCTTAATCTCACCACAGCTAATAAGGTCTATGTCATGGAACCTCAATTTAATCCTGCAGCGGAAGCTCAAGCTATCGATCGTGTACATCGATTAGGTCAAAAGAGAGAGGTACAGACAGTACGATTTATTATGAATAAGAGTTTCGAGGAAAAAATGTTGCAAATCCAAGATAAAAAACAAAAGCTGGCGAGCTTGAGTATGGATTCCCAGAAGGGAAGGTTGGATAAAAAGGAAGCGTCGATTAGGAGATTGGAAGAGTTGAAAGATCTGTTCAGGAAGTAGGCGTAATGACAATGATATTATTCTGGGGTTTGGACCTTGAAATTTCGGTGTTATTGGCAGGTTGGAGGGGACCGATGGGATTGTCAAAATTAGATACAAGGGGTCAATGGTACATTGGATCCTTAGGGATGGAGTTTGGGATCATTCTACATGCATGCATCATTTTTTCTGATTCAAGATCAGATACTAGATTCCCACCTCTTATGTTTTTCTTTATAATTTTGTTAACATCTTCATGTCCTTTCTGGGTGGGCGTTTGTGTACAGGATTATTGTCAAGGGAATCAAATGCACTCTCATGATATGTCATCAATCCTGGGGGCGGGAGGTTAGCTTCGTTACTACTACATTTTCTAGAAATATATTTTTAGAGGACTTTATACAACGTGTGAAAAGGAAGGGGTTCGGCGAAGGCGTTATTGTATTGTACTGTATGTAGTACGTGTTTATGGAGAAAACAGGAGGTGTATTTGATGAGAAGGTGGATCGAGAGGTTGAGTTTGAGTTGCGGTATAGATAGACACATAGATAGATCATTGTTACTTTTTGTGAGATCATTGGGCCTCGTGTGATGTTGGTGATACTGTTTATATCGTGTGAGAAGAAGGGAAAAGGATAGAGGTTTGCAACAGCTGCTGATATGTATCCTTCTCTATCATATACTTTTAATCGGCGGTGTATCAATAGATAGATGGCTTACATAAATGAGCTAAAAGCCAAACTTGTTTCATTCAACCTTCTCAGAAATGATCACGGTTGCTTGTTGATTCTCAATTTTCGACTGGGTTTGAGAGATTTACGAATCGTGAGTGATCGTTGGATTGTGCAATGTGCAATGTGCAATATGCGTTCGAGAGTTGACAGATAGGTAGATAGATAAATAAATAGTGGGGAGTTTTATTACGGGATTGTGATGGTGATGGTAATGGGAGTTGTAAGGATGGGAATGGGAGATTGTGTTTCTCCTGCATATAGATTTCAAGACGAGAATTGAATCGAACATGTATGGGCTTAGAATAAGACCTAGGAAAATAAGAATAGCCGTTTCTTTTCATGAAGATGCTGAGATGTGCTACTGATTTTAATGTGGACTTCATTCACAGTGATAATGACGGGGTTTGAATATCTGCGGATTCGGTCGCGGGGATTGGCTCTCTTGGAAGAAAGATGGATGGATAGATGGATAGATGGATGTTTGTGGTGTTTAGAGTTTTGTATAGATTTGTGTTTTGTATGGGATGGGATTGGAGGGATATCTAGGTAGTGCTGGAAGGATTATCGTGGTTTTTGTATGCTGGTATGTAGATAGATATAGATATAGTGTTTGTTGTTTGATGTGTTGTTTGATTTGATGGAGATGATGTGGAGGTATTTATTTGTTACACAAGGAGATGGAGTCTCTGACGAGGGGGTGGGTTGAGGTTGGGGAATCGTATGTGTATACATGTATGTAATGTGATGGAAGCAATTTGTAGCAAAGATTCTTGAATGATAGTCTAGAAATGCTTTATATGTTGAGTAATAAAGAGGGTAATATAACATCCTCGAAATTATATAGCTGGAATAGGAACTTATTATTTTCGTCATAGTATTAGTCAAGACGATGACTTCATCTTGAACTTTTAGAGTCGATATAGTACAGTGTATATGACTTTACTCTATCTCCATATATCATATCATGAATAAGGGAATAATATCCCACAAATTCTTAAATATGAAAGATACATGTCTATCTATACACTAAGAAAAAAAAAGCACCTCGAATATGAGAACTATCCCCAAATTCGAAGACTAACAATCCTACTTGAGATTTTACATACATACAATACACTTTTATTGTTTGACTTGACTAGAGAAAATGAATTATATTCATATTAGTTATTGTTCGAAGTACCTCATAAATATGACAATTATCAATCCTCGGATCTCACCCTCTCGAGACCCTCAAACCCCGCGTATCAACCAACCAACAAAATAGCGAAACGAAAGATTTTCCCACTGAGAATTTTCGAAATCGTATGCTATAAGAGGAAAGTTACAATTTTCTTTATTGTTTTGAGTTATCTAGAAATGAATGAGAGTGAGTGATTTTGATAAAATAGATGAATCCTAATTATCTCACTGAAGATCTAGAGATTGAATAATGTATATATAAGTGGTTGATCAAATAAAAAACAGAGGTTCCGATAGGATATACATATATAAAATTTCATCGCATCGTGAAGACTCCCCCTCTCCCTCTCCACCGAACACCACAAAAACCACATCCTCATTATTCCCTCTCAAAATCCAGTGATCTCAAATTCCCACACAAGATCTCTCTATCTACCCCTCCAAATTTCCAGTTAGTCACCTCCTAGCCAGCCCCTAGTATCTATCCCCACAGAACCCACACAATCACATATCAGATCTTCACTTTACATTGTACAATATATACCTACTAACCCTTCATGTAAACATCAAAGTCCCCAAAAGGTGAGATGGCCGAGTTGGTCTAAGGCGCCAGGTTAAGGTCAAGCTTAACACAAGATTGTCTGCAATCTCCTGGTCTAGTAATAGGCGTGGGTTCGAATCCCACTCTCATCATTTTTTGCTTTTGGCCTGTTTCTATTTTTTGGGTATCTTCTTCTCCCTCTCTCTCAGAAATAAGAAGTAATGAAGAAATTTTTATATTCTGAGAAAAAAAAGAGTAAATAACGAATGATCAAGTTTCTTCTCCACTTGTTTCTTTCGTTCGTTGGTTCTTTGTGCTGATGTGACTAGATGGTTGGATGAATCATGAATGGCTCGGATAGATAATACGAGTACGGCTAGCTAAGCTAGATACCAACTAGATAGGTGCCGCTTTTTGCAGCGCGTGAGAGAGAAATGCTTTATATTCATATATTTCCACCGACTAAAAGACTATATATACAAGATACTCAGAAAAAAGCTATTTCTCTCGATTTTATCTATATTCTTTTTGATGTCTATATCTCACGAATTCCTTTTGATTTCTGGTTTGGAATGGGAATGGGAATGGGAATGGGAATGGGAATGGGAATGAAGGGAAGAATTAGGGTTTCGTGATATTTATCATTATTATTTATTGGGTGAGGGGCTGGAGATGGATGGAGATGGTATGGGAAGCGAGGGGGCCGGTGCTGTTGCGTGCATGCGTCCATTTTTTGGATTGGATTGGATTGGATTGGACCGGGAGAATGGAAGACTATCCTACTACTGGTAATTCTACATTCTCATTCATATATACTCAATGAGAATGCTTTCTAAAAGGGTAAATATCTTCTTGACTTGAGGATCAGAATATGCTATTTTTATCGCTGGTACTCTCGGAGAATACAGTACGTACTAGGTAGGCACGTAGGTGAGTTGTGGTAGTTGATTTTGAGATTAGAAACTCAACTTATATATCAACTTACAAAGCTACTTTCTATTCCAAGGCTTGAAAGCTATCTCTCTCTGCTCAAATATCATATCTCATAGAATTTAACGTAATATCAATTAGAACTGATCAAACCACGTATACATACACTACTTCCTCATTATTATATCTAAACTATGTATATCTAAAATCACAACGCCGAAAATACAATAGGTGGTATCATAAAGGAAGTATCCTGACCCTTTTTCCCCTTTGCGAAAAAAACTTTGAGAACCATTCGAATCATCCAGATCGAAGAGACCGTACCAACCATCCATACCACCGACCAACCTGACCTCCATATTCCCATCTCCTTTCCCAACAGCCATTTAATATTTATACAATACAAACCAAGAAATCTCTCGAACTCTCAAATTGCAACCCCAACACTATCCCTTCCATGTCCATAAGCCATACTCCATCTAGCCTCCTCACCCTTCTCACTCCCACCAAATGTTCTCGCTCCATCTCTACTTGGTGGTGCTACCTGCAATCTCTTACTATCCGCACTAATTCTCACTTCATATCCCAATCCCCGTGGATATCTAGCCCCATATCCTAGACTTGGACTATCACTCCAACTCGTCGCTTCATAATCTTCATTACCATCAATCTCACTCTCGATACTACTCACACTACTCACACTGTGTGGATTATGTATTTCTTTGACTTCGATACATTGATAAAAGCCATCTCTAGAGGTTACGGGTCTGGGAGTGTTGGTAACGGAATCGAGGGACATGTGACGAGAGTGTTGTTGTTCAGAACCGGATGGGAATAACCAGGAGGAAACCCGCGATAGAGATTTTCTTCGATTTGTAATTTGAGGTGTTTGGAGGACTAATGGAAGAGGAGGAGGTAATGGACGTTCTTTAAGGAGCTTGGGTGCGTGAAGAGAAGAGTCTAGGGATTTCATGCGGCGAGGACGAGAGGGTGCAGTTTGAGGACGATGATCGACATGGTTGAGTGGAAGCTCGGTGATGGGTGGCATAGGTTCTTTGGGGTTGTCAGAATTGTCGCATTAGAATATGATGATGCAATCAGAGACCTACCTGTGAACTCCGAGTATATACTCTCACGTCTTTCTTGTCGACTCTCGGCTCGGCTTGCACGACTTACCGGTCGACTGGCTAGATAAATACTTCGTCTCTCGATCGCGTCATCGAGTTCTTTTAACTTTTTATCCAATTCCATATTCTCTAGTAATGCAGACTTGACTCTCTCGTATGCAAGTGGTTCCGTATTTGCTCTCAATCGTGTAGGACGTTCATGAGGCAAATCGTTTGACAGAGCATTCAACAGCTCCTCAGTGTTCATTGATCTCCTTTCCATAACTGTCGATAGAACTGGTTTTCTAGGTACCCTAAATTCCAATGCTGATTCGCTTCTCATATGAACCAAAGGACGATTCTTCGTGTCTTCATTGAAGTGGGGTCCAAACTCAGGCAAGGGTGATAATCGATTTCCTGGTAAGTATATACTCAATTCCAACGGTCGCAATTTCGGTTCTTTTCGAAGTACGACTCGTTTGGGCTCTCGCACATAACTCGTTTCCATATGATGTTGGAAGTTATATGGCGCACTAATCACCATTCGATTTGAGGCACGAGATGATAAATTTCTTTTCAAAGTAAAGCTGCTTCCACGACTTGACGTCCTCGATCGAGTTCTCGCCCATTCTTTTCCTCTAGTTTCTGGTCTTTCAAAAGCAGATGCTGTTGGTGGCCTTTCTGGAGGTTGTGATAATGGGGGAGATATTAATTGAGGTTGTCCATTTATTAATCGCATTGATTTCTCTGGTTCTTGATGGTTCGTTAGAACTCATACTTTCAGACTTTAGCATTGTAATTTGTTTGCTTACCACAGCTCTCCACATCTTCCCCCGCCGCACAACAATTGATGGAAGAAGTTAACCATGCCATTTGCGCCTCAGTGAGAAACCTGCTCAAAGATTGCATGACCACGACTTCATACCGAACACAATTTGAATTAAATGTAAAAAGAAAAAAGGACAAAAGACAATAGACAATAGACAATAGAAAACGAGAGAGAGAATATTTCCAAAGGGAAAGAATAACAGGAAACAACTAAGTGTAAAGCTAAGAGAGCATCATTGCAAAAGTATAGATGAGAATTGAAGAATGTGATAACTCTATCTTAATGATTGGTTATCTAGGCATAAATGGGAACGTCGTATCAGACAGTCAAAGATCGAGACGCCGGAAAAAGCCTATTCGAAATTGAAAGCAAAAGGCATACCAAATTTGACTTTCTTCGCAGCGGGTAAATATTGCATTGTAAGGCTTGAGATGGTTGTAGATGACCGATGATTATCCCACATTACCCATGATTACCCACGATTACCCCATGGCGTGCAGATGCATGCTCACACTTGCTTGCAGTTACGCACAATTGTTTCTGTTGGTGCATGGTGATAGGTTGTGATGGGCTTAGGTCCCCAATGTTCGTTTGCACTTCCCCAAATTGTTTATTCCCATTATTGTAAAATAAAAAGTTATCCACTAGGCCCTTAAGGTCTAGTCGTCCTATATAGTCTTAGACTGAAGGTGGACGTAAAATCAATCAATCAATCAATCAATCAATCGATAGGTTGTGATGAGATGGGGAGATAGACCGCCAGATTGACCATTGGGCGGCAAATTTACCCAGTTAGTTGAAAGGATTTGCCCCGACAGGAATGGTCTCTTGACATTGGCTCACATTTTGGTATACTTTGATGGACTTTGATGTACTTTTGGTGTACTTGAAAGGAATGGAAGGATTAAAAATTGGATGGCTGTGAAAAGAATTCAAGTAATACTTCTTTCTGTACCTTGCAGGACGGACAAAAGTTTGTACTAATGCAAGAAATAATTTGAAGCTATTAAAAGAGATCTACAAAAGATATGTACCTACCTACCTAGGTAGGTATGTTTCTAGGTTTAAATGCAAGATCTGGTCGGTCGTTCAATGAACGTTCCTGTGATGAAGAAATCCGTGCGTTTTGACATCTAGGACGATCCGGGAGAGTAACCTAGATGTGATGAGATTTCCACACGATGTGATATGTATTTTTAGTTTCTTATCACTTTGAAAGCTAAAGCTAAATGTTGGGATCTACTAAGTGACGCAAAGTTTGATGGTGGCTGGTGGCTCGTTATTGAAATATAATGTTGATGATCATCAGGTATATACTAATTGTACCTAGGTATGTATTTACAATGATACATTACCAACGGTTCATATCATCATTGCTATCGAAAAGGAAATATAAGATTTGAAGGAATGAGAAGGATTTTGATATGTGAGTAGAATGCCGTAAAATAGTGTTTCTGAGTAATACACGGGAGCGACTGTGTATCATACACCGTGTATCGTGTATCGTGTATCATGGATTTATATCATTGTATATTGATCCCATTTGTTCGACTCAGAATGAGACAGAATGTTGCCATTAGATCTTTCGCTATCTTTCCTATCTTTGTAGAGGCACGGTAGCGACGCGGGGGATTTGTATCTGACACACGTGGTGATTAATCTCTGATTGTTGGCCAAGAAATTCTTGGAAAAGCATGAATTAGGTCAGTAAAAATCTATCAGCCAGTGGTGGATGTGTGTATGTGTGTGTGTGGATATGAGAAGAGAGGAGGATAATTCATTCCTGATGAAGGAGGGGAGGTAAGCTACGAAACGGGTTATTTATCGTTGAGATGATTCCAAAATTCGCGACTCTCTTCCTCTCATTCACCAGCCAACAATCTGTTTCTAAGGATACCGTAATGTTCCATTGAGAAGAGCAGCCAAATGTGAATACCGGCCCCACCGAGCTTAGAAGTATATAACATAGTAAGCACTTCGATTATAAACCTCACTCCCTTGCTATCCGTATATGCCAACATACTGCACACTAAGAAAAACCCAATAATGGATGCGACGTGTTTGAGAGACCATGCTCATGTAGGAGTTGTCTTCTAGAACGCCATAAATCCTGACTGTACATGCTTACTATAGTAATGCCTAATATCCATTGCCCTCAGGATTCGGTATGGTGGTCGCCAGAAGCTTGAATACATCAGCTTAAAGCTTAGTATTTGTAAGTTTCCATTCTTTGGAAGAATCGATCTTGCAAACCTCAATATCTGTCGGCAATCTTGATCAATATCGTTTCAATTGTTGTTGGAAAGAGACTCGAGAGACTTTTGCAATGCTCGGTAGTGATTCATAGTCATCTTGTGCCCTGTTCAGCTGTTGTTGGATATTTTCCGATCAAATCAAATAGATCATGCCGAGAATGATTTTTAAGCAGTTGCATCGTAATTACGCAGTAGAACAGAGCGAATATCTGACTATAGGTGGTGCGATCTCTCGTATATATTCACCATATGAGCCACCAACAATTGGATTTAGATGGAAAGGGATGGGGTATTCTCGAGATCAAATGTTGGAGGCGCAATTCCATGATTGAAGAAAGAGGGAGATCTTAATAGAGTCGGTGACATGGAAACCAACTGTTAAACAACTAGCTGCCATCTACTTTGATTCGGTTGACAGGTACAAAAATGATAAAAATGGAAACATGATGATAAAATATAGAATCCTATTGGGACTCAAAATTTCCGATGTGGCTAGGGCTTAGGGGGGCTGATATAAGGCTACTGCACGAGAAGCTTAATTTGGCTATGGACCCCTTTTGTGCCAGCAAATTCGAACAAGTCCCTTACAACGTGTGAAAGAGAGACGTTGTTTGGCTAATTATATTCTCAAAAACCCTTCATAATCGATAGATTTGGGGGCCATGTTTGAGGAAACGTTTGGGTTTATCGTGTTCTATTGGTTCCGTACGCCTACAATGTTTACTCGTGCTGACCCCTCATTATGGCGCAGATGCACAGGACCAGCGCAGACTTCGGGGGATCCAAGTGGATCGATCTAATGTCTAGAACGTAAGTAACTGGTATCGTGAGATATAGTTCGGAGTTCCTGATCATTCTTAAAGGAAGTCACAAGTGCCATGTTTCGTTCTTGCTGTACTCTATACCTCGATCGTTCCTTACTTTTCCTAGCACTTGATTTGACTTGATTGTTTCGGCAAAATATCATTCTTTATATTCATCAGTCTGTCATTTTTATGATCCCCCTCATTGCTTTCATATTTCTTTCTGATCCACGGCTCTATTATAAGATTCTCCAGTCATTCGTGTAAATATTTGCTTCTACACAACAGACGCCCTTTGCTTTTGGCACCACTCTTTAAGGGAAGCAGAGAATGTGTACGCATCTTTGAAATCACCACTGCTAATATGCACGATCATATGTGATTGTTCATCTATTTCTTGAACTGTTCAGAACTCCATAATCATGAGATTGAAACCAACTTCTAACGCATTTCGATTTTTTTGACGCCTTTCTAATGTATCTTTACACTGCCCTGCTTGGGCTCACAACCGGAGTGGTAGCTCAGTCTACCGTAGAGTATTCACAATATGTTCTCACATCAGTAAGTTTATGCGATACCCAATACCATACTTTACCTAACGTGCTTTCTAGAATGGCGAGGCCAGTGGAGGCAATACCTTCCCCGGAGTTTCTTTACCTTTTGGTATGGTCAAGCTTGGGCCTGATATGTTTACGGGAAGTGATAGTTATTCTGGAGCTGCATTAAGCGGCAACTTTACCGGATTTTCCATGATGCACGAGAGTGGAACTGGAGGATCACCAAAATATGGTGTCGTCTCACAGATGCCAATACTTGGGAACGTAACCAAGCCACTGGTCAACCTGAATGATACTCGAGCCTCTCCCGATATCACATCGGTAGGATACTATAAAGCTTCGCTGGGAAGCAACATCACTGTCGAATTGTCGGCAACAAGTCGTGCGGGATTTTATCAGTATACATTCCCAGAGGGTAAAGGCACCCCAAACGTAGTTGTTGATGTGTCTCATGTATTACCATCCTATCGAAAACAAGGCCTTTCTCAGAATTACCTTGGCGGGAATATCACTGTGCTAGAAGATGGACACTATGAAGGATTTGGTGATTATAACAATGGATGGAATATGGCACCTGACTGGAGAATATACTTTTGTGGCTATTTCGAAAGTCCAGCGACGTCAAAGACATTTATCGGAACGAGCCTCAATGGAAGCGCAGTTGCAAGTTATGGTACGGAGAAATCTGCTTCTTCCAAAACTCGACTAGGAGCCATATTCAGTTTCAACACTACAACGGTAGTCTCCAGAGTAGGAGTATCTTTTATATCATCAGCCCAGGCTTGTGGAAACGTCAATTCACAAATACCTTCTGGTACAACGCTCTCCACCTTGACAAACGATGCGAAAAATGTCTGGAATACCGAGGTTTTATCCAAAGTCACAACTACCGAGACCAATAAAACGAATTTGCAGTTATTATATAGCTCCCTATATTTCATGCACTTACTACCATCCAATCGGACCGGGGAAAACCCACTCTGGGCTTCATCAGAGCCATACTATGATGATACCTTTACGACTTGGGACCTATTTCGGTGTACTTTTTCATTGCTTCATATACTTCAGCCAGTAGCATATGAGGAGTATATCCGATCACTGATTGACATTTTCCGATTTGAAGGTTATATGCCAGATGCAAGGTCCTCAAATTTCAATGGTGCAATACAAGGGGGGTCTAACTCTGATAATGTGCTAGCTGATGCCTATGTGAAAGGAGTAAGAGGGGCAGTGAACTGGACCACCGGATATCAAGCTATGGTCAAAGATGCTGAGGTTGTCCCAGCTAATAACAATGATCCTCGAGACAATTCGTCTTCGACGAAAGAAGGTCGGGGAGCCCTTCCCAATTGGTTACAGTACGGGTATATTACACCAAAATATGGCCGATCTGTGTCTCGAGCTGTCGAGTATTCCTTCAACGACTTTTCCCTTTATCAAGTAGCGACTGGATTAGGAATAGAAGACGACGCAGCAAAGTATTTGAAGAGATCTCGTAATTGGGTAAACCACTGGAACCCAAATGCTACTTCTCTAGGATTTAATGGGTTTCTCGTTCCTAGAAGTGTTTTAGGATTTATCAAACAGGACCCACTCTCATGTGGTGGATGTTATTGGGGAGATGCTTACTATGAAGCACTACCTTGGGAATATTCCTTCAATATGCATCATGACATGAACACATTGATCGCATTATCAGGCGGACCATCAACTTTTGTCAATCGTCTTAACACTATGTTTAAACCTGGAATCAACACCTCTGGGCGCTCCTCAGCATTTAACAATACGATTTTCAACCCAGGCAATGAGCCATCGTTCACCACACCTTACTTGTATAACTACGTGGGAAGGCAAGATTTGAGTGTGATGCAATCTCGATACATTGCAAAGTCATATTACTCACCTACACCTGGTGGGTTACCAGGGAATAGTGATGCTGGCGCAATGGAATCATGGCTAATCTGGAATATGCTTGGGTTATACCCTATGGTAGGGCAAACCACCTTCTTAATTGGCAGTCCATGGTTCGCCAACACAACTATTCAGCTTAGTGGCGGAAAAACGCTTGCCATGACCACAGTTGATGGATCCGAGTCCTCCTTCTATGTCCAATCTCTCAAGGTTAATGGAAAACCATGGAATCAATCATGGCTTACCTGGAACGATGTCTTTGCCAATGGTGGAACAATGGATTTTGTTCTTGGGCCTCAACCCTCCAATTGGACAACGGGACCAGCACCACCAAGTCCAGCGAGCATGGTCAGCGACACTGCCAATCCCAACAGTATTCTGACACCGGTACCCACAGCTCCCGATCCTAAGTCTCATAATGGTATTGAACGGGAGAGGAGAAAAGCAATGCTGAGAGAGATAGCCTTCGTGATCCTAGCTATAACTGTGGTAACAATTTCCTGCGCAGGAATTTGGTATTGGCGAAAAAGAAATGCTACAGTGAAAGTAGATGTTGATGATCAAGAAAAGGGGCCCAAACAGGAAGGTGTGTCTGCACGAGAAAATGAACATAGTAGCAAAAACTACAAACAAAAGTTATTGGGATGGATGAAATGGAGACCAATGGGTGCTTCAAAGGGTGATTTGAATAGATCAATCACTACAAAGAATGGCCTTAGGAGTATCAGTGAAGATACTATGGTTGATGTGAAAGAAACAGACAACCAAAGTCCTGGGAAGGTACCTATGATTAAAGTGAAAGGACTTCATGAGACTTCATCTGAAGAAGCTCTGGAACAAACAGAAGGATATTTGTTGAGAGGGATTAGGTCATGAATGAATAATGGAAACAAAAGCTGTAGGATATACTAGATGATTAGGTATAGATTTAGAATATAGAAAGACCATAGATTTGTATTAGAGCAGATACTTTCATATTTTCTTGTATGATTATATTCACTAGAGTGATTTGCTGGTTTTCTCTTCTAGTATCAACCAAATGTCAACCAACAACTGTCAATTGTTGTAGTATTCACCCCTTGTTTCAATACGGTTGCGCTAGAGCGTAGGGCATTGCATATTCAAGTGCAGAAAAGATATATCGATTTGAAAATTGTCCAGAATAACAGCTGTGTATGATCAACGTCGATTTTACTCGATAATTTCCTTGATATTTGCTTGTACAGAAGCGACTAGGCACTCGGATCACACCAACAAGCTCGGACCACAATAGAGCTTCCAGTTTCCCAAAAGTTTAACTTCCCCGAGGCTCTCAATAATTTATTCCCAAAGTCAAACTGTTTGTGCAGACAGTCATGAATTTATGATTGCAAATCAATAATTTTCCTGAAAACAAATTGATACGAAGAATTAGGACTACCTCTCTCAACAGCATACTGCAACAAAACGAATCTCAATTTCAAAATGTTGTTTCCAGAAGAAGATGCGGGAGAATTGAAGAAATGGATCATAAAGAGACTTGAAAATACGTATGTTCAGCTTCAATTTCCATCATCCTGTAAATATGATATTAATTTTCTTTATAGATCAGATGCAGATGCAGATGTTCTTGCCGATTATGTTCTTGCTTTATTGCGACATGATGGAGATGTCAATACAGTTCGACAACTTTGCATGGCTGAAATTCCCGATTTCTTGAAAGAGGATACATCAATTTTCGTACGAGATGTCTTCGATGCCCTCCAATATAAGACTTATTTGAGTGGTGGGCCTCCTCGTCGCGATTCGCAACAATTCGCGCCACCTACCGGACCATCAGCTCCAGCTTTCAACAACCCAAATATGGGAACTTCGATTGGCCATCAGAACGGTTCCCGAAAGCGCGCATTTGACGGACGAGGCGATGGAGATTCTCAAATGTATATGGGGGGCGGAGACCAGAATTCGCGCGCATTTAAACAACCTCGAAGAGGCGGCGCGGCAGGACGTGGAACTTTTGACAATTTCAATAATGGCAGAGGAGGATTTCAAGGTCGCCCACAACATATGCAAATGCCTAATGCGCAATTCATGCCTAACATGCCTAACATGCCAGGTTCTCCAACAGGCTTACCTCCTCTCGATCCAAACAATCCAATGGCAGCTCTTCTTGCTATGCAGCAAGCTATGGGTGCGATGGGTATGCCTCTTCCACAGGGTATGCCAGGATTTCCTCCTAACGGAGCTAATCAAAATAGAGGGCATCCAGGTCCAACGGGCCAGAGGAAACAAAGATGTCGGGATTACGACCAAAAGGGATTTTGCGCGCGAGGAAATACTTGTATGTTCGAGCATGGTCAAGATTCGATATACGTTCCTGGAGGTGATGGCAAACCTACAGACGAGTACGATCCAAGCAATGCGTCGCTTATGACTGGAAATCAGAACCAGAATGATAGCAGCCAACGACCGGCACCATACAGTGGCTTTGAAAACAACCGTGGTGGTATGGGACGTGGCAGAGGGCAGTCTATGGGCAGAGGTGGATCGCAAATGCATTCCAACAGAGGTGCGAGACGATCAGAGTTCTCATCAGATCGAGCAAACTATAACAAGAACAACACTACAATCGTAGTAGAGCAAATTCCAGAAGACAAGTTCTCAGAGGAAACCGTTCGAGAATTTTTCACTCAATTCGGTAACATAAAGGAGGTAGACATGAAACCATATAAACGGTTGGCTCTGATCACATTTGATGACTGGAATGGGGCGAATGCAGCATACAGCTCACCTAAGGTTATTTTTGACAACAGATTTGTAAAGGTCTATTGGTTCACAAATAATGAAGCGCTTCCAAAACCTCCTGCTAACGGATCATTTAATGGCACAAATCATAAAGGTACATCAGGCCCAGTCCCTGCAAGAGAGTCGGATGAACCTCAGATTGATCTCGAAGAATTTGCGAAAAAGCAGCAAGAAGTACAGAAAGCCCACGAGGAAAAAATGAAAAAGAAGCAGGAAATGGAAGCCACTCGTAAGGAGCTGGAAAGACGTCAAGAAGAGCTTCTGAAAAATCAAGCCGAGGAAAAGAGAAAGTTGATGGAAAGACTTGCGGCCAAGTCTGGTAAATCTGTATCTCTAGGCATCAATGCAGAAGGTGGTTCTCCTGCGCCTTCACCTTCATCTCAAACAGAAGCCTTGAAGAAACAACTTGCAGCTTTAGAGGCGGAAGCTCAATCTTTAGGCTTACCAAGTCTGGATAGCCCTCTTTCTGATGATACATGGGGTGGGCGAGGTCGCGGACGTGGTGGCTTTAGAGGTAGAGGTACTTTTGCTCCACGCGGTTTTCGAGGTGGTTTCAGAGGGCGAGGCGGTGCTGCTTTTGGCGGTGGTGCTCCAGCTCGCTATAATCTTGACAATCGAACGAAGAAGATTGCCGTTAGTGGTGCCGACTTTACAAAGCCTCAGACGGACGAGAGCCTAAGAGAGCATCTTTTGGTATGATTTCCCCCCTATGTGTACTAATAGACTCATAGGGCATTGGTGAATATACCGAACTCACAAATACGCCAAGTGGTTGTCAGATTACTTTCAAAGATCGACACACGGCCGAGAAATTCATGTATGGTCTTCAGAACGGCGAAATTCCATCGGTAGGGAAGGTTGAACTATCATGGATTCAAACACCTCTACCACCAGTTACATTGCCAAACACCCAGAACTCAACCGGAGGTAGTAATACAGAATCAGATTCCAAGATGGAAGGTGGAATGGAAGGTGATGCCATGGCTCAAGATTCTAATTCAATGGGTATGAGTGGACATGGTGGGGAGAGAGACATGCAAGAAAATATCGATTATGATGTTGCGGGTGATGACGATTGGCAGTAGATTGATGGATAAGTCAATTAGGCTGAAATTGAGAAGCGGCGTAGGCGGATGAAGAAGCATATTCGATGAACTTAGGATTGAATGATTGTATACCGAAGAGCGTACATCTTTCTTGTACGAATTTGGCATTTTTGTAATAATAACTCGAGAGCGAGAGATGGAGAGATGGAGCAAAAGATACCTAGGCGGGTAGGAAATGCACATAACACATGCCTTTATCATGAGAGAAGATATCCGACTTAAGTCATATGAAATGAAGCATACAGAAGAATCTTGTTGAGGACCGGAACTATGTATACATGATCAGAGATACCATGGATATGGCTATCACAGGAGCAAGATAGAATTAAATCTTACTCCAGAGATTCTAACATCAAAGTATCGATCGAGTGCACTTTTACTGCAATTCGAATGGAGGAAATTTCTCATTCTATTTTCTTGATTAATTGATGTATTGTACACCGTCAAACCATGAAGATATATGGATATATGGTATTATCGTACTAATATCTATTCTACCCAGTATTGACAGGTATTCTATTTACACAATTTTAAAGATATCACTTACTATATGTAAATTATGAAAAATTAAAAGAAATTTGATAAATTTGAACTATGGTGATTGATCGTGAGTTATACTTCATAGATAGATACATAATGTCGCTTATATTATTGACTCCTTTGCTCGTCTTCATAATGTGAGTGTGTGTACACACATGCCAAATCATAATAACCTAGAAACTTAGGACGTCAGTTTCGAGTCAGTATATCTAAACTGTACATGTATTCAAGCTTTTTATTCGCCATTGCGGGTTTCTAAAATCCACTTGTTGCTTTTTTGGGTCTAAGTGCAAGTGCTTGGAACGATTTTTTTTTAGCTCCTGAGTGGAGTGGAGACGATCGATGGATGAGCGTTTTGACCAGAGTGCCGGAATTCCCTTAAGAGTTAATATGTCCACAGAGAGGACAGGGATATCTTCACCAATTGTTAAAACGTCGATTATATGGGAGATATTTAATGGTTTTTGCTTAGATGAATAGATAAATGAACATCTCATCCCATCTCTAAAGCCAATCTCCACATTTTATCGGCGAATTCCCAAAGATGAGACGAACAACCCGCAAAGCCCTCGTGCATCTCACGCTTTTCAGCAGCGCCCTCTTCCTCATCATCTACCTCAACCGCTCATCCAGCAATACCTCATTTCCCTGGACCCGCATCCGGTACACGCACGATGCCTCATCCCGGAAAACCCCCCTCCCCCCTCCCCACGGCATCTGTCCCGGACTCTCCACAACCACCAAACCCGCTCTGATCGTCTCCCGCGTCGAAGCCGACGGCGACCCAAGCTGGCTCGATATCCTCAGCCACAAATATCACATCTGCATCTACAACGTCGATTCCTCTCCTCTCCTGAAATCTTCTCAGAAAATCCTTCAAGTACCCGCTAATCGCGCGCATGAAGCTATGCCCTATCTCACATTCCTCATTGACAATTACGCAAATATTCCTGCGGCGGGCGCCGTCTTCGTCCATGGAAATCGCTTTCAGTGGCATAATGATCATCCCACATACGACAATCTGGATTTGTTATCACACCTTAATCTTGAGAGTGCGTTGATGGAAAATGGATATCATAATCTCAAATGTGATTGGAGTCTCAGTACGTGTGGGGATAAAGCAGTAGCCCAAGGAAGTCTGGAGACGAGTATGCAAGCATCTCTGCAACCGTGGGATAAGAGAGCGGTTTCTGATGCGGCGATGCCGAAGGCATTGAGAGTGTTATTCGGAGAGGGGAAACAGTTGAGTAGAACGGATGTTGTGAGGAGTCAATGCTGTGCACAGTTTGTCGTTTCGAGGAAAAGTATTTGGAAACATGAGAGAGAGGAATATGTAGCGCTGAGACAGTGGTTGTTGAATCCTAATGGTGCACCTAAGGATGATAAGGTAGCGGGCAGAATATTGAGTTATTTGTGGCACGTGTTGTTTTTGGAACAGGAAGGGGGTGAGGAGGGAATGGTAGATTTGGAAAGACTTAATAGACAGGCGTGTCCGAGTGCACAAAAGTGTTATTGTCGACTCTACGGGAAGTGCGATTTATATTGTAGGACAATGGGGACTTGTCGAGGACAATATGTATTGCCGAAAGATCTCAGGCTTCCGGAGGACTATGGAAGACAGTTTGAGCATTTGGATGATCACTCGGATAGTCTTTGAAGTGTGAGAGTCGAAGCTTTTGCATTTTAGATGGAGTTGGAGATTGGACATTTGTGTATTGATAGAATATTAATTGTTGAAAATAGCTAGGAATGGTACATTTATTATTCATAATAATATGTTGCACATCTGAAAAATATTGTAACTACAATAATACTACATTAGAATCAGAGAACCAGAGACCGAATTCTAAGTCTCCTCTATGAGAATATGTTTCAATAGCTGAGACACTGTATCTTGTATGTAAGGGCTGCTGCACTTGGTATCTTGTGCCAGAATTGAGTTACGATTGTCGATAACCACTTGTCAAAATGTAAATTTATGTGTTACAATTTCACCACCAAAAATAGATAAATAGAAAGCAAGTAGAATCAAAAATCTAGGACCAAGAAAAAAGAACATTATTTCCTTCCCAATATCCACATAAAGTTATTGTACACCAGTGATTTTCGGATCATCCATAGATCGATCCATCAGCCCATCCATAAATCGCCTTCCAGGTATCATATCACGTAGTAAAGTCATTTACCGTGTAATTACTCTTCATCAAACACCTCCTCAACTCTTGGTGCTAAATTTCGTTGTGTAGTTTCTCCGGTAGAAATTTGTGCTGTTGATCCTGTCGTGGTTGCCGATGCTGGAGCTGGTTGACCTGTCATTGCTGCTCCAATAGCGCTTGCACTGGCGGAGGCACTTGACTTAGACTTCTTCTTGCCTTTCTTCTTCTCCTAGTGATCATGTTAGCCTTCCCTGCTCCATATCAAGATATTTCATGAGAAGGAGAACATACCTCTTGCCATCCCCAGACGGGCCTGAAACTGTCGAAGAATCCAACGTCCTCAAACAGATTTGGGTATAACCATAATCCAGGAGGTACTGCAAACATTGTAATACCAAACAGAATTAATCTGAAAATTGCCATCGCAAAGAACAATCCTAATAATCCAAGCATACCCATACTTAGATACCAAACACCCAATCTCATCTTCATTGGCCAAAGTGGGAACATGACAATTGCAAATACAATCGCTAATGCTCCAGCAGCGTATAATTTCTGTTTGATTTGTGCACCTTCATAAAGCCATACGAAATGGAGCTCTTCCTTGCATTCTTGCTGTTGTTCGATTTTGACAGTCCAAAGCCCTTTCACCCGCTTTGTATTGTGAGCACCAGGTGCATGATCATGACCTTCGTGAGGGTCAACTTTAGAAACACGAAGTGCAAGGAGAGAAAGTGGGAGAAGTTTGAAGCAGTTTTCGAGTGAGGCGCGATCAGTAATTTCGGGGAGAAGTGGGTTCTTCTTACGAGCTTTTTCATAAGCTGGTGATTGAATGGCTCGGAGAGCGCGTTTCACTGTGATTGCATGTTAGAAAATAGTTGTAATATGGTAGTGAAAATGCTTACCTTTGAACATGTTCTTTCTCTGACCATTCAAGATACATGTTCTCGCTTTTAAGTCCTGACTCATCAAGAAGTTTGCTAGAGCAATAGCTGCTGGGTTTGGAGGGCCTGGTTGAATTGGTTGAGGTTGCTGTTGCTGCTGTTGGGCCATTGCAGCTTCTCTTTGTTTCTGCTGTTGGGCCATTGCATCCGCCTTTATCTTTTCCACAAATTCGGGCACAGTCATACCAGCTTTTGCTGCATCTTGAGCCAATTTCTCTTTCATCGCCTGGACTTGTTCTGGAGATGGTGGTGGGCCTTGTTGTAGAGCTTGTTGCTGAGCTTGTTGCGCTTTAATCTTCGCTACAAATTCAGGTACAGACATTCCAGCCTTTTCGGCATCTTGAGCTAGCTGCTTTTGCATGGCCTGAATTTGTTCTGGAGATGGCTGTTGGCCTTGTTGTAGAGCTTGTTGCTGAGCTTGTTGCGCTTTAATCTTTGCTACAAATTCAGGTACAGACATTCCAGCCTTTTCGGCATCTTGAGCTAGCTGCTTTTGCATGGCCTGAATTTGTTCTGGAGATGGCTGCTGGCCTTGTTGGGCTTGTAATCGGGCTTGATTTTGCGCATTCATCTTTGCTATGAATTCAGGTATCGATAATCCTTGTTGTTGTGCCTGTTGAGCAATTTGCTGTTGCATCATCTGTATTTGTTCCGGACTTGGTTGTGAACCATCTGGTAGTCTGAATTGAATTTGACCTAATCCTGGTGGTGGGCCTTGTTGGGGATCTGCTTTTGGAGAATCCATATTGAAAATTGTAAAGTCGAATACAATATATGGTGGGTGTAAGGGGAATTTCTACGGCAAAACGTGGTTGAAGTGAATGAATGAGTGAATGCGTGAATCAGTCAATAAAGATTTATTAAAGTTATCTGTCCAAATCTTTATTTGGTGTGGGTATAAATCGGGTTATACAGCCACACGATGTGGCGGACGTTAACAGGCAGATGAGGTAAGCTGTAACTCGTGAGGCATGCTGGCATGAACGGTGCACGGAGCTTCAGTGCACGGCTTGTCCAAGGATTACATGATTTCCGAGCATCAGCGGCATTAGCGTCCTCAGGCATCCCAGTTATAGAATCGCCGAATCGAGCTCATCTTCCAAACCTCCTTCATCATCGAATCGGCTATCCGAAGAGCTAAAATGACAAAATGAAAAAAGAACTTCACATTTTTAGGTTCTATAACCCTTATCTAAACCTATTTCATCATCTGGAGTCTATTGTAAGGATGATTGATCATTTCTATATTAGTTGAGCATAACACTCTCCTTCTCTTATTCTTTTCTTAACTTCATAAAATACCTTGTGGTGACCGTTCACAAGCTATGACAGCATTTAGTTATTCGGATGCTTCGGATGGAAAAGAAAACAGGAGCAAAATTCGCAATTATTGAGTAGAAGGCAGACATTGATACTCACTTTGTAAAATGAGTGAAAGTTATAAACCAGATAATGCTGCTTTACCGGAGTCTCCTTACGATACAGCATTTCTGGTGTGTAATGCTCTTCTGGTCGGATCAACATGGGCACTCTTGCTAAATTATTTCTTAGTCACAAAGAGATTTGGGATTGAATATACCAATCAATTATGCTACGGCTCCTGGCATTTCTTTGACGGCCGCATGTTTCTCATTTCTCAAATATGAGGATAATGATGCGGCTACTTGCATTTCCAATTTATTAGCCAATGGATTCCGGAGGCTGGAAGTGGATTTATATTGGGATGAAGCAAGGCAATTATGGACTTTTTGTCCTGCTGCCGTACCAGTTTCGAGCTCGGATGTTGCCTCTACACCAACTCCAACATCGACGCTTTCATCTACCATAGCCAGTCTGACTTTAGCCCAGCAAACTACAGATTTGATTCCTAGGCAAAATGCAGCCACGAGTTCTATCATTCCTTCACCAAGTATGACAGATGTAGATGGCACAATTAGTTCAAGACCTACTTCTCATAGTTTGTCTGCAGTGAACGTGATAGCAAGTTCTCTCGAATCAACACTACCTGTAGCCTCTGCAATCCCAAACACTTCGAACAAATCGCTGTATAATATTGGAAGTTACACTTGTACTAACACTATCAGCTTACATATGCTAACAAGTATTCTTTTGGATTACATACAAGAAACACAAAATACGATTGACGCATATATGTTGACACTGACTCTCAATATCCACGCAGTAGAGACTGGTTCTAGCATTGATGACCCTGCCCCTCAGCCACCCGACCTTCCAGCTCCGTTAGAATCTTTAGGGTTCCTCTTCGCGGCAAATTTATCAGCATACATATATACGCCAAATGACCTAAGGTCCAATCGAGCAAATTTAAATACATCTTGGTATCAAGTTACTGAAAGATATCGCCCTGCCTTAGATTATTATACTACCGTCACGCAAGAATTTGGCATCATATCCACTGAGGATGGTTGGCCATCAGAGTCCTACATCGAGTTCTCTCAAGGCAAGCGAATGCTGTTACAATTTGGCTCTGTGGATCCTCAAATGGAAGATTATAATTTCAGTGGAGATGCAGGGACTATCTTCCCCCCTGGCTATCTTAGCAACCGCCGCGACAATGACACATTGGTCAGTGCTGATGGCGTGGTGGAAACTGGTTGCTTCCTTGTTAATGCCACTGAAGACATTTCTCAAGTAAACTCATCCTGGGCAACAGCGGCAAACATACCCGGATTCGACTATCCCACAAGGTCGAATTCCAACCTGACTTCCCTCCTTAACCTAACGTCCTCTCTCACAAAGTGTGGCATATCCCCAACCCTAAACACAACCCTCCTCAACACCACCGCTGACACCAACAACCTCCCCTACCAAAACTACACCTACTCCACCATCTGGTCCTGGGCCCCCCACGAACCCCGCTCCTCCAACGACAGCGATAATGACAGCGACGACCCCCTCTTCCGCTGCGCCACTCTCCACCCCACCACCACCCACTGGCATGTAACCGACTGCTCCACCAAACTCTACGCCGCCTGTCGCGCCCCCTCACAACCCTACAACTGGACCCTAACCACCTACCCCATCTCCTACTCCTACGCTGCGCAAGCCTGTCCCTCCCCCTACCTCTTCTCCGCGCCCCGCACCGCCCTCGAAAACGCATACCTCTCCCAAACAACCACCAATCTCTCTCCCGCCCGTGACTTCGACACCGACGATCCAAGAATCTGGCTCGATTTTAATTCTCTCGACACGAAAAATTGCTGGACGACAGGTGGTCCGAATACCACGTGTCCGTATAGTAATGAAGAGGCCGACGATAATACGAGTGAGAGAATTGTGATTGTGCCGTTGGTGGCGACGGTTATTGTGCTGATCATTTTTTTTCTCGTGCTGTGTGTGAATTGTGGGAAGGGGGTTTTCGGGAGGAAGGGTAAGGGGAAGAGGAGGAGGAGGGTGAGAGAGGGTGCGGTGTATGAGGGGGTGCCGGCTTGAGGGTTGGGGTTGGAGAGTTGTGTATTTTTATTTATGTTTCTTGTATGATTTGTGTGTGTTTATACATACCTGCTCATTTTGTAAAGATTGTAATTATAATTATAAACGACATAGGATATTGGGAGTTGGATCATAATTTCTTGTAATAATTCAACCCATAAGTAGGTGATAAAATCCTTTTGGATAACTACCTACCTACCTACCTACCTGGTAGGTGATAATGATGCTCAAACTATTTGAACAATCCATCACATTATTCTTTTAGAATCCTTAAGCTTTTGAATCTTACTAGCAAGACTTTCTCTCTCAGTACCCCACATTAATAAATCTTGTAAATCTATGAATATCAATATCACAACAGAGATGGGAAGGCTCATACGTACACCATCTATTGCAACACACACGATCATATCACATACCATCATCTCACACAAACATCACACAAATATAAACTCCACACTAATAGTAAACCGGGTGAAAATATCCATTTCAAACACCCTGCCCCATCAAGATAAAGGAACAGTAAATCTCAGAATAAATTTTTATGTCAATCGATCAATTTAGAGACAGTTAGATATGTCCACTACAGTACGCCAGCCTACCCCTTTCCCATTTCCCCTTGATCCCGACGCCATGCTTGTATTCCCAAACTGTGTTGCCCCCAAATTTACTGTTCCTGCAGCCAGCTAATTGTGATGGTTCCCATGGCTTTTCTGTACGATATGACATCTAGTATGTATCCGACGCCGAATGCAACTCCTACGCTTGCTATAGACCGCATGCTTGTAAGTGGGTAGATGTTGTAACTTCTCAATACGTGGGGATAATGTATGAGTTGATACGAATGATTAATGGTGTACTTCATCTTCGCTTGCTAAGCTTTCAATTTCCGACCAACTATCAGGTGTGACAATACCGTCATCCACACTCATGACATCGGCGTCACTGGTAGCGCCGCTTCTTGGATGCCAGATTTCCTCGCCTGAGCCGGCTAATGATGCGGAATCTGTAGGAGTAATCATTCCATCTCCATCGAGGGATTCGAGTGAGGAGTAATCGGGATCGGAGATGGTGGGTGATGGGGGAGTAACTTGAGCGCTCTGGGTGGCGGTTGGAGTCGAAGGGCGTTCGTGAGGTGTAACAGGCAGAGGAGAATAAAAGCCGGTTGCGTTATCGGTATGATCGGCCCAGGCGTGAATGGATGCAAATGGATTTTCATTGTCTTGTGCTCTTGCTGTGTAAGTTGGCTCAGTTTCCAAATTTTCAAGGGTAGGTACAGAGACTGGTGGATCTGGGTTGAATGGTTCAGAGAGATCAACAAGGGTTTCGGCGTCTTCGTGGGCTATAGGTTCCGCTGGTGAGAGAGTGGATGTACTTTGTCGAGAGCGGGATCGAGTTCGGCCTTCGTGGCAACTGTATAATCCTTCAGAGTCCGATTCGTATTGTTCGCCGTCTCCAGGAGACATTAAACTTCTATCCATAGCTTGTTGTTCCTCGCTGTCAATACCGTGCTCATCTGCGAATGGGTTTGCGTAGATTGTCGATCGATTTAAACCTCGGACACCTCGTCGATGAGTAAGACCCTCTTCAGCTTGACCATTCAAATCTGTACCAGTATTGTAAACGAAAGTGCCCTTCTCAGCGTTGGGATCCTCTTGTAAGAAATCCTCAAAACTCGGCTTTCGACTCGGGTTCCCCGCTGGTCTCTTCTCATCCATCCTTTGCTCCTTTTCCATTCTTTCCATGCGTACTGCGTTCCAATACATCAATTCCTCTCTCTGTTTTCTCCTACTATCCTCATCGGCATCTACACCTACTTCCGAAGCACTCTGCATGAAACCCTCTGCATCCTCAGGTCGGTTGAAACGGGGCTGTCGACTATTCGGATTGATTTCATCGCCGAGGGAATGTAATGCGACTGCGATTCTACGACGAACATCTTCAGCGAATTGTCGGGCTTGTGGTGATTCATATACTGCTATCGCCGCCTATCGATTCTATTAGTTCTTGAATTTCTTCGTTGTGCATTGCATGGATTCTGTAAAAGAGGGGAAACTTACGCCTACAGCCACAGCAGCTATGATTACCGCACCTGAAACCAAAACGGGATGATTAGGCATGTTCCCTCAATAAACTTTGTGAAATAAGGGAAAGGTATTGATGGAGAGATTGAAGGAAATCTCTCATGGAGAAGGGAAGGATGAGAAAGTAATGGGGATTTTGGGTATTGAAATGATAAATGGTTGCCTCTTATGAGGTTGCGTATACAAAAAACACCGCCACTACTTGCAGGGTTATCGGGTGATCTTCACCTATCACAGGATAAGGATTGGGGTGTTGTAAAATTGTATGTGTATGAATGAATATCACGGACTTAAATTGTAGCAATATGCCGTGCCGTACATTCATCTATTAATTACTTACCTGGAGAAAACATGAAAGGCATTTTTGGAATTTATTTTTGGTTAATCAAAAAACTTGAAAATTGAATTACATGAAAACCTAGGGACAAAAAAAGAGAGAGAGAAACAATAGGTACAATATTAAGAGATGGATGGGATGTTTGTAGTTCTATATAAAGATTCCTTTAGAGCAGAGGCAGACTAAAACGGAGCTCGGAATGAATGATGTTGGTTTGACAAAAGAGGCGTTTAAGAGTTTGAGGGAGAGTAAACTCCACACTACTGTAAATAGTTTGAATTCTACTGTGCCGCTTGATAACCGCTCAAAATAATACCCATGAGGAAGCTGGAAGCCCTGTCTTTTATGGTCGTATCGACATTTTCACGAAATATTGAATTTCCCAATTAGACCGGTTTACGACGGAAGAGAATGCGTAATACATGTCTAGGATGTTTCAAAGTTCTCTCAAATCATCGACATATCCAATATTGAAGGGAAGAGGAACAAAGCATTCCTTGCTTACGCCAACCATCAACCATTTTTGGTTTCATGCTGTTTGCGTGTTCTGGGGAGATTCGTCTATCTATTTCATCTATCTCGCATTGCATATGTACAATTGAGTTGGTGCACTACGTATGTACGGTACAATGACTACTTTTCATGGGCCAGAGATATTAATCTCCACTTTGGCATAATCTTGGAAAGTCTATCGATAAACTAAAAGTCCCGAAGCAAGGCCAAGTGTGGGGGGAAGAATGAACCATGATTTCATGCCTCATCTGAGCCTGGTTATCTACTTGTACTTATGTCCGATCGGTAGTTGGTTTCTTTTAACTTTCCCCTTAACGAGTTAGCGACACGCTACGTGAAAAAGACATATGATAAGGCTATTCCTGGCAATTATCATATCAATCTTCGGCATTGAAAACGTCAATCACGAAATCTCAAATCTAGGAATTATCTATCCTGAATGACGTTTAGAAAAGTATACTGTAACTTAGTCAATATAATTTAGAAGTAGACTTAATAAGTACAATTTAGAATCTTTGCCTAACTTCCTAGGAACGACAACTACTATTAGCCTGGAAATCCTGCACCTAATATAAAAATGTCTTCGGCTTCCTTTTAAAATCCTCATAGGCCCCTAATAGAAGCCTCATAAATCCTCAGTATCGAACACAATTCGAAAGCATGGCTGCAAGACACACCCCAGTGCCATCGGTCGGATCTTCAGGTTCAACCTTCTTGTCCACCTTCTCGTCCACAGTATCGACACAGCAGAGTCTTTCAGAGGTTTATGCCGACTTCCACAAAGAGTATTATCAATTATTAATCCGGAATAAAGAACTAAGCGATGCTAATCGCAAATTCAAGATTAATATGTCGTATGTTCCCATTGCCGTGGAAAAGTGTCGCATCGTGCTAATATCAGATAGCAATCATAAAAGAGTTCATGGAGTCACGCCTTTTTCTTCCTCTGGATCTTCCGTAACCCTTACCAGCTCTGCATTCCCAACATCAAGTAACGTACCATCCTCCTCAGCCCGAGATAAATTGCAAGAAGTAGCATCATTGCTTCCAGCTAGTGATGAGCCATTTTTTGAACAATTTTCGAGCCCCAAAGAAGATATGGAAGCGAGAGTAAGAATATGGAATGCTTTGGCCGCGGAAAATGAAGAGCTTTTCTTTGCAGTAAGACTCAAGCAAGCTATGGAGGATGCAAAGTTTGCTTCTGAAAAGTTTATCGCAACTGAAAAAATTGCACATGACATGTACCACGACGAGTTGGACATAAAAACATCGTTCGACAAGTATGCCTGCGACATGAGAAAGAAAAACGGAGATTATGAGATTCCAGAATTGGACTTCTGACAAAGATTCCATTTAGCGGATGTCTTCGGCCAAAGATTTGGATTCGGGGCATACTATTAGTTCTTGTCTCCTACCCATAGCCATTGAGTTCGAAGTCATCTTGGCAAACGACATATACACGGTAGAGATAAAGCAAATAGGAAAGATGTAGTGGATTAGAGATTGCGATGAATGATATGGACATAGGTGGAGGCGATAAAAATATATAATGTATAATCATAATATAATTGTATCATTCTATGGTATCCTGCCCTTCTATAACAGTTCAAGTTAGCCAATGATTGAACCTTGTGAATAATCGGAATCTTGGTTGAAAATTACCCTCTAAATTGTGCAAGCTCATCTTGAACAACTTGAGATAAACATTGATGTGAAACATGCCATATGCATAGGGTGAAAGGATGGAGAAAGACTGTTTTTGAGATTCGTAGAATGATTTATCGATTCAAAAAGCGTCTCTGAAATTCACTCAGGCTTCTCAATGTTTGTGGGGCTATCTTTCGTTTCCTCCGTTTTTGTGGCAAGCGCCACTTTGTCCCCTTCTGACTTGGGCTGTTTGGGTGTTATGGCATCTTCCTTTTCCACACTCACACACTCTTCCTCTTCAGCTTTCCTCTCCTCTGCTTCCAGATACTTCGAATAATCTTTCCAGAGCTGTTCTACCGGCCTTCCACAAAGTTCAGTCCAAAATCGTTTCTCTTCGTATCGCTCAACTCTCAATTTTTCATTCACCCTCCTTACAGTGCCTTTACCGAATCTCTGTTCCAGATATTCAAGAAAATAGCCGGTGTGTTGGTAACCAGCATCCCATTTCCCGGTAGCCTCTCTTTTCCAGTGAGGTGGGCTCAAATTGGCGTTCAATCGAACCCAATCTGCAATTCCTTCAACCAAGCCACCAGGGCAAGTATTGAATCCATTGTATTGGTAGCAATGTACCATTTCATGAGTCAACACACCCATGATCTCATGCTTCTTTCGATCTGGCTTAATTGATTCGTGCTGTATGTAATCTAGGGATAAATGTATCTCCTTGTGGTCATTGTCGAGGTCGCTACCTGTTGTATATGCCACACCTTCCATGGAACGGAGGATCAGGGTCACCGATCGAGTTGGAGTCGGAGTTGTGGTAGGACAATCAGGGGACTCATATAGTAGCGCGAGAACGCTTTGAACTGCTGTCTGTAGAGCCTCGTTCGCTATAACGGCGGTCAAGAAAGTATGCGATCCTGCGTGATTGAGATCCCGTAACTCGAGGCGTAACTTGGGTAGAGGAAATTTGATGGACGGATTGGAACTATCATCTTTATCAAGCTTTGAAGCCGGCTTTTCTTTCGAAGGAGGCATCGGTATAGGAGTTGGAGCCGGTGAGGTGCTGGAGAATTGAGACATGAATACAGGTGGAGGAACCGGGCTGGTTGCGGGGGAAGTGGGCATTATGCGGGTGATATGTAGGGTTCAAAGGATCAAAGGATAAGGTTTAGGACAAGGTCACTCCTTGCAAGGATCCTGTTACATTGATCTTTCTATGCGGAATTGCAATAATGAAGATTGAATACTGGTGATATCGGCAATGGAGTGAGTAATGAATGCCGTGCCTAGCCTCCTAGCTTGACCTTGTTGATGTAGCAGAGGGATGAGCTTCTTTCAAGTTGAGGACTCAGATGCGGTAAGGAGACAGGCTGTAGATGTTTGTTTATATATTGCCAAATAGAATGAATGAAAGGGCTTTCTTTATTTCTTGAATGGGAATCAATATTGAGATGACAGGTTCCAAGGTTGTCAACAATGGTATTTACATGTCCAATGAGAGGTATAGAAATGTTCATGTCTCTTACCAATCTGACTGGCTTATCTCCTCTTACTGGGGTCTGATCGTATTTATAATAATGGAAGCTCTGAGACTAGTCCGTGCTTCCCCTGCCCGGGCAACCATAATTTGTTTTGACGCGACAGATTTATCTCCAAAGGGAATTTTGAAAGTTACATACTAAAGTACAACATCATCGTAAGTGTCTCCAAATTTCATAATTTCTTAATATGAATATTGTGCTACATTATCATCTCTTCAGTAGCCGAATGCCATACTGTGCATAACCTCCTTTATTCTCAAAATCACTGACAGCACATCTCATCTACAGATAGGCACATATCCTGATTTGATATTTACGGTTTCTTCAAGTTCACCCCACCTCAATCATGGGTGAAAAGATCACCGAAGATCAAGTAGCAAACTTGCTGGCAATACTTCGAACAGATGCTTTGATAGATTCGAAGGTCAATCAGATCAACAACATCAAATCCAGTATCAAACAACATAACGTTCCAGAACCATGCATACTTTCACTATTCGAAGCCTTGCGCATAGCAATGTCGTCGCAGCATGCCGCACTAGTCAACGCTGGGTTCTCTACCCTCAATCATCTCCTCACCAGATTGTCACGCCAGGAACCAAAATATATTGTTAAAGAAGCTGCCCGAACTCTGCCAATGATAAATGATAAGATGGGCGACCAGAGGGAGAAATATCGACAACTTGCTGCGCAATGTCTTACAACGTTCTGGAAAAATGCACCGATGGATGTGGAAAGGATTGTGAAAAACGCAGGACTGATAGGAAAGAACTCGAGGATGAAAGAAAATTCAATGAATTGGATTGTACAGGTAAACAGATGCATTTTGGCGCGGGGTTGTTTACACTTTCTAACTATCGTATCAAATAGATGCACGAAGAGCATGGAATGGCATTCAAAAGTTTTGTAACTACATTAATGGAGCTACTCGAAGATGCCGATGGCATGGTAAGAGATACTGCGAGAAACACTGTCATCACCTTATTCCAGTAAGTCTCTTTCTATCGGCCATATTACTATCATATTCTAATTGCCACAGAAATGCCCCCAATGGAGCCAAATCCGATCTCAAGAAGCAGTTGAAGAACTTCAATGTTCGACCAGCGATCGTATCAGCTATCACGAGTCAACTTATACAAGGAGGAGCCCCAGTAGTTGTGGAACCGGAAAGAACTGAAGTCTCTATGCGAAATCCTTTAGCTAGTAGTGCATCTGCGATGAACGTCTCAAGACCAGCAACACCAGAAGTCAGAATTGAGCAAGTAGACCCTGCATATGTGAATACACAAAGGGAATTGGAGGAAACTTTTCAAGAAATGCATCAATGGTTTCAAGACAAGGAGTCTGAAGCAAATTGGTTCAAGAGAGAACAAAGTTGTACAAAGTTACGAAGATTGAACGCTGGAAACGCCCCAAGCGACTATCATGATGCTTTCCTTGCTGGTATCAAAAGCCTTCTGGATGGTATCTTGAAAGCTGTTAATTCATTGAGAACTAGTCTTTCAAAAGAAGGATGTAGTGCCGTTCAAGAAATTGCTCGAACTGCTGGGCCTGGACTGGATCCTATGGTCGAAATTCTTCTACAAAATCTTATCAAACTCTGTGGTGGCACTAAAAAGATTAGTTCGCAGAACGGAAATTTGACAGTTGATATTATTATCAGCGGCGTTACCTATAATCATCGGATCATGCAGCATATCTGGCTCGCATGCCAAGACAAGAATGTTCAGCCTAGAACATATGCCACAGGCTGGCTCAAAACATTGCTCAAGAAGGAGGCGCAACACAAGAGTCACGTTGAACATAGCGGAGGCTTGGAACTGATTGAAAAATGTATTAAAAAAGGTCTAGCCGATGCCAATCCTGGTGTTCGCGAGAATATGAGATCGACCTATTGGACTTTTGCTCAGATATGGCCAGCAAGGGCTGAGTTGTAAGTGTATAAGCATTTCTACGCTTTCTCAATGATACTAACGAGTTTTAGAATAATCGAAGATCTAGAACCGACTCAGAGGAGACTACTAGAGAATTCTCCAGACAATCCCAATGCACCAAAGAAGGTAGCGACAGTCAGCTCCGCAAGACCCGGCCTTGGTTTCTCCAAGAGCACTACTGGACCTCCTAGACCCTCTTTGAGGGAGACTATGTTAGCGCAGAAAAAGGCACAAATGGCCACCAAGAATATTCCTACTCGTCCTGGTTCTGCGATGTCAACATTTTCTCCAACAAGGACCGTGCCAACCGCATCAGGTAAACAATCGTCTTCAGAAGTAGCTCCCACAAGACCACATTTAGAGGCTACTGGATCTCGTGGCGGTCTTTCTGTTGCACCCATGCGACCAAGTAAATCTAAGAGACCAGAACTTGCTGCTAGACCTGCAACTGCCGGGCCATATTCTGTAAGAAGAACTAATCAAGCCTCCAGCGAAGCAAATGCCAGCCCTTCATCCTCCACATCCGCAAGACCACCAAGATCTAAAACTCCCGTTGCTACCAGCTCTCCCCAGGCTAGAAGAGCTCCAATTCCGAGACCCAACACAAGCCATTCTAGTCATCCCACTCAATCTCATCATCCAACCCAACCTACTTACACAAGTCCTGCAGCAAAAAGTACATCTGGGCGAGTCGCAAATGCTTCTCCTAGACTTGCTGCTTCCCCTCACATCAGTAGTCCTGTTAGGACAAGAACCAAATCGGTACCTGGATTACCTGGACCTGGATCTAGTCCTTCAAGAGCAGATGAGGATTTTACAATGGTTGTTCCCACCATTACAGGATTAGAACGGATCAAATCTGAGAAACTCCCCCAGGTCTTTGACCCTTCTGAGGTGGAAGATATCAAAGCTCCTGTCAACCAGCCAATGAAGGTTTATGAAGACCCATTCTCAAGCACAGATGACACCACTACCCCAGGACCTACAGTTCCTCAATCCGTTTTAGAAGAAGTGCCTGTCAATGAAGATGCTATAAACCTGTCAAGAAATGGCATTAGCGAATTTGATGGTGAAGGAGCTAAGAACCCGCCAATGTCCCCGGATAAACTCAAACAAAGCACAAAATTACTCGATAGTGGTATTTCCAAGATCAGAGCCAAATCTCTAGACGTCCACGGTTTCCGAAAACTTCAAGCCATGATCAGAGATAACAAAGCTGTATGGGGAGAAGGCAGATTCCCCGCCCTCTTGTTAGGACTTTTTGAATATCTTGAAGAGCCATTAACAAATCTCTCGCCAGCAAAAGTTCAGGATGTCAAAGCACAAATACTAGCCACAGTTAAACTCATGTACAAAAATTACCGAGAGTATTTCAGACCACATATCGCGAAAGGCTTCCATTCTATTCTTGTAACTAGATCCTGCTACGATGCACGCGCCCATATTGTCAGTGGCCTCGAACTTCTCGCCGATGAGCTTGTTACACTTGCCAATCCCAAAGAGACCATCACGACCATTCTCAACTCCCTCTCCAACGAAGAAATGACATTGGAAGGATGCCGAAAATTTAGTATGGGATTACATATACTCAAGCAGACCTTAGATATCAAATCAGATGTTGAGTTGGAAGATGCGGAAATTGATAGCATCTTGGAATTGGCAGCGAAGTGTCTTGAGAGCAAGGAAAGCGGAGTGAGACTAGATGCTGTGGTACTCTGTGTGAGTACGCATGCAAGAATTGGAGAGGCAAGATTCTGGAGTGGAATCGGTGGAAGAGTGAGTGGTGATCCAAAGAGCTTGATTACGTACTATATTGTCAAGAGGCAGAGGGAATTGGAGGTAGGAAACTGACGGTTTGGAGGGTTGCATGGAACGAAGGTCAGTGGCATAAGCTAATGTTTCATTTGGGCGAATGGAGGGAATGATGAGTAAGATCGTTGTACAATACGAAAGTCTTTTGTTTTGACTGGATATTTTTGGGATATTTTCTGGGTGGTGCGATGGATTCTATGGTGTGCAGCGAGGGAAAATGGAATGGCGATACAAGGCGTTGTGCAGTGCACGTTACATATCAACTTTCTGGTTATTGGCAGAGGCGTATGAGTTTGAGTCGGAGTCATAGTCATAGTACATTTATATGTTATAATCTTGTCATTTGTGTGCGCTTTCATGGCTAGCTTAATTTTTGCATTTGATTGATGACATGATTGATCTCATGACGTTTTCTTCAATTGCTCATTGTGGCCTCGGTGCCACATACTTACTTATTGCATCACTGCTTGAATATAGGTACCCAGTATAGAGGGATCCTGTAAAGTATTGACTTCGAATCCACCGTTGATTGATTGATACTTACTTGCACATTACGAGTGTAGAGTATACAGCGGGCCGAATTTCTGCTTTTCAACTCTCCTTCCACCAAGCTGTCTCATAATTCACCATTACAATGCTCTTGCGAACTGGAAGATCAAAGAGTCTAGTGTAAACGAATTCGGGGGAGTGGTTTTGTAAAGCGAGAATCGAGATGTCGGGGTTCTTTTGATGGGAGAAGACTCATGTTGATGAGGTTGATGAGGTTTGTTGGTCGGCTGTTTGAGGGTTGGGGGTTGATAATGTAGTTGTAGATGTGGATGCGGATATAGATGTAGGGAGGGATATAGTGATAGCTAGGGCGCGGAGGAAATAGGTGCTAAAATGCGAGACTGAATTAGTTGAAATAACTCGATCTTTCCATCGATTTGACTTTGAGCGGAGTGATCATCCACTCATTCATCCATCCATTCAAAACTGCACACTCAAGGATATAATACGTAAATCATATAACATCAACGCATAATCATTTCCTAACTTAACTTACCTACATACATACATACAAACATACATAACCAACTAACCAACACCTATAAAATCCCACGCATAACAACCATTAAAACCACCTCACCTCAGCTCACCTCTTCGCACACCGCAGAAAAGACATCAATCCATAAATAAACCACGCTTTCGATCTAGTATCCTCCCTCCTGCGTAAGCTACGACGAACTCTCAATCTCACAATCTACCCCCAAGCCAATGCTAGAACTCTCCCTCCCTGCAGCGTCTTGGTGTGCGAAATGCATAATACCCACTAATCATATTCCCCCTTCTGATACCCCCATATACATTCTTCAGACACATGGTCCCAGACATGAAAGCCTATCAATTAGCTCACGTGAAGAAGAGAAAAGAGAGCTAGCAAGCAAGTACGTAGATTTCCAGCCATTCAAATACCAAATCAAATCAATCATCAATCAAAAAACACAGTAGCAAGTAAGGCACTTAAAAAACGCCATAAAAATGTAAATTTCTCTCTCAATCATCTCTGTTACCGATCAAAAAATCGGTCTATCATTCATTCGCTTTCCAGAACTAACGCCCCACCCATCACCTTGCTAAACGTGAGTGCAAAAAAGAATATACATCTCGACGCTTCCTGCGTATCCGACGCTGGAAGCGAAACATAAGATAAAAAAAGTTAAAGGTTCCAATCATTCAGAAGTGTAAGGTCATAGAGGATTCATGGTAAGGCTATAGGCTTTCCTAAGCGCCGGCAAATATGTCGTAACTGTTCTCAATGACGAACTGAACAGCTTGATTCTTGGCGTGCATATCCGTCATCTCACGGTCTATACTGTGATCACGCATGATGGTCGGTGCAAAAACCACTGCTAGATTTTTAGGTGTCATCTGTAACGATTAATTAGTATATCAGCAGACCGAGGTATACAAATGAACATACCAAGTTCTCGCTCTCTCGTTTTGCCACACGCACAAGATGGAAAATCAAAAACTCAAGACAATCACGATGCTTGGGAGGTAGCATGTTGACTGTGTTCCGTAGATGTGTGCAGCGTTCTGCATTGTCTTCGATAGCTATAGTTGTATTAGCAAGTAATTTCTATCGGAATATGAGATTGAACTTACAGATTGATTCTAACACTCGATCATAGACATCGAAGGTTAAAAGTGGCACGGGAAGCTTTCGGAAATATTGTTTCAAAACACTTGTAACCGCGGTGATATCGAGGTCAGGATCCGAAATATCATAGTCTTCAGTCTTATCAAATCCTTCTTTGATAATGTTGACTTGTCCAGTACCTCCAGTCTTCCGATAGATACCCTCAATGTCCATTCCACGCAATTCAACTTCTTCAATGCAGCGAGTAACCACACTTGGAATTTGCCGACGCTCATAATCAGCTCTTTCAACAAGATCAGAACCAAACAGAGTTGACGGACTCTCAGCGGCGAGAATGTTACCACTGGACATAGACTTTGGCATTGACTGTGATTTCTTGAATAATCCAAACCCTTGGCGAGACGGATCGTTTGATATAGACCTGGGTAAGCTTGCCCCAGAGGCATTTGGCGCCGGAGATTGCACGTGCTCCATAGTCATGTTGTAAGGCATGCCGATGTTATCACCAGTCTGGCCTGGCCATTGGTTTAATGGCCGCTCTTGTCCGCTGGAGAAAGCACCCTTGAAACCTTTAGTGACTCCCTTGGCAACAGTTTGGCCACCCTTCTTCCAATTAAACTTCTTTGCTTGTCCCTTGCGGATATTGACGACATGGGAAGCTGATAATAACGTCGCTGGCTCCATGCTGGGGTCCTGTTCCATTGGGTGTGGATAGCTATTGATCGAATTGTTGTAGGTAACACTACTGCTTTCCAATGGGCGGAGGCTTGCATTATCTAGGTGGACGGAAACGTTAGACTTATCCTTATTATGGTGAGTGTAAATTCCCAGACCGTTTGTTGATGGCCTTGGGCTTTCCATATTGGTATTGGCCGATTTGAAGCGTTCCTGTATTTGGTGGGTAAGATCATTATTCATGTCTGCAAGTTGTGCATTCTTAGACGATAATTGCTCAAACTCAACTAAAGCTCTATCACGATCGGCAATAGCTTGGTTCTTTTCTTCCAGTAATTCATCTCGCTCCTCAAAGAGTTGTTCAATTGCGCCAGACATCGACTGTTTAAGGCGATCAAGCTTTTGAACAAATTCTTTGATAGCAGAATCTTCCAGCTCAGCAATGTCAAGTGGTTGTTTCGAACCTTTGGCACGTTCCACATAGCCAGCTAGAACCTCTAATTGGCGGATCATAAGTTCTGTTTGAGAATCTAGAACCGAGACAGTCTTTCGCTTTTCGATGAGTTTTTTGTTCAGTGTTTTCAAATCTTTCTCGTTTACAAACTGTCTCTCAAGTTCTGCAACTCTTTGTTCGGAGTTACGAAGTTGCCTTCTCAGCAAAGCCGGATCGTCTCCAGGATTTGGCGAGCTTATAGAGATCGGACTACTGATATCTCTAGGTCCACTAGTGTCTTCTATAATTGGTGTTTTTGGCCATCGTGGTGAGTTAGGAGTACGTGCGGTTGTTTCGCTGACGCTACGACCATGGCCACGGGCAGAAGTGCTTGCTTCACTACTGGTATTTCGAACGTGACGTACAGCGTTGGAAACTCTGCGAATTATAGATTGTGAGCCTTCATCGTTGCCAAATATCCTAGCCATATCTTCATCCATGGTAAGATCACCGCCAGCACTCCACCTTGGTAGATTGGGCGATGAAGCGGTACCATTCGAGCCTGCAGATGGCGGCGCTGGGGGTGCTCTTGGGGTCATGTATGTATCACTGAGTTGTTGTTTTGGTATAGGAGGGCGAGTAGACGAGCGATTTGGAGGTACCATATCATCTATAGGCGATTGTAACAAGGGACCAGAGATTGATTTGCCATTCACTGTCGGAGTATGAGCTGTTCCTTCTGAAGAGGATTCCGTGGATGGGGAGGTTTCTGTCCCGGAAGATAAGCTCATTGTGCTAACGTGACTTTTCACTGGTCCTGAGGCTACCTCCTTACGGGGTATTGAGACTTTGGAACTTCCAGAATTGACTCTTGAAATAGTAGATTTTTCTATGTCCTTTGGTCGTGATTCCAGTGAGGATCTGGACGTAATTTGGTCTGCTGCCATTAGGGTCCTTGGGGAGTCCATTTTTGGCATGTTGCTGTCTTTCCTGGTAGGTATGTTGGACAAGGCAGATTTCGAGGAGTTGCTCTCGCTGCCAGTATAATCCGATTGAGAATCGCTTCTCGTTGTTCCAGCCCGCTTTCCCTTTGGAACATCACCTAACCTGAACTTTTCACTAGATCCTTGTGTCTTTCCATCAGGGGCGTCTGCGTTTGGCGAGCTTGCATGTTGTAATAGAGTATCATCACTCGTAGATGCAGATGATTCTTTGGCAGGTGTGCCTGTGCCGTTTGCTGCTCTGCGTATGCTGTCCTTGATCTGTGCCAACTGTTCATCGGATGGTTGATTTTTATCTTGGAATGCGATGTGCGGTGTTGACGTTGAACTCGCGTCCCTCAAATCCCTTGATCGTCTCTGTGGCTGTGGTTCAGTTTGACTTCGCATGTTGTCTTTCGCGCCAAAGTAATCTCGATCTGGTGCTTGGTTCTCTTTCGCCTTCTTTGTGTCCCATGATGTCGACGTAGATCTTGGTGTCAAGGTTGGCGCAGGGCTTGGATCCAGAGCGAGAGGTATGAAAAAGCTCTCCCCATCCCCATTTCCAATCTCAGACATTTGCGATATCCCTGAATATCTATTGTTTCGATACGTCGTCGTTGGAAGCGTCAATCCATCTCGGCCTGTAGTATCGGTGGATGCTCGATGAGAGGAAGTATCATCGCGAGGTTTTCGAGAACTACTCCTAGATGAGGAATCTGTACGAGAATATGTTGGCCGCGGCCTTGGTGATAATTCTGTAGGGTTATCTGCATTGTGAGGATCCGGGATCTCACGTTCAGGGGAGAAGGCGCTTTGTGGAACGGCGTTCGGTGGTAGGGCGGGTAGTGATTTATCGACAAGCATAGGAGATTGATCGTCTTTTTTCTTCGCATTCGCAGCGGCCCTCGACTTTTTACGCCGCCTAGCCATTAGTGATTCATGACAGCTCATACAAAATATTCCTTGAGATGTGCGAGCATAACGAAGGTTTTCGATCTTACGTTTGCAGTTCCTGCATCGAAAGCATGTTGCACAAAATGCTTGGTCACCGGTGAGGATAGCGAGGTCTTCAATTTTGTTATTGCAAGCACTGCAGCTGTAAGTGCAATTATTGCAGATAAGAGACCCGTCACCCAGGAGTAACAAATTCGCATCGGAATCCAGGAGAGTTCCGCAAGTATTGCATCGGAAGCAATTTAAATGCCATCGATTGCCAGCTACAGGATCGTTAGAATTGTTAAATTTCGAGGTCGGAGGGTTCATTTGATTGATTTCTCGGATATTCAATGTACAACTCGAGGCTCAAATCAAATAAAGCAACGTAACGCATAGTAAAGAAATTGAAGAAGATCGTGGGATAGTTCACAACTTACCAAGTTCGAAGGCTTTTCCCTCCTCGAGGATCTGTGCAAAAATTCACTTTTAGTGGCAGATTCGTAAACACATTATGGGTGCATGGGACGGGAATACTCACATCACCACATCCTTTACACGGATATGCCACATCGTCACCCTCCATAGGGGATTCCAGATATGTACTATTGTCTGGCGATTCCATCTTGCCAAATATATGTGAGGAACGACCCTCGAAAGAAACCCTTTCAATATCCTTCTATTTCTGCAGATACACTTCCTCCTCGAGTATCACGGACGGTGGACCCAGGCTGAACATGAATTGACAGATGCGATCCCTCGACGTTAGGTTTGTCGGTTTCTAGAGTGTAAAAGCGCACGGTCTGTAGGAGATTCGAGAATTGTTTACGGAGGTATGCAAGTTCGCAAGGGGAAAAGAAGCTAGTGCGAATAGACGATCATCAAAGAAACGTTCCTGGAGCTTGATTCGCGAAGTTCGAGGGTCAATTGAGTTGGGTGGAGAAAATGAGTTGAAGGGTTGTTGTCTATGGGAGAGAACAGACAGGTGAGGTGAGAAAATAATTAGTAATACCTAGTAGTGACGGGAAAAGATTGAGGGATGGATGACTGTGAATTGTTGGAGGACGATATGAGATATATGTTGGACGAATTCATCCAAAATCAAATCAATCCACCCTTTGAAAATGCTACTGATATTGATTGATTGTAGTTGCGATTCGATTCGATTTTTTGAGTTTTGAGACTTCTTGTTCAGCCTGCTGTTAAATGTATTATCGATAAGTAGGTCAGTACTTGTACCTGTACCAATATAAACGTAATCTTAGTCCTTAGTCCAGTAAGTATAGAGATACTAAGTAAAGACGAAGAAGAAGACGAAGGGCTAGACTGATAAAAGAAGGTTTATGCCAAACGGTGTATCTTTCTTGCTTCACCGTGGTCGCAGTGTGAATTTGGTTGGTAAATTCGTGCACTTATCAATGAGGAAGTGGTCTAGAAATTCCCTTGGGCTCAGATCAGATGAGACAAAAATGGTTAAGTAGGCTCGAGGGAGGTAAGATTTTAGGAAATCGAGTAGAAGGAAAGGCTAATGATCCTTTAGCGACCAGCATATATTCCAAAGGGGGTCGGTCGATGGTGGGCAGAGTATCTACTGGTAGCAGTTCTGTGCAGCACGTTGTTGGAATTGGAATTGGAAGTCGTGAGATGAGACAACTCCCACGGTCTAAGCCTTTAGAACCCAAGATCGTGATGAATTATATAACATAAACATACGAGACCGCTCTGATTCCGAATGTAGTGAATCAATCGATCATTTGGGCCGAATTGAGTACCAATTTGGTACAATACAGAGTAGAATATAGTACGATATGAAGATTAACTTTTCTGTAGAGGTATCTTTCTTTTTTGAGGCGTAGATGTGAGATTGTTCCTTCGACTACCTAAGTGAATTACCCAAGAAACGCCTCCCCTTACCGCCGGATTATTCTTCAAATTATTCTAAGTTATTTTTCTCTCGGAAATCAATCTACTGTTGTTCATCATGTTGTAGTTCAACAATACCGTGAACCGTTTATATGGGTAGCTACAAGAAGGATGACCATTCGAGGTACCAAACGCTCAGAATTTAATTACCGCTGCAGATTTGATCTGCAGGTATGGATGGGGAATATGTATCAGTTTATATTCGTTCCTCGGTAGGGATATTCATATTCTCCTTCATGGCGTAAGGGACAGGAAGAATGGTCACAGTAAGGAATATCGATGTTCTTCTGTCTGCACATTGTGATTTCATATATTGACCCCAAGGACCGGGAAGATTGAATGTCGTCTGTACTCCTCACATTCCGTCAAATATATATAACTACAACTGATTTCTAGACACAATAAGGACCTCCCATTGTTCTCCAATACCGAAAAGATATAATGAATCTTCGGAACCCAGTCAATACATACAAATGACCCGACATTTCAATGTTCCAACAGAGTTTGATCCGAGACCAGGAATAACCATGGGTCGATGGAACCAAGAGAGTGTTTAGCCTACGAGATGCGATTATTCTTGCATGGTGGCACTTTTAAGGGTTTCAAATATAGACCCTCAACCAAGGAGATGTCGCGATGAACATAAGGACGGGACACATCTTATTCGCTGATCGAAAGATGGCATATAGAGAAGATGAACGTGGCGATATGAACTTCCACAACGCATCCTTTCATCTCGTGTTATTTATGCTGTAACCCATGGATTCTTCCAGTATAAGATAATTTCCCCATGCTGAAAAGTGTGTTGTATTTAATGATCCCAAAGGACCCAAACAGACGGTGTATACATATAAGATGATAAGATGGAGTCCTTGTGCTCGAATGAGGATGTTGATATTGTACTCGTGAAATTATAGATATACATACTAGGTGGTTACTCATTCGCCACCAATTCCCAAGCATCTTGAATAACATCGTGTTCTTCGTATTACAAGATTATCGTCATACAGTACCGCTGCCACTCAAAGCCAGGATAAGAGTACTCTTTGCACATGGTACTCCTTGTTACGGTCTATACTCAGCGAAACTTCTTTTTGGAGACTCCCATAAGTAAATCTTAAACTTCTCAATATTGGAAAGGCTGGTCCGTCGAGAAGGATGCCAAAGGTCTAGCTAGTAGTCAAGAACCAGACTAAAGCATGTACCTCGAAAATCCTCCTGTCGGTCGCCGGGAACAATGTTGATGATTTACCGCTTCTTCAATTACTAGATGCACCACATCTCAAATAACGCTTGATTCTATTCAAACACGCGGCTACCCACATGTCCAGTTTGACAATTTCCCCTTGATTTTGAATCTTTACTTCGAACTCCTTGGACGAGGCTGAGTACATAATTTACGTAGCTGCTAGGTTGAAAGTAGTTCATCGGAAGAATTAAACCTAAATTGCTCTTACGTCGACTTTCCTATCCTAAATTATATAATTTATGCTCCATACCATTGTTCTGATCCGGTAGGAACCAAATTGCCAGCTGAGAAAGATAATTCGATCGCCAATGCCTAATTCGGCAATTCCGCCTATCTGTCCTGTCCTAAAACACTACATCGATGTTTCAGCGTCAATTTGATGATCCTCCTTAAAGAAACGCCTGGATTTGTTTCGACCGCGTTTTCCAACAAGAAATTCTTACCCATGGCCTATCGATCACCCCAATCACAAAGGGAGTTGCAGGAAATATGGGATCTAGGGATGATATACCATATCCTTTTCTTTTGAGTCCAGAGTTGACCCTGTCTGATTGAATTTCAAAGGGAGATTATTTGTGGAGAGCAAATCACAAGAATAGAACTCCGTTCTAGACCCTTCATTCAGATCATTGTCCCTGTCGCTTACCAAAAGTTTCATGCCGGTCACCAGTGCCGCGGCCTTTTCGTTGGTGGGAGAGCAGGGGAGTTGAAAGGGTCATGTGAATAAATTTGACGTCGTTCTTGTCGAATCTAGAGGTGTGCCACACCGAGAGGGGGAAGAAGCTGTTATGAGCTTGAATACTATCCGTGATTCATATCAAGCACAACGTGCTATATAGCACCCATCTAACGAGTATCAGGACAAGCCACCAACATATCGCCAGCAATTCTCAACTCCCGCCTCAATGTCACTCACCAACTTTTTCCAACCAACTGACAATCATCCGCATGAATCAACTCCAAGCTCAGCCCCTAATCTTATCGGGCCTGAAACTGATACCTACTCAGCATCTACCAACCCACTTTCTAGGTGACACCTATCATCCTACATTGAACCAACGCCCAGCGTAACACAAACTAAGGTTAAGCATAAACATCAAACAGTCATCCAGTCGCATTATATATCACATAATATGCATAAAAGGCCGTGCAGTCTGACACGCATATTTGTCCATCACTCATCCCCCACTCGCACGTCGCCATTCCTTCGGCTCCCCTTCAGCCTTACCTAGACCATACCTTGTTTCGTGTTCAGAGCACTCGGTTGGAACTGATGTATTCTACAGCGGTATATTTAACTTTGGCGTGTGTTTAGACGTTCATTTGATGTTTCAGTGAAACAAACTATCAATATGAATATCGCTGTGGTGGTATAATCGATGATGTGATAGCCAAGTAGCTGTCTGATTAGCTGGAGGCTTCAGTGATATATTCAACGGTAGTTTCTTGGTAAACAGTCAAGTGAAATTGTATATCATTCTTATGTTACTAGGACTGTTGCTTATGTGTTGGGAGGTTTTATTTAACTGAGGTAGATGAGTTGTTCCCGTGTTCATGGAGGAATGATGATAATTGTTGTTGAGTTTGTGGATTTTCCTAGCATCTTGTTTGTCAGTCTGAACCTGGAATGCTATCAAGATTACTTATCGTTGCAGAAAGGTCAATGCCTTTAAATTTAGTAGGTGCGGATGTTGTACATTAGGTTTCTATGAATTTGTCTGATGGGGCCAAGAATACACCTGTGTTCCATATAGGTTAGTCTACCTATATAGCAAATAGCATAACAAGTTAGGGATTTTCTTGTTTAGTCGCTCCGTACCGGACTCTGTCATTTGTTCTGGTTCGTAGCGCCAGTGCGATAATTCGAGAGATGGCCTGCCTTGTGTTTGTTTGTAGCCGAAAAGTTTTCATCTCGATGAAACTTCTCACAATTCATTCGGTATGATCTTAGAAGTAGTACTATTGTAGACCTCTTCTTCTTGTAGTAACTCCCGTAGCAAGTTTGTTGTCATATCTTACCTCGTTTAGATCATGGGAAAGGACACATGATATTACTCAAGCTCGGGGAACTCCCGATCAGCTACCTCCCTCTCAACTTTTTGATATTCTAAATTGATATTGTTGGTTCCTGATGACGGATAAAAAGAAACCCGACTCTAAGAAAACTTGAAGGATATAAGCAGGAACAAAAATTGAATGAGAGCGCTTGGAATGCGTTGGTGTTAACGAGACTTTGTTTAGTCTCTCGCTTAATATAATGGAGAACGATAATTTAATGCTAGCTTCTCAATTGTAGATCTTGCAGACTACCGCTTAGCTCTAAATCCTGAATTAAATCTCTTGAAGGCAGGTCTTGACTCATTCGATTTCACTTCATTCACATTTCATTTCACACATTCTAATCATCATCGTCGTCTTCAGATCCAAAGCCAGTCAACTATATATTTATTGGAATGGCTTATAGTCTTTGAACTCTGGGTTTAAGCTCTGGATTGTGAGGATCTCGTCCACTTTCTCCACAGCTTTCATCTTGTACTCCGCTGCCATCTCCGCTACTTCCTTGCCCCGCGCCTCTAATTCCATTGCAATCTTCTCACACCACATCGTTATTTCGATACAACTCAACGTCATCTTTTCTAGACCCGCTATTGAAGCTCTGGCTAGTTCAATTCGATCACTCTCTGACTGTGGTTGACCTAATGATGAATCGTCTCGGATCTCAATAGGATTTCCCTTGCTGTTATTGGTGACACACATCCGCTTTGATGTTGGCGGCATGTTTAAACCCATCTCACTTTGTGTCTTGGCAACTTCACAGGATTTGGATCCAGGAGTCGTGAGGATGCCCTGCTGTCGTTCTATGTTAGCAAGAAGTTCTGCTGATCAAGTTCCAAAATGACAAAAGGAACATTGGTTACTGGGTTAAATACGCCGTTGGTTCCCATGGAATATGCCTGTGCTTGCGGTTTCCGAGCAGCAGCAGCATTAGCAGCATTGCTACTCTCTCCTGCCAGACCGCAGTTGTACTCTTCGTAATTTCGCTTGCCATTAAGAGCGAATTGGCTGTTCTTTATTTTGCTCAAAGTATCCCACTCCTGCGTTGAAGCTAAAGGTTTAGAATGATTCGAGTAAAACAATGATTCATAACTCACTTGCACTCTGGGAAGGGACTGTACTTCGTCTACGAACTGGCTCGCTTGCAACGGCGGCAGATTTCTCATAATTTTCTCTTGCTTCCATAGCACGAATTGACTCAGGCATATTAGCAACAAGATCACAAACCTTGCTGTAATCGACTTTACAATGTTTTCTTCCCCGGAAACCAGTAACTCCCACTTCTGTTCTGTCGAAACCTGCCTCTGCTAGCTTCTTGACTGAATATCTATCCAGCTCCTTAAGACCCAGTTTGGATGTCTCTGGGTTGATCTTATGGTTGTCAATGATGTCTCGAATAATCTTTTCTTCCTTTTTTGACCATATTTTGTATGCACAGCGCTTTTTGATCTTTTGATTGACCTCTTGATTGACCTCTTGATTGACCCCCTGATTGACCTCTTGGTTGACCTCTTGGTTGACCTCTTGGTTGACCTCTTGATTGACCTCCTGATTGATATTTTCGTCACCAATGTCATCGAGACTTGGTGATCGAAGTGTCGGGACATCTTCCTCTTCTGCATGTTTCTGCTCGTCTGCTTTCTCTGCCTCTGCATCCTTGGTGGGAGCTGGTACCTCCTTGACAGAAGTCTCATCAGGTGGCGCCATTTTACCGAAATTTGAAATCGTAGAATTGCTTTGTAATCGGAAGAATGAGAAGGATGAAGATTGAAGAGATGATAGGGTAACTTCAATGTGCACAAGGCAGCAGGTGACTCGATGATTTGATGTTATTGGGAGTGGGTGTTGATAGAGGAGATGAAGTTTCTCGACACGAGGCTTGTAGGAAAAATCAAAAAAATTGAACTCGATGTTTGAATGAGATGGATATTGCGAATAAGTACACTCAGCGCAGAACATGCGCAAAGCGCGTAAAGAAAAACAGACACAGAAGTTGGACGTCAGGTAGTCCAAAGGTTGTTGTTGATAAGTAGATAAAAGAAAGATTTGGTCGCGAAAGACAAAAGGACAATATTTGACTCCTCTCGGTACTTCCCACTAGCGTGTCAAATTTTCTATCAAAACAAGCGGAATAAGTGATTCCCCGAAGTGATATCAAGTGAATGGAAGGGCGGTGCATAAAGAGGTGGTTGAAAGAGGTTTAGCTTCATATGGGATAAGTAGATAGTCATTTCCTTCAACCTTCGGACGAGGAGAGGTGGCACCTCGGAGATTGCTGCTGGGTGTGGTTGACTTTAGAATAAGATGAGGGGTTTTGGATTATGACATTCACTTATTCATTGAATCTATTCTATGTAGTCACTCGTAGAATAGCAAATCTCGTGGAGCATCATGTGTCAAGCGTGGGCCAATGTATACATGAAATGACGAAACAGTTGGGCCGGTGCTCTTGCATCGAGAAACTTCATGATCATTCACTACACGTCAAACCCTAAGATTTTGTACATAGTATCTTCATAGATCATCGAATCGCGTACAGATTCTTTATTGCTTTGAAGGTTGAGGAGTATCGTATGCCTTTTGAATGTGAACTCATTATTGTATTATTACTAAGTGCATCTACTATTTGTCCGATATACAGCGCTTCCTTCATAATGTGATCACAAAGAAGAGGAGCCCTCGAAGCTCAGATTAATACAAGTCAATGCTAATAACACATGAACATCTTCTCTTGTCCTCTTCTCTACAAGCTTCCGATTTGATTGAGTCTAGTCCTCCATCGAGCCTCGGCCTTGAGTTCCTCGTCAACTTTTTTCTGGGTTCCTTCCGCCGCCTCTCGCTCCATATCCGCCCTGGTCTGATGTCTAATTGTTTCTAACTCCAGTTGCTTTCGTCTATCGATCGATGCTGCAATTATTTCCTCGATTCTGCGACGCTGAACAAGCACCATCTCTTGCATTTCTTTAAATCCAGCCTCGTCGTCTGAAGTCGGTGTATCCTCCATGGTGCTTGTGGGGCGCATAGGTGAACTATTGATTTCGATAGGGGCATTCGATCCAATAAAGTCTCTGTTGGGTGTGTACAGTCTCGTGGGTTTTGAAAGTGGTGGTGAGGCAGAATGCTTACGAACATAATCCTAGCTCTATGTTAGCAATGATCAAACACGACATAGACTCATTCCCACTCACTTTTTCAACAGCTGATGGCAGCTGAGCACTCTTTTCATCATTGATTAATGCTTTCTGGGAGGAACTAGACAGTCTGGGTTTCTTTGTGTCCCCCAAAACATCATCTGCTCGAGCGACAATCGACTCATTACTATCAGCAAAATCTGCGTCCAGTCTTCCAGATTGCTTCCGCTTGGAACTCTCCTGGTCTAACGAATTTTTGGCTAATTCCTTCTTCTGAGTGGATCTCTTATTTGCGAAATAGCTCTGAAAATCTCGTTAGAAACTACAAACTTTTGGAACGTGTGGTGAGAACTCAATCATACCGAAACCTGGAAAATACTAATGCTATGATCCTTCGCAACTTTCTCCTTTTGCTCCGTGGATGGATTGAGTGATTCTGTGGCTAATTGACTTAGTGCAATTGTTTGACTTTTAGTGAGGACACCTCTTGAATTTTTGGTCTCCTTTAGTGCTCTATCATTGATCAGAGAAGAGGGCTCAGTACAATTTGCATCGCGCGCATTAAGTATCTAGAAAAACGTTAGGCATATTGGTGCAAATCATAATTCGATCCTGACCTTTAAATCACCGAAAGTTCGCTCATCGTAGTTCCACAACTCGCGACCGGTGGAGCGCCAATATTGTTGACAAGCTCGTGGGGTTCTGACATAACTTCTCACTTTGAGTAGTGGAGTTACATGATTGAAAAGTTCCGCTCCCGAGTACTTTGGTAAGCCTCCTTGAATTCTCAATTCCGTGAAATTTTTAATTTCCTCGTAGAGAATTCTCGATTCTTCTTCAGTCCATGCTCTGCAAGTTCGCTTTTGATTTTCGTCGACCATGTTAGTGAAACCTCCATCAACTTCATCCTCGTATGCAGTAGAATTTTCGGCGCCATCGAGGTCAGCATCTAGATCTTGGCCATTTTCACATGCGTCGGCGGCCAGCAGCATCGACTTTTTGTCACAAATTCGACGCCATTTATGGTCACATGCAGCACCAGTTCTTTGTATGCCAAATCCTAGTCCATTGAGCTCGATGGATACCTCGTCGAATAGATTGCCCTTGGGAATTTTACCGTCTTCAACTCTTTTCTTGTGTTTTTTGATGAGCCGAGTTAGACAGTCTTCCTCCGGCAAGCTCCAGTTCCAACGCGCAGCTGTTTCTGCCAACGATTGTCCCGAATCGGCTTCCATCTTTATCAATGGGCTGCAAGGCTAAGAAGTCAGTATCTACCTTCAGAAACAAATCGATACCGTTGAGTGTAAGACAAGCAAGATGAGCGTACTTACTATGGTTTTATGATACAACGTGAACGGATTCCCTATTGCTGGCGAAGACCGAAAGCTGTCGCGCTTTTACAAAAAAGTGGTAGGAAGAAATTCAGGTTAAAGTCAAAGCATAATCTTCTGAGCTAGTCATAATAAAATACTATCGGAAAAGCTGGAATTGTTTGATACGTTTCTGAAAACTGAGATAAACAAAGCAAAGTGGACCAAAAAGATCGATGTGAGTTTGCCCTCAAGATCGACTTAAAATTTGAAGTGGCAGAGCACTTGCTTTCAATTTCAGATAATAATGCCCCGATCTCGAATCGTTGGGATTTGAAGCAATTCTTCAATCAATTCTAGTGTATTTGCAGATTTTGAACTAGCCAAATAGCTAAGTTGCCAGCAAATCAATTTTCATTGCTGCGTCGAGTTATGATTTCTCACATACCCAGGAAATTGCCACGGACTCTTCTGGTATCAAACTGTGTGACTGAACCTGCTTGAATATAGCTGGTCAATATCTATCTCTCTTTGTGTTTTCTGACGTGGCTCTGGAATGGCTGTCAAAGTGCTATGGATTGCCAATCCTTATTTTCATTGCCGAATGAATTTAGGGGAAAATGTTGTCAGTATCTTGTGGTATTGATCTGATATTCACCAACATCTTGTGCTTACCCCGCATCTTTGGGCTAGATTAGTATCTAAGTGCTTCGTTATCAAACCGAAATCTTTGAAGTAAGTATACGGAGTAATACTGGCCTTTTCTTCTTCTCTCAAAAATACCAAGTGCTTGAACATCCGCCACCTTGACCCGTCATTATGACCAGAAAACTCGGTCTCCAAGCTTTCCTTCGCAGAGAGGTTATGAAAGCTAAGCTTCAGGTCCCCACAGAAAATGAATTCCCAAGATTTACAAAGAAGACTTCTATACTATCAGCCCAGCCGAAAATCTATGAAGAGCCAGAAAGAAACACTTTTCGGAACATTTTTGGTGACAACGAAGAAGACTATGAAGCCCCACTGGAAAGATTGAGAAATTCAAACACACCATTTGCTGTTAGGTATGAGACGAAACCAAAATCTGAACTAAGAATTCGGATCGAGGAACTTAGAAAGCAACTTCTCGCTGTCATTGATACTTCCTTCAAGGATCCGCGTGAAAGAGCTATCAGTGCTAAAGAGCGCGATCGTCTGCTACGATCCATCGAGCGCTTAGAGGCTCAAGAAAAAAGAGAGAAAGACAATGCACTACGAGGTATGTGTTTTGCCTGATATCCGAATATTTCTTGATACTGATAAATCGGACAGCAACTGGAAACCTCCCCGAGCCCATCTCCGAATTTGAAAAAAGACAACAACAAAAAGAATTAGAATTAGTAAAGAACGCCCTAGCGGGGAAAGAAGTAAGACTCTTGCCATCTGCTCCTTGTTTCTGTCACTAATCCACATGTACTGACCAATCCTTACTCTAGAAAGCTAAATTCCTAATCAAACGTCCCTTTCGTCTACTCGACGACGATCTAGATGGCGAAACTCGAAAAATGTTAGGACTGCCATTGAGAAGACGCAAGCTTAAGAAAACGGGCAAATGGGCAGATGAGCTTCGTTATGTAGTTCCGGAATTAAGGCATAAGGACTATAGAGTTGAGACTTTGCAGGGAATTTTGTTGTGCGGGGCGGATGAAGAGCAAAAGGGATGGCTGGGAAAGTGGTTTAGGAGATTGGATGCGAATGGTACTACAAGTGGTCGAGTGAGAGGTTCTGCAAAGCAGAGAAGTATTTGAGGAGAAGAGAATGGCCCGGCCCTTTTGTAAGGGTTAGCACAGTTTAGAGTATCTATCTTGGCGGTAGCGGTACTTCAGAGGTTGCCGCGTTGGATCTTGCGGGCATATGATACTACTTTGGTTACAAATTTGAAGTGCAAGCTGCTACTCCATAAAATTATGCAGAATGATTCTCATATGCTACGTGAGCCATCAAATTTTCCAAGCGGTGCTCATTCATTCACCACCCAGTTCCACGCCCCAGTCTCCGATATACCGATCAGATGACATTTCACTAGTCAGATCAAATGAAAGCGGATGTGTTATATCAGTTATAACTGAGGCCAGTAGAATGGCAAGCGTCTCTGGATTTGCAGCTAATAACGATATTTCAACATCACTTGACACTCCCTGAACTAGAATTCTAATAACAAAGAGAAAGTCACCAGACTCTAAGCGTCGGGAAGTTTCCTCAACAGTGCAGGAGACCTCTACATCTCGACAGTTGAAGATTCCAATCGAAGTCGCTGAAATCGAACAAAGAAGTCTACAAGCAGAGATTGACGGTCACCTAGCAAAGTCTCGAGAGGAGAAGCTAGTTGCACAATCAAAGAGAAGAGTTGTTGGAGAGAAGAAACAAATCATCTACAATCTCAAAGAAGCCTTAAAGCATACAACATAGAATTCGTTCATTCCATAATGTAGACTACTAAAATCTTTGGGAAAGCAAAGAGATGAATTAGCTCGCCTTTTCTTCCTTCAATCTTATGCAGCTGGGGTTCTATATATGTGAAAGGGTGGACCAAATGAATGAACTAGGAGAGGGTATGATGAACAATATATTGGTCGATAGTAGAGATGTTGAAATGAATCTTCGTGGCTTCCTAATAGCAATGAACTTATGCATTCAGATGAAAGCATGATTATTTTGATGCATATCTTGTATTTACTATTAAATTTTAGTCTTACATAAAAGAATGGAAGGATACCCTGTCTATGTGGGGACAAGATCGCGTGTGCATGTGACTTTTTGGTTTAGACCTATCAATGCGCGCTTCGACACGTTGAAAATAGACTTTACGCGATAACTCTGTTGCGGTACAGTACGTTTGCTTAAGCGCCTTCCCGTTTTTCCGTGTATTATCTTCAAATGATTTTAGAAATCACAGAACTTCAACATTCATTCAATCTATTAACTGATAGTTCTTTGCTACCACAACTACCTTTCAATTTTCTAGTTTTGTTTGGATCATTTGCTAATACCAGAAGATCCTGCGATGGTCAAAACTAAAAAATGGCGATCTGAAGAGGTTGCTAGGTTAAAGGAAATTTGTAGCCGTCAGGAACATGTTTATAAAGGTGGACTACATAATCCATTCTGGGAGAAGGTCGCCGATGAAATGAAACTATACGGATTCGATCGTCAAGCAAATGCCATTTATTTTAAATGGATGCGTTTGATTCAACCACCTAAACCAAAACCGTCGAAGAAAGGTCCATGTAGTCCTAGGGACGTCAGTGATACGGAGGACGAAGAAAGATACGAAGAGGCGGTTGAAGACTATGAGGGAGAGGCTGACACCAAAAGTGACGTTTTGCTCCAAATTGGGTCCAGAGACGATACTTCTAAACCTTGGGCGACAGGAAGCAACTGGTCGGATGAAGAGAGTAATATTGCATACCAATGCATCAAAAGCCAACGAGATAAAGAGAACGAACTCAAACTTGAACCCATCACGGCGGATCAAATTTGGCATATTGTGGCAAAGGCTTTAGAACAACACCAGATCTACCGAAAAATTCCAAACATTTACCTCTACTGGAAGAACAAGGGGAGAGAAAAGTACAACTTCGATGAAAGAACTACAGTTACGATTGAAAAATCTTCGCGTGCAATAGTTCGAGTGCGTGGAGGGAAGTCTGCACTAAACTCTCCGGGGCATGCAGCGCGTCAAATTGACCCTTGGCATTCGATTCCTGAATCCTCAACCGAAGAATATTTCCAGGTATTAATTTTTTAAGCTTTTGCATACAATGGTTCTAAGTTTATTGACGATGTTGGAATAGAAGAATAATTCGAAGGCTGAGACGGCTATGGGAGATGTACAAGTCCAGGTTTCATCTCAGCAGCATGATCTACTGATGATTGAGTATGCAAAATACAATCACCTGGACAATCCCGTGGTGAACAAGTTGATAGAGGATACTGGTTTGAGCAGAGAGCAGATCAAGGTACGAGCGCATTGATTAGGTCACTACTCGAGTCCATCATCACTAATGAAGAAAACTCAGTTGTGGTATAGAAATCAAAGAGCTATAGATGCGAAAGAAGTAGACCTTCAAAAAGAAGTTAAGCTACAGACCGAAAAAGAACCATCCACTCCCATTTTTGATGAACCCGAGTTTCAAAGCATGGGATTGAAGCGTTATCGCGTGTCAGATATTGGTTATCATCGCCAAGAAGAGGAAGAGCCAGCCAAAAGAGTTCGCCACAGCCTGGGCCCGGAGATTTTGATGAAAAATCATGGGGGAATTTTGGTTGACTCAAAATCTCAGGCAAGCTCAGATTTTTTCTATTTTGATAATTCAATCGTTACTCTTTTGAGAGTCCTTCTAACAAAGAAGCTTTAGGACAAACCCGAGACTTTTGGTCGCTGCTCAAGTATACCAGAACCGAATGAACCTTCAGCGAATGATGTTGCAATATCAACTATCGAAGTCCGACAGCCTTCTCTCAAGTCTGCATCACAAAAAAACATTCCGGACGATACATCTGATGTGACCGTCGTTATGAAAGCAAATCGGGAATTGGAACAACAAAAATTACACGCGGCTGAGGAGGAATACACACAATTGAAACTCGCTATAATTGCTCACAAGGAAAGAGCAGATCTGGAGCTTAAGGCTGCAAATGCAAAAGAACGGGAGCTTACAGTCCAGCAGGAAATCCGCGAGAAAGCCATGAAGCGTATTGCGAAGATTGAAAGCTTCCTCGACGACTATTAAGTGTATTATGCTATGGGGAGGGCATTGTAATGTCTTTGAGTTGGAAAAAATTTAACGTCTATGTCTCTACTCTACTTTGGTCGGGATTTTTTACTACTCCGTTTGCTTTCGTTGATAATACGGACCTTGACAGATACCTATCGACATGTCTCTGATTCTTCCTACTAGTCTTGGGGATTTGAAGACCTTTCAAGGGCCATGGGGTACTTGATTACTTTCTCTGTATGATCTTTAGGTATACATATAGAATGACTTCAACAAAGGGGAATCCATCTATCTCATTCCAAATCGTATTTGACCTTGCCAGTGCTCGTTTCTTGATTCAGATGATAAGGTCTAATGATGCTGTTAAGAATTCAAGTCAGTGAGGCTAGCTCACTTGACCGGTCCATTCATGGTTCTGTGCGTATGAATTACTGTTTTGCCATTTTGAAATGTGAGATCTCTTTGGACTATTTGCTCTTGTGGACGGGCCTGAGAGGGAGAGAGATTATATTCCGAAGACTCTGGTGATGGGTAAGGATTTGGATTGATATAACAGCAAAATAAACGATTGAAAGCATCGTTTGATTGACAAACTGCGAGGATGCTACGATTACAACCATTTAACTTTGGGGCTCAAAGTTCTGAACAATTTCGGGTTTGAATACTAGATAATACTAACAATTATATACACCCATACTCAATATATCAGTCAAATCTGTTCTTGTGATTATTTATATGCCAAAACTTGACGGTGCATTTTTATCTGACTATCAAATTGCACGCTGACAAGAGTCAAGAAGAAAATGGAATGAGAGCGTGCCCTAATGGCTGTAACAGACTAACAGATACTGTTAAGGTCTACGACTTTCTCGAGCCATGGTTCTCCTGTACCTTCATAAAACTCTGGATCTCAATATTAAATTCGATCTACAATCAAGCAGGTATTCAGGTGAGCCTAGGAGATGACTAGCCAGTTTCTACATGTGGCAGTATGGAAATTACGGCTCGAATGAACACTTTCAAAATATCCCAGTTCCAGGTCTAGATACGCTGCTGCAGTACTACCAAGCCACGCGTAGAAACACCAGGTACCTGGTTGCTATGCTCTTTGGCGAAGACAATACGAAGTATTTATATATTTTAATTTACGCCGGAACTAGTGTAATAGTGAATAGAAAGTGTGATATCACTCGAGGTGAGAAGCGGACAAAAGTCTCAACAATTTTGCCCAATTCAACGTACTCAGAAAATCAGGGTTGTCGAAGTAAATTCTTTCCACAGGAGAACTTCCCAATCTGAAAGGCGGTACGACTCATACGGCTTTTCGCGATGCTGAAAGGTTCGATACACACCTGTCGCATCACCTACTACGGTCTATACGGTTCGTATGATTTCCCTTCGCGACGGAAATTTGGAGAATGCACGTTGAAATTCTGTCGCATTTTCCACTACGGTCTATACGGCTCACAATCTACCTGTCTTAAGAATGAACTCGAGAACGCTATCTCGTTATTTGCTACAGTCTGTACTGTCCATACGATTCTTTAGGCACGATGTCCATACAGAACGTAGACTCGAGAGCGCTAGCGCGTTTCTCTCCACGGCTTGTACGGCTCATACAGTTTTTCGTCGCGATGAACGTAATGAATACAGACTCGAGAGCACTAGCGTGTTTTTCACCACAGTCTGTACTGTAAACACAGTTTTTCTCGTTGCTAGGCGAGGTTGCAAGATAGATTTAAACATCCTCCTCGCACCGCTCCAGAAGAACTATTTTTCTCTCTCGCAACATACAACCTTATACAATAACTCAATCTTCAGAGACAATCAGATTCAACGAACTTCTTCATTACTTGATACGCTCTCTGTCTCTACGAACTCTTGAGAATTACTTAAGGGTTCCGGATTTCTTCCTACTTTCAACATCTCACAACATCCACCATAACCAGCTCCTCTCCAAACACAATTCAACATGGAACAATATAGCAGCACCAATTCGTTTGGAAAACGCGACAATGATGATCCACCAAGGAGACAGGAATATCGGTTGAGGTCACAAAGAGAAATGTGGGAAAATCACCAAGACTCAAACGGTCAAAGATACGATAGAAATCAACCGAGGAGAGTGGTAGATCGCTATAGACCAAGCTATAGACGAGGTAATACATATTTTCCTCGAGTTCCACACCGCAACCATGTGGCTCGACACCCTTCCCGCCTCGGTCCGGGTACGCGTGAGACCACTACTCAGGGATCGCAAACTTCACGCTTCGACACCGCGAGAACTTCGCTTAGCAGTGCTACAACATCTGCAGGAGCATCAGAAGAATTGGACTCAGCCCCAATGGTCTCATATCCTGCAGAGGCCGCCCCTTCCCCAGAGAAAGAAGAAGCCCCTTCCTCGAGAGCCGAAGATGAGTACGAGCTCCTTTCCGAGCATGCCGGAGGCCCATTGCGCCGATTTACCAAGAGAATGTGTGACGTGATCACCGAAACTATTACAGAAAGTTCCGGTGATTACATGAGCGCGATAGAGGTTCTCAGCAGAGCGTGCAATAACGTTGCAATGAAAACCGGTAAGATTCTCGAAATACACGACTGTTGGTTGTACTGGCACAAGAAGGGTATGCAAAGAGATATCGCTCCACGCTGGCCAGAAAATCTAGATGATGTCGACAAGGAGGTGGAGAAGTATAGGCAATTGAAGACTGCCAAGTCTGATAGCGCTAGAGCAGTATATGCAGCTCCGCTGGCTACAGCACCAGTCACATCTGGGAGCTCTGCAACCGCTGGGACTACCGAGACTGTCACGGCACCAGGCCCAGCTAGAACTTTTAAGTATTGGCCACAAGAAGAGAAGGATTTCCTTTTTGAAATGGTGAAAAAACGTCAAAAGGTTCAACATCTTGTGAAAACCAAGGGGCTTTGGACAAGGGTTGGGGCAGCAATGAGACGAGAGGGATATACTAGAACATCGGAGGAATACCGCGAGTGGTTTGAGAAGCATGGTCGCAGATACTTTAACTACGACGAAACTGTTTACTATTCGCGGCCTGGCGATCGTCGTGTCAGCGCTGGCAGAATGCAACATGGGGTTATGACACCAGAAGACTCTCCAGTCGGCGATGCTAATAGGAGAAGAAGAGGAGTTTCGCAGCTGAATAGCGGTAGGGTAAGACCTCGTGCTTCCATGGCGCAAAGATCACCCAGGACTCCCAGGACGCCCAAACCCGTCAAGCCACGGATGTCAAGCGTGGTATTACACGACATGAACAGTTTGGCGAATGGCTATAGAATTGTAGACAAGACGGCAAAAAAAGCAGAAGAGTACCCTCTACAATTAATCACGCCATCTACTGGCCAGCGTTTCGAACCTTTCACTACCGAGCCGCGGGAAGCCTATGATCCTCCTCCATCCCCAGTCGCCAGCCCGCCCGGAAGTCCTTTGCTCGTAACCGAAGATGAGCCGCAGATCGAGCGAGATCTCGTGCCATCAGCTTGGAATTCGCCCAGTTCCCGCTCGTCACCAGAGCCTGCGCCAACCGCTGCTCAATCTACGATGCCAGAAGAGACAAAATCGCCCGAGGAAACATTGAAATCGAGTGAGACAATGACGTCAAATGAGGGAATATATTCGGGAGACCCAACGATGTCAGACGAAAGAGTCTATTCCGGAGAGACAATGCCAGAAGAAGTTAATGATACATCATCATCACAACCAAATGAAACAGAGGATGGTATAGAATGGATAGGCGAAGAGTGGGGCTTCGCCACTCCACCCACAATGCGACCAAGTGGAACAGATGATATGGCACAAATCGATAATCACATCGATTTCGAATCCAGCCTTATCTCAGCAACCACTGATTCAAGCGATCCTTACACATTCGCAACACCTCCATCCTTCGACGATTCTCTGACACCAAACGAGACAACCGAAGAGGCCCCATTGTTCCAGCCCGGCTCTACAAGTGATGTCGAGTCCGAAAACAACAACAGTTCGGAATCCGAGGCGCAATTGTTACGAGAACAGCAGGAGCGGACCGATCTAGAAATCTCTAATTTGCGAGCGAATTATCTGAGGATCAAGGAAGCAGGAGACGATGATAGGAAGAAACTAGATGATACTGCGCAGGAATTAGATATCCTGATCTTGAGGAGAGCCGAGCAGCTGGAAAGCCAGACTGCTAATCTAGCCGAGATACAAAGAATTGAGGCGGAACTCAAGGAAAAGAATAAGGTCAAACAGGTTTTGAGCGTTGCTCTTGAAGTACTGGGCTTTTAGGGATAGGCTGGAGGGTGTGGGGCTTCCAATTGTCCATATTGAAGTCCGACAATTACACGAAGTACTAAATGAATTGTAAGACTAGGAGAGTAAAGTACATATTATACCGATAGCAGCGTTAATGATAGCTTGTCAATATAAAATGCAATTCCCAGAGAAAAAATGACCTTAATATCTGTTCAATTCAAGACACTAACTAGATATGCCTTTGAGAATGTGTCATGATGCAAAAACGCTTGTTGGGAGCACCGGCCATAACGCCATAATTCTAGATAAAGTTCTCATCCATTCATCTGTGATAACTTCATGGGTATCATAAGCTTCTCCAGCCTTCCCTGAGCAGCTCGCTACTGCCTTTCTTAACATTCATCATTACATCCATTCAAAAGTCTCCCTACGGCTCCCTCGTTTTTTTTTTTGACTTCACTCAAGTCCCACCAGCATTTCAATTACCAACAACCCTCTTGACCTTCTCCAATAAAACCTGACTCTCCCTTCCTAATTTTCTTTGTCCATTCTTTCCTCCACTTCTAGCCTTCGCCATCTGCCGCCTAAATCTCTCCCTCTCCTCAATTTTAGCCTTCTTCTCCCTTTCTTTCCTCTCAAACTCTTCTCTTCGAGCCTGCTGTTCTGCCTTTTGCTTCTCAGCAAACGCTAATTCTTTTGCGAAATATGCCGGCTTTGCTCCTCTCTTTTCCCCTCTTTCCCTCTTCTTGTCCTTCGCATCTTCAGAATTATTCGAGTAACGTGGAACGGTTTTAGTGGCAGTATCGGCTTCAGGCTCATCAAGCATAGCTTTCCTCTGGGGATGAAGCTCCGCTGGTTCTTCTCCTTCGACAGCATCCTCCCCTTCCTCATTTTTTGTTACCTCGTCCTCCTTATCCTCATCATCGGCGTATATTTTCCTTTCATCCTTCAAAGGTTCCCTCGCCTTTATTTTCGCATACGACTTCTTGACTTTCGCCTTATGAATCAAATCCTTCTTAATGGCAATGACCTTTCGACGCCAAGTTCCATCAGGCAAATTGTCGGGGCCAACTTTGAAGCCGTGGCGAGGTTTTTTGGTAGTTGAGCGTGATGAATTATCTTCTTCGCGGGGGCGCTTGGTAGGAGCCATTTGTGGAATTTGTTGAGTGGAAAAGCGTTTTTGAAATTGTAATACTGGGATGAAAAATATGAGAATCGAGGATGTGATGTGATACCTTGGTGGAATGAATCGAACTGGAAGGGTCTTGTGAGAAAATTTTAGTGGGTACTTATTACATATGCAGAGATTTACTAGATTCACACCTGGCCACACCAATTGAATACGAGTTAGCATGATATAATTGATAGCTACCACTCTTTCACCTGTAGGGTACCCCGGTACTCAAAAGCGATAACGTAGAATAGTGGAATTTTAATGCATCCGCGGTAATCGTAAGGTTATCAATTTGGGAGAGCAGAGTCATCATACAGCAAGCATATACCGGTACATGAGGACCTCTTGGTTTTCTTTCCTCTCTTCCATTTCTTGTCTTCTTTATTGTCTACATTTTTTACTATCATACATTCATGCATTTATATTAAACGGTTGAATTGCATTCTCATTACCGAATTTATTGAACGAGCATAGTCCAAATTCCTCTTTTGTTAATATCAATTCCCATCAAATATCAGATCATTATCTCATCCTTTCATTCGTCGTACAAGTCCTGCATACGATACGACATCACATCACATCGGCAGAGACAAAGGATTAAGGAACCACCACTTGTCCCTCCGCCTCGTCACAACATCATCCCTCCAAATCCACATTATCACAACATATAAAAGCTCTCTCCCACCCTGAAATATTCAAATATTCCGTTGAAATGTTCTTATAACCAAACGAAAAGGAGCAAATTCAAAAGGCTCCATTCACACATCCATTTATCATGCCCATATTTCAAGATGACCTCGGTGACGGCCGAGAGATATTGCCCATTCAAAAATCAAAAATGACACCTGTTTCAATGTCACCACCGGAAAGAAGAACGATCATGAGGAAAGATAGTGAAGAAAGCATTAGAACGGAATTGTGTGAAGGCCCTGTACCAGATACCCCCGAGGGATCAAAGACTATACCGACTTTAGGTTTGGACACAAGCTTTAAGAATTCATACAGCGGAACATCGGATAGAGAAGATCTTATTGAAAGATTGAAAAGGGGCGAAAGTTCGAGCTGGTTCCCGAATCTAAATGTGTGTGAATCATTGAGCTCCAATGCATGTGATTTTGTATTGACGGTGAATACAGTTGGAGTCCCTACTTCATGGCCAACGCCCAGAAACCCCCACTCGAAAGACCTCAAGTCATTCGAATTCATCTCCTCTATTGCCATCTCCCGATATATCCAATACCACCAGACCCTCGTCGGTAGACAAACCTAGCTTACAAGCTGGTCTAGAGATTGAACGACCAAGGTCCGCATTACACAGTGGAAATTTCACGGAATGTCCACAACAAACTATATCTGGTAGTCCTGCGCAGGATATGAAGAGATTTGGCACAGTAAATTTACCATGGCTAGCTACATCTCCACCGCGAAATTTTACTCCCTTTCAACTCGACCCTCGGTTCCCATCAGTGGATAGAGTTGAAGCAGATTTAAGAACAATAACTCGTGCACCATCGTTATCCTCTTCATACTCTTCGAGCTTTGTATTGAAAGCACCAACAAGCCCTTTAGTACAATCAGAAAGTAACGACGATTTAGATTATACGTCAATTTTAAATCCAATAGACATTTCTCCCGGGACACCTAAAACTAACTCAAGACGTCATACTCTACAGGCTTCACATTCAATATATTCAAATAATTCTATACCAGGATCTACTGCTTTTAACAAACCTTTGCCGAGTCTTAGGAGAGACAATACATGTCCTTACCAAGCTCATCAACCCCGGAGATCTCTTGCCTCTAACACAATGCCCCACTCGACATCTTCTCCGCAAACACCGATTTTCTCGCGGTCAAGGAGACCTTCGTTTTCAGATTTATCACCTCTGCATGCTTCGATGGTGGGATCATATGAAGAGAGTATCCTTCGGGGACGAATGTCTACTACACCCTCTAAACCACTCGATTTCGTTGCTCAAATAGGCGTACTGGGGTTCGGAAAATGTAAACCGAGTCTCAAATGTCCACCTCATGTGACCTTGTCATTTCCTGCAGTATTCTATGCCTATGAGTCCACAAGTCATGGTCGGAGAGGGAAATCTGATGATGGGCCTAGTCCATATGTTGGCTGCATTGATTTAGAAAATGGATTGCCAAGCCCCGAGAAGGCAAAGGACAGTCAAAAGAGGAGGAGAAATGTTACGCTTGACCGAATACACATGGATGATCTCGACACCAACTCGTCAAATTCAGGACAAGTCTCAGAAAGAGAAATCCGTAGAGCAGGGAAACAAAAACGTCGATCCACTTCTCCACGAGCACCTCCAGGTGGTAGTTATCGCATCCCCGAAAAAGGGCAATTGCAAATCATTATCAAGAATCCTAACAAAACAGCTGTAAAATTATTTCTCGTCCCATATGATCTCACTGGAATGGAACCTGGCACCAAAACTTTTATCCGTCAACGGAGCTACTCTGCTGGACCTATTCTTGATTCGGCACTTTCATCTTCGCCTCATCGATCCGCACCTATCATTGATCCACTCGCCGAAAGACCTACCCTCCGCTATCTCGTTCATATCCATATTTGCTCACCATCTCGAGGTCGCTACTATATTTACAAAAGCATACGAGTCGTCTTTGCCAATCGTGTTCCAGATGGTAAAGAAAAGCTTCACAACGAAATTACATTTCCAGAACCGAAATTCACTACTTATAAAGCAATTCGTGATTCGAGCTTCGGTGGTGCAGGTGCGGCATTGGCGGCGGAAAAGGCATTTCGGAGGAGAAGTTCTGGATTTCCTTTGAGTGGAAATAGGAATTTTGATTTTGGAGGTGATGATGGTGCATCGAGTCGGGAAGTGGTGGATCCTATTCCTTTTCAATTTCCTGCGAAGAGGGGTATGACGGATGGAGATAGTGATATTGGACCATTGCAATTGGGGGAAAGGGAATCATTGAATACGGAGCATAATGTGAGACCGGGTACGGTATTTGGGAAGGTAGAAATGGGTGGCATGAGGAGTGGGATAGGGACGGGATTATATGAGAAATTGAAGAAAGGGGATTTGGGTTATGGCAGTGATGGATTCTCGTCAATGAGAGTCAACACTCCCGATAGAGAGGGGATACAATCTCCCGCTGAAGGATTGTTGGCAACAAGGTTGAGGGAACTAGGTGTAGGGCTCTCGATGGGGATGGCTAGTGGAAATGAGAGAGAAGGAGCAGGTCTTGAAAGCGAAAAGCTAGGGGGAGATTCATAGGCATTATTAGGATCGGGATTTGTGAATATTGTGATTACATTACTCGGAGTATAGATTAGCTGGGTTTGTCGACGGTTGGCTTTTTGGGTTCTTGACATGTAGCAATTTGGTATCGCATTGTATCGCATCGCAAGGCAAGGCATGGCATTGCATGGGTATAGAAATTATTTGGCGTAGTGTGGTTTTATTGCTTGAAAATTTTAGGAATCTGGGGATCTTGAGATCTTGGGATAGGATTGGGGTTTATAGATGGAGATGGGGTTGGAGCTGAATATACTACCGGTGCTATATAGTCTTGAACTATTGAAATTTATAGAGTGATTTGTTGTTGGATAGATTAGTGTGTATATGTATGTATGTATTTTGGGTAGTTAAGTAATGAGGAATTGAATAATTTACATAATTATGTGAGATTAAGGAGGAGAGGGGGGTTGATGGGGAGGAATGGAGAAATGGAGATATTTTTGTTTATATGCGGTGAATAGATAGATGTTTGATGGTCTTATGTTTTGATGTTTTGTAGGCCTGAAGGTTTGAAGGTTTATGAGAGGTATTAGGGATTTATCATAGGTAGGTAGGTAGGTAAATAAAGTAGATTTTGCATGGTAGAGAGAGGGATGTAGAGGAAGAGAAAGGTAGATAGTTCTCTCGTGTGTGTGTGTGTGTGTGTGTGTGTGTGTTTTTTTGGGTTTTTTTTTGGATAGTTTGATAGTTTGACTTGAACTTAGATGGTAGGGATGAGGGATGGGAAATAAGAGATGAGGGATGGTCATATAAATTTTAGGGGAAAGTTCAGGGATTGAAGGTTTGAAATTTAGGCGTTTTGAGGGTTGGATCTAGAAAAGACTGAGAGGTTGGTCGTAGGTATACCCAGGTAAGAGTGGGCTGGATTGAGATGAATAGATGGGATATATATCTAGATACAGTATTGAAAATATATAAATATCATTAAATATTAAACCCTTGAATATAAGATAAGATATAGATGATAAATTTCATGGGAATTTCTGAGTTTCGAGAAGTCAAATGTTGGCTGGCGGGTTTGCTGGTTATGATTATACTAGAATATAGAAAACAGGAGGCGAGAGGTAAAATGAGAGAGCGGGGGGGGGGAGTATAGAAGAGAAGGAGTATAGAAGAGAAGAGAAGAAAAGAAAATAGAAGCAGTGAGAGATTTGCGGAAAGATTTGGAGGAATCTAAAGAAGAGAAGAGGAATATACTTTGAATTTAAAGAAAAAGGAGAGAAGGGTTATTAGACTTCAAGAGGGGGGTTGGTTAGTGAATAAGTGGCTGGATAATTAGATGGTTGTTATTGTGACCGATTGCCTTTAGAGAGCTGTAGAAACAGGTACAATCAGTTCTTAGAATCTAAAACTACTGAACTCTGATCTATGGGAAGCTCTCTATATATACCCTTCGAACCCTCTAACAGAGCGGCTTCGGAGTTGTTCACATTGAATCCTGATACCCCCAATTTACTATGCTAAAT